>LR738713.1:689840589-689927393 GCA_902687465.1 Secale cereale
CCCCCCCCCCCCCCCCCCCCAAAAACCACTTTTTGAACGCCGGCAGTTAAAAAAACTCCCATCCACATCCCCACAGCGTTGTTTTGCGCCGTATTTATGCAAAACTAGCCCCGGCGGTCCCAGGGCAAACCCAGCCCACTGGGGGTCACTTGGAGCGCCCGACGCTATTTTGTGCATGCAGAAACCCCATCAGTCAGCCTCTCTCTCCTCCTTTTTCTCCTAGGCACACCTCTTGCATGCAAAGAAGAATCTCTTCTCTCCCTCTCCGCATGAAGAGCTCCTCGCTCCGGCCGCGCCGCGCTCGCCTCCACGCCTCCTTGCCGCCGTCTCGTTGCTGCCCGCGTGAGCCCTCCCCCTGGCCACCGCGCGCCCTCGCCACGCCAAGCTCCGACCGCGAACCCGACGAGGTGGTCGAGCTCAACCTGGGCCTGTCCCTGGGAGGCTGCTTCGGCGCCAACTCCGGCCGGGACACCAAGAAGCCGCGACTGGTGCGCGCCTCCTTCCTCGCCGCCATGTGCTCGCTCCCGGGCACCAACGACGACCTCGCCGCCGCGACGCGCCACGCTGGCGTCGCTGATGCGCACCAGCTTGCTTCCCACCGAGACCGAGGAGGAGCGGTGGCGCCGGCGCGAGATGCAGAGTCCAAGCTCGTGGTGGCGCATGCCGGCACCGCGCTCGCGGACGTGGACTGGAGCCGGGAGGCAGGAGGTGGCCGGCCCTGGGGCGGGCGCGGCCTGGGAGGGCGTGGCCTGGCCGGGAGCGGCCTCGGACGAGGCGGCGCGGCCTGGGCGCAGACAAGGCGGCTTGCGGACGGGGTGGCGTGGCCTTGGCGCGGACAGGGTGGCTTGCGAACGGGGCGGCGCGGCCTGGACGGCGGGCGAGGGCACGGGCTCGCTGTCACCTTCCTTGCTTGGGGGTGGACACGGCTGGAATTTTTTTCACCCCCAGACTAAATATTGCGCCGGACCAACCTCAAAAGGCTGAAAAATGCCTCCTGAGGGGCTCAACGGCTGAAGATGCTCTCACATTTCACATCAAACCAGCTAATTTTGTGCAAACGAATTCGTTTGTGAAGCCAACTGTAGATTTTGTACTAGCATACCGTTTTCTGTTTTCATTTTGAATCTTTTAAACTTCACAAACGAATTCCTTTGCACTAAATTCCATGTTTATATCATATACAATTCGTTTCGTTGGGGAACCTTTATTGAATCAAAACGTTGGATGGTCATAGTAGAGGCTGGTGTTTTCGCAAAAAAAAAAGATAGTAGAGGCTGGTGCGGTCGTCAAGAGATAAGAGCAAGTACAATAAGGTGATGTAGGCGGGCTGTAAGACATTAAATATTATATTTTTGCTTACTTGGAAGAGAGAGAAGAGGAGAGAGAAGAGAAGCGGGCTACTAGTTAACAGCCGGCTGCAACACGTGCTCCTAGGTACTTTGTGAGACAGTGTGGTGGGCCATGTATCAACAAAGTAGTACATATTTATATCTAGCTATTGTACTTGTTGGCTATAAGCTTGGCTATATGTGACATGGCAACATTATATAGTCAGCAGTTGACTATATTATTAACCATGCTCTAAGGAGTGGGGAAATGAGAGTGTGCATGGTTCGATCGGGTTCAAATGCTTTAACATGCATGTCAGCAACACTCGCGTCCACCAGCTTGAACCTGACATGCCGTCCGGATATGTCAGTCTGGCTAGCTAATAAAATGCACGCCAGTGGCTATTAAAATGCACTAAATTTCCTGTGTAAGTATTTTGATTTAAGAAACATACCATTCATTAGTTTTGTTAGAATACACCATTCCTTTTTTTTTAGGGAGCCGAGCTCACTTCATTGAAACAAAATGTTGGATGGTCTCGCTGATAATACAGGCAGGTGGGAACGAGAGATAGAGGGAGAGAAATGAGAACGTCGGATTTGAGTGGCTTAATATGCATGTCAGCAACATTCGCCGGAAATTATTACATCTATAGTCCTTGTACTCTTCGGCATGTTTTTTTTTTTTTTTGCGGAAAACTTTGAGAGCTTATATTTAACAAAGACATTAATGGGCAGTCCGCAATGAGACTAATGACCAAGAAGTACAACTACAGTCCTTGTACTAACACCATGGTCCTTGAACGCACGGAGTGTTTCACTGCGGTCCTCAAACACGAGAATATGCTCCAATACGGTACTGGCTACGTCTCCCACTACTCCATGTAATACTGTATAAGCATGGGTCCCACATGTCGGGTTGTGAGAGAGAAAATTGGTTGAAAAAAACGTACAGATGGGATTCGAACCTGAGATGTCTCTCCTGGCCGCCAAGACCCGTGCTGCAAGCCTTCCGGACCCCGTGCTGCGGTCGCCTCTGGCCGCTGCAGATGACCATCTTCGTGGCATGGTTTGTGTCCCCGACGATGCTATCATTGGGGAGCTGGCGCCTCCGTCGACGGCAACTGTGGTGGAAGGCCCCAGTCCTGGTTCGGGTTGTGTGTTGCCCCCTTGTGATCCGGCTGTGGCTGTGGTTGCTCTGCCAAGGGATGGTCCCTGGGTAGGGCGACCTGTTTCGTGGAGCTCCCTTACCGACGGCGAAGATGACGAAGATGGCGAAGAGTTGGCTCCACAGACACCTCTGTCGTCTCCCAAATGCTCAGTTCCGGCCGGTTCATTGCCTCCCTGCTCTCCTGTTTCGCCTCCTTGTGGCCCTGCGGGGGCTGTGGCCTTGCCGCCGGAGGGGAATCCTTGGATTTTTGTGGGCCCAAAGTGTCGTCCCCGCCGCCAAGACCCGTGCTGCAAGCCTTCCGGACCCCGTGCCATGCTCGATGCGAGGCTTGCTCAAGCCGCCGTTTTTCGGAGGAGAACTCGCGGTCGGTGCTTCCGTTGTTTGGCTCCTGGCCACCGGGCTGCCTCTTGCCGTGACCCAGTGAGATGTCTCTCCTGCCTCCGTTCTGGGCACCGCGAACGGGACTGTCGTCTTCGTCATCCCGCCAGCAAAGGACCTGGTCGTTGTGCGCCTGCCCCTCCGGCCCCGCCATGCCCTTCCATGGGTGGTCGCTCCTGGGCTTCCGTGGCTGCTCCTACTTTGCACGCCCAGGTTCCTTTTGCCGCGAGGGCGGTTGATGATGCTGCTAGCATTGGCTGCACTGGGCATGCCTCAGCTTCAAGGTCTATTGATGCACAGTCTTCTTTGCTTGGTGATGAGCTGCAAGGCATGGTGGAGATGGCGCTCCGTCCGCTGCGCGTGTTAGAGGACTCTTTGTGCTTGTGGGTGGCACGTGCTACCATCTTGTTGGAGAGGGCGGAGGTGTCCGATGGCACGCAGGGGTTGAGCCCAGCCTCACCGGGCTCTTGCTCCACGGACACCGTCGTTGATGGCCCATTGCCGACGGTGCCGGCACCACTTGTGTCAGAAGATGGGTATCATGAGGTTGTGGACAACATCGGCTGTGTTCGGTTGATGCCATCGGAGTTAGTTGATCCCGTGGAGCCTTCTACTTTGGCGGTTGCAGGTCTCCACAAGATGGTCTTCATTGGCAAGGTGGCCGATGAGATCAACCTTACTACTACCGGCTCTGCTGATGCTTGGGTTGTTGGTAAGGGTTGCTCTTTGGTGGCTGGACACGATGACGATTTTCATGACTTCACCAGGCTGATAAGAGGTCTCCTTGCCGTGCCTTCTATCTTCCAAGGTTTGATTCGCCTTGCCGATGAGAGGAAGGTTGCAAGATGTTAGTTTCAAGGATGTGTTTCTCGCTCAGGTGTTTCTTATCTTGTGAGTTGTCCGCTTGAGGTTTTGGGTTGGCCGTTGTGGTGGATAATGCTAGGCATCTTCTGTTGGGTGTGCCATGTTGGCGAGAGTAACCGTGGCTCTGCGTGCGTCGTGCTTTCGAGAGGGCATGACCCTGTTTGTATCGGTTTTCGCCTGGTTTTCCATAATTAACTGGGCAACTACCTTCTTCTTTATTAATGAAGAAGGCAAAGCTTTTGCCTTCGTTTCAAAAAAAAAAATTGTATCACGCCATTAGAGCATTGATACGTCCAAAACGTATCTATAATTTCTGTTTGCTCCATGCTTCTTTTGTGTGATATTGCTATGATATTTATGCACTTCCATACACTTTTGATCATATTTGGACTAACCTATTAACTCAGTGCACCACAGTGCCAGTTCCTGTTTTCTGCTGTTTTTCTATTTCAGGTTTCCCCCATATTAAAAGTGCTCCAAAAATTCCGGGAAAAATACAGGAAAAATCAGCGTACAGGAAGCTTCAAGAAGAACCAAAGCGGGGCCATAGGGGAGCCAGGGGTGGCCCGGGCGGCCACCTGGCGCAGCCCCACCCCTGGCCGCGCCAGGGGGGGCGTCTGGGGCCCCGGCTCCGCCTCTGGTGACCCCCCTTCGCAGATATATTCCTCGCGTCCCGAAACCCTCGAGGACGGAACCCTTTTTCGCGATCTCGCCTCTGTTCCACCGCCGCAGCGCTTCCAAGATCGGGAGCATCAGGAGAACTCTTCCCGGCACCCTGCCGGAGGGGAGAACCACCACCGGGAGCTTCTCCACCACCATGGACGCTTCCCGGATGAGTCGTGAGTAGTCCACCTTGGACCATGGGTCCATGATCAGTAGCTATGTGATGTTCTCCTCCCCTCTTTGCTCTTCATGGTTTAGATCTCGTGAGCTGCCCTACATGATCGAGGCACATATGTAATCTTTCTGCTGTTGCTTTGCTGAGTTTGCTGGGATCTGATGGATTATGAGACTATGTTCAGATTGTGTTTGAGTAATATATTTGATTCACCTCTTTTATATCTTTGTTCTTGAGTAATTCTTGCATGTTCTCTGTTGTTGTTTATTGCTTTGGCCAAGTAGTAGGTAGTAACTCCAAGAGAGAGCGTTATGCTTGATTGTGGGTTCATGCCCCCTGATGACTAGCTTGAGTGACAGAAACATGAGTCTAGGGGATGTGCTGTTGCCACAAGAGGGAAAACAACGGTGCTTGTACTTGCGGTTGCAAGGATTGTTTACTTTACGCAAAGTTCTTTTAATGCAGTTGTCTGTTGCTTTGAGTTTACACTTTGGGTGGGATTCACAACTTAATACCAGCGAGATGTTTTGGATAGATATCTCAAGGTGGATGATTAGTAGTAGATGCAGATGGATTTCGGTCTACTTGCCTTGGCGTACCGCCCATGCTTTTGAGCCTCTACCTTTCCTTGCAGCATAGTTAGCATTGGTTTGCGCACATAATCCTGTCAATTGCCCAGCTGTAATTTGTTTACCTCGCTTTGCTGTTTTATCGTCTTTTGGGAGAGAGACATCACTAGTGAACATCATGGGACCCCGGTCCATATTACCACCGCTGATCACACCTTCTATTTACTACCTGTTTTTATTTCCTAGTTGCAGTCATAGCTATCATTATTATCTCTTGTGTTTGATCCTTTGTAAACAACAAGGCCGGAGGGATTGACAGCCTCTCTGTACTCGTTGGGAGCAAAGTTATCTGTATCTGTGTGCAGGTCCTGTCAACCGCTAAGTTTCTGGCGCCGTTGACACCTACTTGTCGACCCTCGGAGTCTCACGGGATTCGATCCTTGGTATCTTTGCCAAGGGAAATTTGCCGCTACGCTACATCTCAACCTTCCACTTGGGGTAACCAACGAGGGGCGAGAAGCCATCAAGCAAAGTTTCTGGCGCCGTTGCCGGGGACTCCACTCTTCAAGATAGGGGAGTTGCACGCTATCTTTTATCTTTGCTTTTTAGTCTTGTTAGTTTACCTGTCAGTTTTTGCTTTAGTGTCCCTTACCAAAAATCACAAAAATAGTTATCTTGCTAGCTGCTGCTATGGGTTCCACCAAAAACGCTAAGTGGGAGGAGTACACCCCTTCTTCCATCACGTCAATCACCACTGTCGGGATCTACAAAAGTAATAAACCTTGTGATTATGTTAGTTTTAATGGAGAGTTATGCCCATGGCATGGTCTTCCAGGAAAAAAGTATGAGCCTCCGTTTAAAGTTGCTCCCACACTTCCCCAAACTTGGGAAGAAGTCCAAACTCTTATAATAGAGAGCAATTCAAACAAAGAAGATGACACTACAATTCTGCTCAATAATGATAAAATTGATTTTGATAATTGTAGTCTCTCAGAAGTTGTCACCTTTTTACAAAGAATGGCTAAAGACCCCTACACTAGCACACTTAATCTTGCCTTCACGGAGCATATCACTAATGCTCTTATCAAAGCTAGGGAGGAGAAGCTTAGGGTAGAAGCCTCCATACCTAGAAAGTTAGAAGATGGTTGGGATCCTATGATTAAAATTAAGTTGAATAACTTCTCTTGCTATGCTTTATGTGATGTTGGAGCTAGTACCTCCGTTATGCCCAAAAGAATGTATGATATGCTTGAATTGAAACCTTTTGATCCTTGTTCTTTTGGTGTTCGTCTTATTTATTCTTCCATAAAGAAACCTTTGGGGAAGATCGACGATGTTCTTATCATTGTCAATGACAATTATGTTCCCGTTGATTTTACTATTATGGATATTGAATGTGAACCTTCTTGTCCAATTATTTTGGGACGTCCTTTTCTTCGCACCGTTGGTGCTATCATTGACATGAAAGAGGGGAATATAAAATTCCAATTCCCTCTCAAGAAAGGGATGGAACACTTCCCTAGAAAGAAGATTAAGTTGCCTTTTGAGTCCATTATACGGGCTAGCTATTCTCTTACTCTTGATAAAACTTGATCTTCTCTTTTTGCATCATGCCTAGCTTAAAGGCATAAAAAAGCGCTTTTGGGAGGCAGCCCACAACGAATTAGGTTTTATTTTGCTTTTGTTGTGTCTTGATGTTTGTTACTACAGTAGCATCATCATTGTATCTTTTCTTTTCAGCTTTGTGCCAAGTTTAGCCTCCGATTGCAAGAAAGTTCAAAAGTTGTGACGTGCTGTCCAGAAAACAGATTCTGTCATTGGACAAAAAAATTCGAATAAAATCACCAGATCATCTTTTTGATCTGAATTTTTTTGACAGCGTGCTCTATACAATTGGCTTTCGGGCGTCTGTTCTGAGTTTTTTTATTTGAGTTGCAGAAGTGCCCCGAAAAAATTATTTACTACTTGCTGGTCTGTTTTTCACAGATTCTGTCCTGTTTTGCCTTTTCTTCGTTTTGCAAACCTTGAGCTTGCTTTTTCTTTGCAAAAACCTTTTGGCAATCTTGAGAAACAGTAGCTCTTCAAGATTATCTTTATTTCCAGTAGGGAAAAGTTATTTTATTGTCGGTACTAACCTCGCTAATCAGATTATGATGAGTTATGTATGAAGGGTTTTTCCAAGTGTGCGAGGGAAGATGATAAAAGAAGATTCAGGAGGGTCAAACGCTCAAGCTTGGGGATGCCCCCATGCACCCCCAAGAAATATTCAAGAAGACTCAAGCGTCTAAGCTTGGGGATGCCCCCATGCATCCCCTTCTCCATCAACAATTATCAGTTCGTCTTTCGTTCCACTATAATTATCACTTCATGTGTTATGTGCTATGCTTGGAGCGTCTTGCTCTTAGTTTCCTTTTTAGTTTTCTTTAGCTTTGCTTGCTGTTCATAACAAGTTAGAACCCAACTTTCTTCGTGTGGGAGAGAAACACGCTCCACTTCAACCTAGAACACAACATAGGATTTTCATGCTTATCTTTGATGTGTGTGTTCTTTGTCTTTCCATAGCTGCTGTCATGTTTAGCTCTTAGTTTTCATGCTTTTCTTTTTAAAGAGCTTTTGTTTAGTTGGTTGCTGAACTCTCTTGAGTTTTCATGTTTATCTTGTTAAGAGAGTTTGCCTGTTGCACTGAGTTGTGTGTCTTAACTTAAAGTAGGTAATTGAGGTTGCTATTTAATTTTAGTAGTAACTTGCAATAGTTTTGAGGTATTGCCATGAGTAATGTCTGAACTTTTGGTGTCAAGAGCTTTAGCCTATTAGTGATAGATGTCGTATTTTGGGCAATCCGTGTTTATTTTCGAAAACCTACAAAATAGTTGAGAACTTTAGCTACTAGATGGATCACTAATCTTTGGAGGAATCGAATATTAGAGTACACTCACGTACCATGAGTCGAGGATGCGCAAGGATAACCAAACCCCCATACACTCCTCCTCGGGGTACTTGTCTCTTTGTGAACCTCCTAATTAGATTGAGAGTTACCGATAATAAGTGCATGAGTTCTTCGGACTAATGTGAGTATTCGAAAGTTGACACTTCCACCTAGCCATATTTTTCTAGCCTCTTCGGTACCGTGCATTGCCCTTTCTCACCTCGAGAGTTGGCGCATACTTCGCCGGTGCATCCAAATCCTTGGCACGATACGCTCTGTCATCATAAGCCTCATTATATCCTTCCTCAAAACAGCCACCATACCTACCTATCAAGGCATTTCCATAGCCTTTCCGAGATACATTGCCATGCAACATCCATCTTCTCATGACTTGATCTTCATGTCATACATGCTTTTTGCTTGATCGATGAGCCGCATGCTAGTTGGGCCTTGCCCTAATCATTGCTGCATGACGCGCTAGTATCATTGCATATCCTGCTACACTGGCAGAGGCATACATTTGCATACATCATGATAGTTTCATTTTCTTTATGTTGAGTACTTTTGTAAAGTGTGAAAGATCTTCTATACTTCTTGTAATAAATAGAGTGTTGCCCCTAAAGTGAGGAAAAGATCCCAAAGAGGACAAAATCAAAAGATCCCAAAGAGGACAAATGAGAGTTAAATAGAAAGAGCCATTGAGGCCACAAAAAAATAAAAAAAAATAAAAAGAGAAAAAGAGAAAAAGAAATAAAAAGAGAGAAGGGGGCACACTACTATTCCTTTTGAGAGATCCACACTTGTACTCCATCTTATACCTTGTACTCCATAGAGATTATCATTCATGCATATAGCTATGTGGGGACCTTCACAGTGTAGAACTTGGCTTGTATATTCCAATGATGAGCCTCCTCAAAAGAGCTCTAGGTCTTCTTGAGCAAGCAAGTTGGATGCACGCCCACTAGTTCCATTGGAGAGCTTACCTTAGCTCATATGTGCATCCGTTGCATGGCAATCCCTACTCCTCACATCATATCTATCATTTGGCTTTCTCTCGCCTATGATTGTCCTCATTGATGTGAGCCTTTCACACCTTTTTTGTCTTCCCCCTTCATCATTTTTCTCTCTTTGCCATCCTAAGTGTCGACTTTCTTGCTTACGCTCATCCATTGCATGAGTGCTCAAAATATCGAAAGGGAGTGGATCATTTTGACTTGTACCTGGCCGGTGGTCTGGGGATAAGTCAAGATAAGATTCCAAAGAAGACCAAGTGTGAAACTTTAGTAGATTAAGTTCTCATCAATACAAAAACTATGTTTTACTCTCTCGTATATCCCTATCCCCTTTCTTGCACGCAAACACCATTTGGAGACATTCGAGTCACGGACAGCGAGAGCTCTTGCACCTTTATGTTCTTATGTTGCTTGTTACAATGCTAATATAGACTCTTGCTTGTTATGACTTGAATTGAATTACATGCCTTGATTGCTTTACTTATAAGTTCTTATATGGTTGATAGCATGTCACCACAGAAATTATGCTTGTTATCATTTACCTACTCGAGGACGAGCAGGAATTAAGCTTGGGGATGTTGATACGTCCAAAACGTATCTATAATTTCTGCTTGCTCCATGCTTCTTTTGTGTGATATTGCTATGATATTTATGCACTTCCATACACTTTTGATCATATTTGGACTAACCTATTAACTCAGTGCACCACAGTGCCAGTTCCTGTTTTCTGTTGTTTTTCTATTTCAGGTTTTCCCCATATTAAAAGTGCTCCAAAAATTCCGGGAAAAATACAGGAAAAATCAGCATACAGGAAGCTTTGAGAAGAACCAAAGCGGGGCCAGAGGGGAGCCAGGGGTGGCCCAGGCAGCCACCTGGCGCGGCCCCACCCCTGGCCGCGCCAGGGGGGCGCCTGGGGCCCCGGTTCCGCCTCTGGTGACCCCCCTTCGCATATATATTCCTCGCGTCCCGAAACCCTCGAGGACGGAACCCTTTTTCGCGATCTCGCCTCTGTTCCGCCGCCGCAGCGCTTCCAAGATCGGGAGCATCAGGAGAACTCTTCCCGGCACCCTGCCGGAGGGGAGAACCACCACCGGGAGCTTCTCCACCACCATGGACGCTTCCCGGATGAGTCGTGAGTAGTCCACCTTGGACCATGGGTCCATGAACAGTAGCTATGTGATGTTCTCCTCCCCTCTTTGCTCTTCATGGTTTAGATCTCGTGAGCTGCCCTACATGATCGAGGCATATATGTAATCTTTCAGCTGTTGCTTTGCTGAGTTTGCTGGGATCTGATGGATTATGAGACTATGTTCAGATTGTGTTTGAGTAATATATTTGATTCACCTCTTTTATATCTTTGTTCTTGAGTAATTCTTGCATGTTCTCCGTTGCTGTTTATTGCTTTGGCCAAGTAGTAGGTAGTAACTCCAAGAGGGAGCGTTATGCTTGATTGTGGGTTCATGTCCCCTGATGACTAGCTTGAGTGACAGAAACATGAGTCTAGGGGATGTGCTGTTGCCACAAGGGGGAAAACAACGGTGCTTGTACTTGCGGTTGCAAGGATTGTTTACTTTACGCAAAGTTCTTTTAATGCAGTTGTCTGTTGCTTTGAGTTTACACTTTGGGTGGGATTCGCAACTTAATACCAGCGAGATGTTCTGGATAGATATCTCAAGGTGGATGATTAGTAGTAGATGCAGATGGATTTCGGTCTACTTGCCTTGGCGTACCGCCCATGCTTTTGAGCCTCTACCTTTCCTTGCAACATAGTTAGCATTGGTTTGCGCACATAATCCTGTCAATTGCCCAACTGTAATTTGTTTACCTCGCTTTGCTATTTTATCGTCTTTTGGGAGAGAGACATCACTAGTGAACATCATGGGACCCCGGTCCATATTACCACCGCTGATCACACCTTCTATTTACTACCTGTTTTTATTTCCTAGTTGCAGTCATAGCTATCATTATTATCTCTTGTGTTTGATCCTTTGTAAACAACAAGGCCGGAGGGATTGACAACCTCTCTGTACTCGTTGGGAGCAAAGTTATATGCATCTGTGTGCAGGTCCTGTCAACCGCTAAGTTTCTGGCGCCGTTGACACCTACTTGTCGACCCTCGGAGTCTCACGGGATTCGATCCTTGGTATCTTTGCCAAGGGAAATTTGCCGCTACGCTACATCTCAACCTTCCACTTGGGGTAACCAACGAGGGGCGAGAAGCCATCTAGCATCTCCAGCCGCGTTCCAAATAGGCCCCCAAGGCAAAAACAAATCGCGCTAGTGCCAAAAAAAATATCCCAGTCGCACCTCCAAGACGTTGGAATCCGCCGGCTCTGCCCGTTTTTGAACCCGGCGATCCCAGGCTGAACCCAGCGCACTGGGGGGGGGGGGCGCTCGGGGGCTCCGGCGGAAGGAAAAGGCATGTCCGGGCCACACCGGCAGGCGAAAAGTCGACAAATTCGCCCCTTCCCACCGTCCCCCCGACCACCTTGCCGATCCTGGCGCCGCCCCACTGCCCACCACCGCTAGAGAGGCTGTTCCCCGCCAGAGAATAGAGAGGGATTCACCGCGACAACCTCTCCACCACCTTCCTGGGCCTGTTTTTGGGCACTCCGGCCGCGCAGGGCGGGATACCGGCGGCTGTGCGCCCGACCCGCCTGCCAGGTGTTCGGCGATTTGCCTGCTCGACCATGGACTCAGACGACGAGGAGGCGCTCGTGGCGTTGCTAGAGGAGGAAGCCGACGCCGATGTCCAGGACCAAGAGCATCTCATGGTACTCGCCGCCCTGGCCGGCCTGCTCGCAAGCAATGCAAAGCCGCGGCGATGTGGCTCGGCATCGGGGCGGCTGAAAGCAAAGAACCGACATCGACTAGAAGGCTATTGGATGCTCTACTCCGACTACTTCGCCGACGCTCCACTGCACGACGATAAAGTATTTCGTCGCCATTATCGGATGAGCCGAAAGCTTTTCATCAGAATTGTGAATTCCATCCGGGAGTTCGACATTAATACATCTCCAACGTATCTACTTTTCCTAACACTTTTCCTCTTGTTTTGGACTCTAATTTGCATGATTTGAATGAAACTAACCCCGGACTGACGCTGTTTTCAGCAGAACTACCATGGTATTGTTTTTGTGCAGAAATAAAAGTTCTTGGAATGGAACGAAACATTGCGAGGATTTTTTATATAATAAAAGAAAAATACTGGAGCCAAGAACCACTGGAGGGGGCCACCTGGGTGGGCACAACCCACCAAGGCGCACCCTCCTCCTGGCGCGCCCAGTTGGGTTGTCCCCGCCTAGTGGCCCCGCAGACGTCAACCCTGATACTATATATTTACATTTACCGACAAAAAAATTCAAGGAGAAAGAATTATCGCGATCTACAAGACGGAGCAGCCGCCACCTCCTGTTCTTCATCGGGAGACGGATCTGGAGCCCGTTTGGGGGCTCCAGAGAGGGGGATCTTCGTCCTTCGTCATCACCTACCCTTCTCCATCTCCAATTCCATGATGCTCTCCACCGGGAGTGAGTAATTCCTTCGTAGGCTCGCTGGTCGGTGAGAAGTTGGATGAGATTCATCATGTAATGTAGTTAGTTTTGTTAGTGCCGATCCCTAGTATCCACTATGTTCTGAGGCTGATGTTGCTATGACTTTGCCATGCTTAATGATTATCACTTTGGGCCCGGGTGCCATGATTTCAGATCTGAACCGTTTATGATATTATCATTATATTCATGTTTTAGATCCGATCTTGCAAGTTATAGTCACCTACTACGTGTTATGACCCGGCAACCCCGGAGTGATAGTAACTGGAACCACTCCCGGTGATGATCGTAGTTTGAGGAGTTCATGTATTCACTGTGTGTTAATGCTTTGTTCCGGTTCTCTATTAAAAGGAGGCCTTAGTTTCCAATATGGACCCCCTGCCACGAGACGGTAGGACAAAAGATGTCATGCAAGTTCTTTACATAAGCACATATGCTTATTTACGAAATACATGCCTACATTATATTTATGAACTGGAGCTAGTGCTGTATCGCTCTAGGTTATGACTGTCACATGATGAATATCATCCAACAAATTACCAATCAAATGCCTGTGAATTTATCCTATATTGTTCTGGCTAAGTTACTATTGCTATCGTTACTGTTGCACTTGTTACAAAACTACTGTTATCACTGTTACCGTCACTATTGCCGCTGTCAGTACTATCAAAACTATCATATTACTGTGCTACTGATCATTTGCTGCAGATAATTAATCTCCAGGTGTGGTTGAATTGACAACTCAGCTGCTAATACTTAGAAATATTCTTTGGCTCCCCTCGTGTCGAATCTATAAATTTGGGTTAAATACTCTACCCTCGAAAACTGTTGCGATCCCCTATACATGTGGGTTATGAAGACCTTTTTTGGCGCTGTTGCCAGGGAGCATAGCTATATTTGTTGAGTCACTTGGGATTATTATCTATTTATCACTATGAAGAATCTGAAGGATGCTAAGACTAAGATTTTTCCCTCTAAGACGAGGGGAGGTAAGGAACTGCCATCCAGTTCTGCTTTAGATTCACCCTCTATTATAAGTAAACCTGCAACACCAGAACATGCTATTACTCCTTATATGTCGCAAGTTATTGATGATGCTATTTCTGCTATGAATGATACTTATGATGATGCTAGTACCTTGCATGATGATGATGTGCCACTTGGTGACTTTCTTGATGAACAAATTAGTAGAGTAAGTGTTGGGGAACGTAGCAGAATTCAAAAAAAAAATCTACGCTTCACCAAGATCAATCTAAGGAGTCATCTAGCAACGAGGGAGAAAGGAGTGCATATACATACCCTTGTAGATCACGAGCGGAAGCGTTCAAGAGAACGTGGATGATGGAGTCGTACTCGTCGTGATCCAAATCACCGATGATCCCAGCGCCGAACGGACGGCACCTCCACGTTCAACACACGTACGGTACATCAACGTCTCCTCCTTCTTGATCCAGCAAGGGGGGGAGGAGAGGTTGATGGATATCCAGCAGCACGACGGCGTGGTGATGGATGCAACGGTATTTCTGCAGGGCTTCGCCAAGCGCCGCGGGAGGAGGGAAAGGTGTAACGGGAGGGAGAGGGAGGCGCGAGGGGCAAGGGTGCGGCTGCCCTCCCTCCCCCCACTATATATAGGGGCCCTGGGGGGGTGCCGGCCCTAGGATATCCAATCTCCTAGGGGGCGGCGGCCAGGGGGAAAACTTACCCCCCAAGGCACATGGGGCGCCCCCCACCCCTAGGGTTCCCAACCCTAGGCGCAGGGGGAGGGCCCAAGGGGGGCGCACCATCCCACTATGGGCTGGTTCCCTTCCGCTTTCAGCCCATTGGGCCCTCCGTGATAGGTGGACCCACCTGATGGACCCCCGGGACCCTTCCGGTGGTCCCGGTACACTACCGGTGACCCCCGAAACTCTCCCGATGGCCGAAACTGGACTTCCTATATATAATTATTTACCTCCGGACCATTCCGGAACTCCTCGTGACGTCCGGGATCTCATCCGGGACTCCGAACAATAGTCGGGTTACCGTGTGCATATATCTCTACAACCCTAGCGTCACTGAACCTTAAGTGTGTAGACCCTACGGGTTCGGGAGACACGTAGACATGACCGAGACGACTCTCCGGTCAATAACCAACAACGGGATCTGGATACCCATGTTGGTTCCTACATGTTCCTCGATGATCTCATCGGATGAACCATGATGTCAATGATTCAATCAATCCCGTATACAATTCCCTTTGTCTATCGGTATAGTACTTGCCCGAGATTCGATCGTCGGTATACCGATACCTTGTTCAATCTCGTCACGGCAAGTCTCTTTACTCGTTCCGTAATACATCATCACGTGACCAACTCCTTAGTCACATTGAGCTCATTATGATGATGTCTTACCGAGTGGGCCCAGAGATACCTCTCCGTCATACGGAGTGACAAATCCCAGTCTCGGTTCGTGCCAACCCAACAGATACTTTCGGAGATACCCGTTACGTACCTTTATAGCCACCCAGTTACGTTGTGACGTTTGGCACACCCAAAGTATTCCTACGGTATCCGGGAGTTGCACAACCTCATGGTCTAAGGAAAACATACTTGACATTGGAAAAGCTTTAGCATTACGAACTACACCATCTTGTGCTAGGCTTAGGATTGGGTTTTGTCCATCACATCATTCTCCTAATGATGTGATCCCGTTATCAATGACATCCAATGTCCATGGTCAGGAAACTGTAACCATCTGTTGATCAACGAGCTAGTAACTAGAGGTTTACCAGGGACACGTTGTGGTCTATGTATTCACATATGTATCACTGTTTCCGGATAATACAATTAAAGCATGAGTAACAGAAAATTATCATGAACAAGGAAATATAATAATAACCATTTTATTATTGCCTCTAAGGCATATTTCCAACAGTCTCCCTCTTGCACTAGAGTCAATAATCTAGTTACATTGTGATGAATCGAACACCCATAGAGTTCTGGTGTTGATCATGTTTTGCCTGTGGAAGAGGTTTAGTCAACAGATCTGCGACATTTAGATCCATATGCACTTTACAAATATCTATGTCTCCATCTTGAACATAATCCCGAATGGAGTTGAAACGGCGCTTGATGTGCTTGGTCTTCTTGTGAAATATGGGCTCCTTGGCAATGGCAATAGCTCCAGTGTTGTCACAGAAGAGAGTCATCGGGCCCGACGCGCTTGGAATGACTCCTAGGTTGGTGATGAACTCCTTCATTCAGACTCCTTCCTGCGCTGCTTCGCAAGCAGCTATGTACTCCGCTTCACATGTAGAATGCGCCACGACGCTTTGCTTGCAAGTGCACCAGCTGACTGCCCCATCATTCAAAATATACACATATCCGGTTTGAGACTTGGAGTCATCCAGATCTGTGTCGAAGCTAGTATCGACATAACCCTTTACGACGAGCTCTTCGTCACCTCCATAAACGAGAAACATATCCTTAGTCCTTTTCAGGTACTTTAGGATATTATTGACCGCTGTCCAGTGTTCCATACCGGGATCACTTTGGTACCTCCCTACCAAACTTATGGCAAGGTTCACATCAGGTCTGGTACACAACATGGCATACATAATAGAACCTATGGCTGAGGCATAGGGGATGACACTCATCTTTTATCTATCTTCTGCCGTGGTCGGGGATTGAGCCGTGCTCTATCTCATACCTTGCAATACAGGCAAGAACCCTTTCTTGGACTGATCCATATTGAACTTCTTCAATTTCTTATCAAGGTATGTGCTTTGTGAAGGACCAATGAGGCGTCTCGATCTATCTCTATAGATCTTGATGCCTAATATGTAAGCAGCTTCTCCTAGGTCCTTCATTGAAAAACTCTTATTCAAGTAGGCCTTTATGCTTTCCAAGAATTCTATATCATTTCCCATCAGTAGTATATCATCCACATATAATATGAGAAATGCTACAGAGCTCCCACTCACTTTCTTGTAAATACATGCTTCTCCCCAAGTCTGTATAAAACCAAACGCTTTGATCACATCATTAAAGCGAATATTCCAACTCCGAGATGGTTGCACCAGCCCATAGATTGAGCGCCGGAGGTTGCATACCTTGTTAGCATTCTCAGGATCGACAAAACCTTCCGGCTGCATCATATACAGTTCTTCCTTGAGGAAGCCATTAAGGAATGCCGTTTTGACGTCCATTTGCCATATCGCATAATCATAGAATGCGGCAATTGCTAACATGATTCGGACGGACTTCAGCATCGCTACGGGAGAGAAAGTCTCATCGTAGTCAATCCCTTGAACTTGTCGATAACATTTAGCGACAAGTCGAGCCTTATAGATGGTCACATTACCATCTGCGTGAGTTTTCTTCTTAAATATCCATTTATTTTCTATGGCGTGCTGATCATCGGGCAAGTTCACCAAAGTCCACACTTTGTTTTCATACATGGATCCTATCTCGAATTTCATGGGTTCAAGCCATTTGTTGGAATCCGGACCCGCCATCGCTTCTTCATAGTTCGAAGGTTCACCCACTACAACAAAAACACCATGTACGGTCGCTTTTTCTGGGACGCTATTTTATTCGTCTCTAGGTCCATGGACACCAGTGATCTAAAGACGTTTCTTAAGACGTTTACAGAGCGACGCAAGCTTTTTTAATAATTAGCTTTTTAGAAAATAAGTATATAGTTTTAATTAACTAAGAGACAATTTGTGAGACGTTTTAGTGTGCGACTTTATTCTTATCTTACACTTCAGAAAACTGTGAATAATCATTTTTTAGATCGGATAGTTGTTAAACTAGTTGTGCTAAACTTTGAATAATCATACTTTGTTGTAACCTTAATCACCCTTCTGTAATATTCTCCTATGTAATAGTCCGCTCTGTATATTATATTACCTACCCATTGTATATTATATTAACTCTTTTGTAGTTCAAAAAAGATTAACTCATTTGTAATATTCTCCTATTAAGGACTTGTTCGGCAATCTACCAGCTCACTGAAATATAAGAATCTGCAGAGTAGCTGTTGACTCGCTCCGTTGTTTTTCGCTCGAACTCTGCGTGCTCCGCGAGCGGCGTTGTGGAGTCGGAGGGACTCCGAACATGCCCTTAAGTTAAAATAAAAACCAATCACCGTGAAGATACGCAACTCCCTAACGTCCCTGCCACTTGATGCCTCGGTACCAGCCGCCGGTGCCCCGCCATGTTTGGCGAAGCCAGAGCTCTCAACCCATCATCCCTCGCACCCTCCCACCGATGTCACACCGCGACGCAACCCCTGCTAGAGATTTCATGCCGCGATAACTCAACACCAGCCTGAACTCCCGCGTCGCTCAATTCTGATCCACCGTCGCCTCTATGGCCAAAGTCCACTGCCGCCGATTCTGCTCCTTCCAGCCAAGTTCCCCGTCGCTATTCGGCGGTCGCCTCCCCACAGTGTAAGCTTCCCCGCCACCTGGCGCCGGTCTGCCCCAGCCCAAACTCCGTCGATTGCCTGACGCCGGTTGCCATGAGCCCGATGCCGCTGCCCAAATGCCAGGCTTAGTAACCGGCAAAATACTCTACCCGGATGTGTCATCTGCGACAATGTCAATGCTCGACGACGTACATTCATGCTCACCTTTTTGACCGGTGTTTTTTTTTGCATATTTTTCTAATATATGACATAATTTTCCCTTGTTGCAATAGACATTATATTATCGAAGAGTTCGATCCTTTCCACAAAAAGAAAAAATAACACAGATGGATCCAATAAAAGGAAACCTCGAAAATACTATCTATTCATATATGTGGTTAATTGTCGCTTCCGAACTACTATCGTCAATCAAATTTGTCGTTCCCGGACTATTCTATATTTATACCTCTATACCTAATATTAAAAGACCAATTGTTTTTCCATTTTTTTTGTCCATAGTAACTTTTTCATATGTCGCTAGCGAAAGTTGGTTTTTTTCTTTTTTAGAAAATAGCGAACGCTGGCTTGACGCTAGACCTGGCCCGGCCCGACGCTGCTCCCGGGCCGGGCTCGGGCCTAGATATTCAGCCCGTTGGTCAGGCCATGCCCGGGCCCGTCAAAATTACGTTTTTCTGAAGGGGCCTGGCCCGAGGCCCGTCGGGCTTTTGCGTGTTCGGGCCGGGCTCGGGCTCAAAAAACAGGCCCGACGGCCGGGCCGGGGTTTTTTGCACCGGGCTTTGGTAGGCCCGGCATGAGGTTTAGCCAAATCTACTTGACGCGTTTCTCCGATCTCTTCGTATGTTGCTTCTCTCCTCGCGTATTGATTCTGAGCCTGTTGCCTTAGTTATGGGCCAAGCGACGTATGTGGGCTTGCTGGTCCTTTGGGTTGAAAAACAATATGTCTCTTAAAATAAAAGTGTGCCCGATGGAGTTGAACCGCCGACCTCACGCTGTATAGCAGCTTTCCAGCCACACGAGCTATCCACTCAATGCAGCTATTTAGCAACGGTAAATTTAAAGTAGTATTTACAGCCGCAAATCTGTTTTTTATTTCAAATAATTCTTGCAAATATGTGAACATTTTTCCTTAAAATATTTGCATAATGTTTGTGAATCGTGAATAAATTTCGAAATTCGAACAAACTTTCAAAACGTGAACAGTTATCGAAAAATAGAACAAATGTTGAAATTACAAATATGTATTGAATTTCTTATATACGATGAACAATTTTCAATATACATTGAACCTTTTTGTGACATGATCTGAGCAATTTTTAAATACACATTGAACATTTTTGCGATATATGCTGAACAATATTTAAATACACTTTATAATTTTTTAACTATATATTGATTTTTTTGTAATTTACAGTAAACAATTTTTAAATACACATTGAACATATATACGTTGAACAATATTTAAATTTACATTGAAAATTTTGTGATATACGCTGAATTTTTTTTGAATTGTAAACAGATATAACGGAACAAACTTTATAAAAAGTGTACAATTTTTTAAAACAATAACAGTTTTCTCGAAAGTGCATGCATTTTTAAATGCAAACAATTTGGATTTTTTTAAAAGAGTACATTTTTGGCATTCTGAAAAATATTTTAAACTTCAAAAAAACTATTTGAACAAAAAAAGAAGGAAACAACATAAAAGGAAGTAGAAAATAAAAATAATGAGAGAAAACAGCGAGACCTACATGTCCACCGTTATTCTCACCTTATTAAGGAACCGAGACAGCTCACTCCTGTTAATTTTTGAGATACATCTTTTATGGGTTGTTGGTTGAACCAGCACAGGCGTGAGTAAGACACTTTTATTATTTACGTTGATTCAAACTCACGCAAGTAGGTAAGAAATGGGGTATAGCCTAACTCTTGCGGATGTGAGGTGAAGATAAATCTCAGGCTCACAACTATCCATCCGAGCCCTAGCTAAGAGTCAACCACGTACGGCTGCAAACTGACAAAGAACCTGTTCGTTCGGGATTTCCAATCAATTGAGCCCCACGAATCTGTAGAGGTAACCTATCATCCTCCATTTAACGAGAGCGAGTTGAATCATTTTCCCCGTGAAGATACACATGACAATAAGACTCATAGGCGCATGCTTGATGTTCACAATGCAATTCATTGAGAACTTCAATGAGCGCTATGATTGCTACACTTGATATGTGTCACTAGCCGATATAAGCTAGATTATACATAGATGATGCACGTACATACACTGCTATGGATTATACACACATAAACCATGGTTGCCGCTCACTATGCCGTTGTCAATGAGGCACTACACATCCTCTCCTACAAAGGGAAGTAGGAACACCCGAGTCATATCTCGCCATGTGACATCCGACCTCTACACCCTTCGCTCCACTTCGTCATTGACGAGCCTTTCACCTCCGGTGATGTGCCATGATCCACCTCCTCAACCGGGCCAACCCTGATTCATGGCAATCATTGTTCGTTCATGCAAAGGAGAGTAGAAGTATGAGGGGAGGTGCATGGACTAGGTGCAAGGAGTAGCTCGAGAAGGGCAGCCGCATGTCTAACTCGCCGAGATTAGTTGTTGAAGTTTTGAACATTTTCTTGCGTGGACCCAATGATTGTGACATGCGGTGGTGAACCCATCGCCTTAGGATTGAGAACATCTGACGCATTGTTGTCAAGTGGGCATCACGGTCATTGTCCGCGAAGGTGGGAAGAAGGATAAGCGGTGACATGGTCAGGCATCGTGTCAAATTAGATGGTGTGGATCTGTTAGGAGTCTTGAGCCATGCTTATTGGGATATATTCATGATATTGTTTTCTCCGGTCGCAACGCACGGGCATATTTCCTAATTTCTCTTAACAAAATTTGGCGCTCCAATTTATTTTCTTTACCGCATGGTACTTCCTGCGTATGAATCTTTTTTGATCCAATATATTCGCACGCCGCCATCTCCCCAGTCCCCACCTCCCCGTTTCTCCAACCTCCCGATCCAATCTGGTCAACATCAAGCCAACACCCACACGCCGCCCATTTCCCCACCCCACCCGACGGAGCGGCAGCCTGACCCAGAAGCGTTGTCCTCTGCCCGCCGTCCACTCCCTCGGCAGCCTCGTGAAGGAAATATGCCCTAGAGGCAATAATAAAGTTGTTATTTATATTTCCTTATATCATGATAAATGTTTATTATTCATGCTAGAATTGTATTAACCGGAAACTTAGTACATGTGTGGATACATAGACAAAACAGTATGTCCCTAGTATGCCTCTACTAGACTAGCTCATTGATCAAAGATGGTTATGTTTCCTAACCATAGACATGAGTTGTCATTTGATCAACGGGATCACATCATTAGGAGAATGATGTGATGGACTAGACCCATCCGTTAGCATAGCACTTTGATCGTTTAGTTTTACTGCTATTGCTTTCTTCATGACTTATACATGTTCCTATGACTATGAGATTATGCAACTCCCGAATACCGTAGGAACACCTTGTGTGCTATCAAACGTCACAACGTAACTGGGTGATCATAAAGATGCTCTACAGGTGTCTCCGAAAGTATTCGTGGTGTTGGCATAGATCAAGATTAGGATTTGTCACTCCGAGTGTCGGAGAGGTATCTCTGGGCCCTCTCGGTAACACACATCACAATAAGCCTTGCAAGCAAAAGACTAATGAGTTAGTCACAAGATGATGTGGTACGGAACGAGTAAAGAGACTTGCCGGTAACGAGATTGAACTAGGTATAGAGATACCGACGATCGAATCTCGGGCAAGTAACATACCGTTGACAAAAGGAACAACGTATGTTGTTATGCGGTTTGACCGATAAAAGATCTTCGTAGAATATGTAGGAGCCAATATGAACATCCAGGTTCCGCTATTGGTTATTAACCAGAGATGAGTCTCGGTCATGTCTACATAGTTCTCGAACCCGTAGGGTCCGCACGCTTAACGTTTGATGACGATCGGTATTATGAGTGTATGAGTTTTGATGTACCGAAGGTAGTTCGGAGTCCCGGATGAGATCACGGACATGACGAGGAGTCTCGAAATGTCCGAGACATAAAGATTGATATATTGGACGACTATATTCGGACACCGGAAGTGTTCCGGAAAAGTTTCGGATTTAACGGGATTGCCGGAGGGGGTTACCGGAACCCCCTACGAAGGGGGATGGTCCATAGTGGGCCTTATGGAAAAGAGAGAGGCAGCCCATAGGGGCTGGCCGGTGCCCCACCTAGGGTTCCTAGTTGGACTAGGATTGGGGGGCGCCACCTCTCCTTCTTTTCCTTTCCCTCTCTTCCTTCTTTGGTAGTTCCTACTAGGAATAGGATTGCAATCCTATTCCTAGTAGGATTGCACCCTAGCCGCACCATAGGAAGGGCCGGACGGCCTCCCCCTTGCTCCTTTATATACGGGGGCAGGGGGCACCCAAAGACACACAAGTTGAATTGTTCCAGCCGTGTGCGGTGCCCCCCTCCACAGAAACACACCTCGGTCATACCGTCGCGGAGCTTAGGCGAAGCCCTGCGCCGGTGAATACATCATATCCGTCACCACGTCGTCGTGCTGACAAAACTCTCCCGTGAAGCTCAACTGGATCAAGAGCTCGTGGGACGTCATCGAGCTGAACGTGTGCTGAACGCGGAGGTGCCGTACGTTCGGTGCTTGATCGGTTGAATCGCGAAGAAGTTCGACTACATCAACCGCGTCACTTGACGCTTCCGCTTCCGGTCTACGAGGGTACGTAGACACACTCTTCCCTCTCGTTGCTATGCATCTGGTAGATAGATCTTGCGTGATCGTAGGGCATGTTGTGATGTGATATGGTTAAGACATGATGAGTTATACGGTTTTGTATGAGATGATCATGTTTTGTAATGTTATCGGCAACTGGCAGGAGCCATATGGTTGTCGCTTTATTGTATGAAATGCAATCGCAATGTAATTGCTTTACTTTATCACTAAGCGGTAGCGATAGTCGTAGAAGCAATAGTTGGCGAGACGACAACGATGCTACGATGGAGATCAAGGTGTCGCGCCGGTGACGAAGGTGATCATGAAGGTGCTTTGGAGATGGAGATCAAAAGCACAAGATGATTATGGCCATATCATGTCACATATTTTGATTGCATGTGATGTTTATCTTATTATGCTTCTTATTTTGCTTAGAACGACAGTAGCATTATAAGATGATCCCTTACTAAATTTCAAGGTATAAGTGTTCTCCCTGAGTATGCACCGTTGCGAAAGTTCGTCGTGCCGAGACACCACGTGATGATCGGGTGTGATAAGCTCTACGTTCAAATACAACGGGTGTAAGCCAGTTTTGCACACGCAGAATACTCGGGTTAAACTTGACGAGCCTAGCATATGCAGATATGGCCTCGGAACACTGGAGACCGAAAGGTCGAGCGTGAATCATATAGTAGATATGATCAACATAAGATGTTCACCATTGAAACTACTCCATCTCACGTGATGATCGGACATGGTTTAGTTGATTTGGATCACGTGATCATTTAGATGACCGGAGGGATGTCTATCTAAGTGGGAGTTCTTAAGTAATATGATTAATTGAACTTTAATTTATCATGAACTTAGTCCTGGTAGTATTAGCATATCTATGTTGTAGATCAATAGCTCGCGATGTTGCTCCACGTTTATTTTTTATATGTTCCTAGAGAAAACCAAGTTGAAAGATGTTAGTAGCAATAATGCGGAATTGTTCCGTGATCTGAGGATTATCCTCATTGCTGCATAGAAGAATTATGTCCTTGATGCACCGCTAGGTGACAGACCTATTGCAGGAGCAGATGTAGACGTTATGAACGTTTTGACAAAAGCTCGATATGATGACTACTTGATAGTTTAGTGCACCATGCTTTACGGCTTATAACCGGGACTTCAAAAACGTTTTGAAACGCCACGGAGCATATGAGATGTTCCAAGAGTTGAAATTAGTATTTCATACTCATGCCCGTGTCGAGAGGTATAAGACCTCTGACAGTACTTTGCCTACAAGATGGAGGAGAATAGCTCAACCAGTGAGCATGTGCTCAGATTGTCTGGGTAGTACAATTGCTTGAATCAAGTGGGAGTTATTCTTCCAGATAAGATAGTAATTGACAAAGTTCTCTAGACACTATCACCAAGTTAGTAGAACTTCGTGATGAACTATAATATGCAAGGGATGACGAAAGTAATTCCCGAGCTCTTCACGATGCTGAAATCGGCGAAGGTAGAAATCAAGAAAGAACATCAAGTGTTGATGGTTAACCAGACCACTTGTTTCAAGTAAAGGGCAAAGGGATAGAAGGGGAACTTCAAGAAGAATGACAAGCACGTTGTCACTCCCGTGAAGAAACCCAAAGCTAAAACTCAAGCCTGAAACTAAGTGCTTCTACTGCAAAGGAAATGGTCACTGGAAGTGGAACTGCCCTAGATACTTGGCAGATAAGAAGGATGGCAAAGTGAACAAAGGTATATTTTGATATACAGATTATTGATGTGTACTTTACTAGTGTTCATAGCAACCCCTGGGTATTTGATACCGGTTCAGTTGCTAAAATTAGTAACTCGAAACGAGAATTGCAGAATGAACAGAGACTAGTTAAAGGTAAAGTGACGATGTGTGTTGGAAGTGGTTCCAAGATTGATATGATCATCATCGCACACTCCCTATACTTTCGGGATTAGTGTAAAACCTAAATAAATGTTATTTGGCATTTGCGTTGAGCATGAATATGATTTGATCATATTTGTTGCAATACGGTTATTCATTTAAAGTCATAGAATAATTGTTATTCTGTTTACATGAATAAAACCTTCGATGGTCATACACCCAATGAAAATAGTTTGTTGGATCTCGATCGTGGTGATACACATATTCATAATATTGAAGCCAAAAGATGCAAGGTTAATAATGATAGTGCAACTTATTTGTGGCATAGCTGTTTAGGTCATAATGGTGTAAAGCGCATGAAGAAACTCCATAGTGATGGACTTTTGGAATCACTTGATTATGAATCACTTGGTGCTTGCGAACCATGCCTCATGGGCAAGATGACTAAAACTCCGTTCTCCGGAACAATGGAGCGAGCAACAGATTTGTTGGAGATCATACATACAGATGTATGTGGACCAATGAGTGTTGAAGCTCGCGGCGGGTATCGTTATTTTCTGACCTTCACTGATGATTTGAGCAGATATGGGTATATCTACTTAATGAAGCACAAGTCTAAAACATTTGAAAAGTTCAAAGAATTTCAGAGTGAAGTGGAGAATCATCGTAACAAGAAAATAAGAGTTTCTACGATATGATCGTAGAGGTAAAATATTTGAGTTAGCGAGTTTGGCCTTCAGTAAAAACAATGTGAAATAGTTTCACTACTCACGCCACCTGGAACACCACAGTGTAATGGTGTGTCCGAACGTCATAACCGTACTTTATTAAATATGGTGCGATCGATGATGTCTCTTACTGATCTACCACTATCGCTTTTGGGGTTATGCATTAGAGACAGCTACATTCACGTTAAATAGGGCACCATCTAAATCCGTGGAGATGACACCGAATGAACTATGGTTTGGCAAGAAACCAAAGTTGTCGTTTCTTAAAGTTTGGGGCTGCGATGCTTATGTGAAAAAGCTTCAACCTGATAAGCTCGAACCCAGGTCGGAGAAATGTGTCTTCATAGGATACCCAAAAGAGACTGTTGGGTACACCTTCTATCACAGATCCGAAGGCAATATATTCGTTGCTAAGAATGGATCCTTTCTAGAGAAGGAGTTTTCTCTCGAAAGAAGTGAGTGGGAGGAAAGTAGAACTTGATGAGGTAATTGTACCTTCTCCTGAATTGGAGAGTAGTACATCACAGAAAATTGTTCCAGTGATTCCTACACCAATCAGTGAGGAAGTTAATGATGATGATCATGAAACTTCAGATCAAGTTTCTGCTGAACATCGTAGATCAACCAGAGTACGTTCCGCACCAGAGTGGTACGGCAACCCAGTTCTGGAAATCATGTTACTGGACCATGATGAACCTACAAACTATGAGGAAGCGATGATAAGCCCAGATTCCGCAAAATGGCTTAAGGCCATGAAATCTGAGATGGGATCCATGTATTAGAACAAAGTATGGACTTTGGTTGACTTGCCCGATGATCGGCAGGTCATCGAAAATAAATGGATCTTCAAGAGGAAGACCGACGCAGACGGTAATGTTACTGTTTACAAAGCTCGACTTGTTGCGAAAGGGTTTTGACAAGTTCAAGGAGTTGACTACGGTGAGACTTTCTCACCCGTAGCGATGCTTAAGTCTGTCCGAATCATGTTAGTAATTGCCGCATTTTATGAAATCCGGCAAATGGATAACAAAAACTGCATTCTTTAATGGATTTATTAAAGAAGACTTGTATATGATGCAACCAGAAGGTTTTGTCAATCCTAAAGGTGCTAACAAAATGTGCAAGCTCCAGCGATCCATCTATGGACTGGTGCAAGCATCTCGGAGTTGGAATATACACTTTGATAAGTTGATCAAAGCATATAGATTTATACAGACTTGCGAAGCCTGTATTTACAAGAAGTGAGTGGGAGCACTGCAACCTTTCTGATAAGTATATGTGAATGACATATTGTCGATCGGAAAAGATGTAGAATTTTCTGGAAATCATAAAGGAGTGTTTGAAAGGAGTTTTTCAAAGAAAGACCTTGGTGAAGCTGCTTACATATTGGGCATCAAGATCTATAGAGATAGATCAAGACGCTTGATAAGACTTTCGATGAGTACATACCCTGATAAGATTTTGAAGTAGTTCAAAATGGATCAGTCAAAGAAGGAGTTCTTGCCTGACTTGTAAGGTGTGAAGTTGAGTAAGACTCAAAGCCAGACCACGGCAGAAAAATATAGAGAGAATGAAAGTCATTCCATATGCCTCAGCCATAGGTTCTATAAAGTATGCCATGCTGTGTACCAAACACGTTGTATACCTTGCCATGAGTTTGGCAAGGAGGTACAATAGTGATCTAGGAGTAGATCACTGGACAGCGGTCAAAATTATCCTTAGTAACGGGATGACTAAGGAAATATTTCTCGATTATGGAGGTGATAAAGAGTTCGTCGTAAAGGGTTACGCCGATGCAAGCTTTGACACTAAATCCAGATGACTCTAAGTATCAATCTGGATGCGTATTGAAAGTGGGAGCAATTAGCTAGAGTAGCTCCATGCAGAGCATTGTAGACATAGAAATTTGCGAAATACATACGGATCTGAATGTGACAGACCCGTTGACTAAACTTCTCTCACAAGCAAAACATGATCACACCTTATTACTCTTGGGTATTAATCACATAGCGATGTGAACTAGATTACTGACTCTAGTAAACCCTTTGGGTGTTGGTCACATGGCGATGTGAACTATGGGTGTTATTCACATAACGATGTGAACTATCGGTATTAAATCACATGGCGATGTGAGCTAGATTATTGACTCTAGTGCAAGTGGGAGACTGAAGGAAATATGCCCTAGAGGCAATAATAAAGTTGTTATTTATATTTCCTTATATCATGATAAATGTTCATTATTCATGCTAGAATTGTATTAACCGGAAACTTAGTACATGTGTGAATACATAGACAAAACAGAGTGTCCCTAGTATGCCTCTACTAGACTAGCTCATTGATCAAAGATGGTTATGTTTCCTAACCATAGACATGAGTTGTCATTTGATCAACGGGATCACATCATTAGGAGAATGATGTGATGGACAAGACCCATCCGTTAGCATAACACTATGATCGTTTAGTTTTACTGCTATTGCTTTCTTCATGACTTATACATGTTCCTATGACTATGAGATTATGCAACTCCCGAATACCGTAGGAACACCTTGTGTGCTATCAAACGTCACAACGTAACTGGGTGATCATAAAGATGCTCTACAGGTGTCTCCAAAAGTATTCGTGGTGTTGGCATAGATCAAGATTAGGATTTGTCACTCCGAGTGTCGGAGAGGTATCTCTGGGCCCTCTCGGTAACACACATCACAATAAGCCTTGCAAGCAAAAGACTAATGAGTTAGTCACAAGATGATGTGTTACGGAACGAGTAAAGAGACTTGCCGGTAACGAGATTGAACTAGGTATAGAGATACCGACGATCGAATCTCGGGCAAGTAACATACCGTTGACAAAAGGAACAACGTATGTTGTTATGCGGTTTGACCAATAAAAGATCTTCGTAGAATATGTAGGAGCCAATATGAACATCCAGGTTCCGCTATTGGTTATTAACCAGAGATGAGTCTCGGTCATGTCTACATAGTTCTCGAACCCGTAGGGTCCGCACGCTTAACGTTTGATGACGATCGGTATTATGAGTTTATGAGTTTTGATGTACCGAAGGTAGTTCGGAGTCCCTGATGAGATCACGGACATGACGAGGAGTCTCGGAATGTCCGAGACATAAAGATTGATATATTGGACGACTATATTCGGACACCGGAAGTGTTCCGGAAAAGTTTCGGATTTAACGGGATTGCCGGAGGGGGTTACCGGAACCCCCTACGAAGGGGGATGGTCCATAGTGGGCCTTATGGAAAAGAGAGAGGCAGCCCATAGGGGCTGGCCGGCGCCCCACCTAGGGTTCCTAGTTGGACTAGGATTGGGGGGCGCCACCTCTCCTTCTTTTCCTTTCCCTCTCTTCCTTCTTTGGTAGTTCCTACTAGGAATAGGATTGCAATCCTATTCCTAGTAGGATTGCACCCTAGCCGCACCATAGGAAGGGCCGGCCGGCCTCCCCCTTGCTCCTTTATATACGGGGGTAGGGGGCACCCAAAGACACACAAGTTGAATTGTTCCAGCCGTGTGCGGTGCCCCCCTCCACAGAACACACCTCGGTCATACCGTCGTGGAGCTTAGGCGAAGCCCTGCGGCCCGTGAATACATCATATCCGTCACCACGCCGTCGTGCTGACGAAACTCTCCCGTGAAGCTCAACTGGATCAAGAGCTCGTGGGACGTCATCGAGCTGAACGTGTGCTGAACGCGGAGGTGCCGTACGTTCGGTGCTTGATCGGTTGAATCGCGAAGAAGTTCGACTACATCAACCGCGTCACTTGACGCTTCCGCTTCCGGTCTACGAGGGTACGTAGACACACTCTTCCCTCTCGTTGCTATGCATCTGGTAGATAGATCTTGCGTGATCGTAGGAAAATTTTAAAATACTACGTTCCCCAACACCTCGGTAGTTGGATCCCCGTTGGCGTCCGTCGTTCTCATTGTTGTCAAGCCGTTAAGGATGGCAATAGGTCGGGTTTGGATCGGGTTGAACAATATCAAATCCATATCCATATCCATGAAGACAGTCTTTGCCCGCCCATGAAAAAATCCATGGGTGAAAAATTATGTCCATGTCCAAACCCGATGGATATACATACCCACTGGATATCCATTGGTTCCTCTCTAGACATATAAATAAGACATATCACAATGTTAGCATAAGATCCTCCATTCTTCACTTCGTGGCAGGCTAGGCTTCACTTATGGTAACTCAACGTCCACTAACAACATAAGATCATTTAGTATTTTTCTAACAGATGAGAATGACGAGTCACTTAACAAGGAGATAAAAATAAGGGAAGGGCATTGGGGTATGTTACAGAGGGGATTGAATGTCAACTAATAAAAGTTATGACGAGGATTGTGTAATTTCTTTTGCATGTTTTGGATAACAAAGTGTAAAATTGCAGTGGGACATGTGACTGCGGGGTAGGGATAACATATTTTTGCCATCAAGTCATACTATCGGGTCGGGTCTGGATATACCCACGGGTACAAGATTATATCCATACCCTACCCACGAGTAATAGGGTCGGGTTTGGGCACTGCCCATGGACAAAAAAGCATATCCAAACCCTATCCATTCGGGTCGGATATCCATGGATATCCATGTCCATGGATAAAATTGCCATCCTTACAAGCCGTGCTCCTGTATGATGTCGTCGGGGGAACTGATTTTAACCCCCTGCTCCCTCCACTTTGATCTTGTACCCCTTTGTTCGTGCGACTTACTCTGAGCCCCTCCAGTACTGCCAGTGATTGCTAATGACCCCCTTTTGCCTATTTAACACATTTGTTAGTATATAATCATCAAACAAAAATAAGAATGGACAGAAGTACCCTTCAGTTTAAAAGACATCTCTGTACCTAGTCCGGATCTCCCAGCCTTTCACACGAACAGGATTTGCTTCAACTGTGCTATGTTTCTCAAAATGAAGAATGACAAGATTTGCTTCAACTGTGCTATGTTTCTTAAAAAAACAATTCTGCTGTAACATGCAGCCTTTCACACGAACAGAATGCAAATAATATAGTCTCGCAATGGAACCTATGAATCATTGCGAGACTATATTATTTGCATTCTGTTCGTGTGAAAGGCTGCGTGTTACAGCAGAATTGTTTTTTTAAGAAACATAGCACAGTTGAAGCAAATCCTGTCATTCTTCATTTTGAGAAACATAGCACAATTGAAGCAAATCCTGTTCGTGTGAAAGGCTGGGAGATCCGGACTAGGTACAGAGATGTCTTTTAAACTGAAGGGTACTTCTGTCCATTCTTATTTTTGTTTGATGATTATATACTAACAAATGTGTTAAATAGGCAAAAGGGGGTCATTAGCAATCACTGGACAGTACTGGAGGGGCTCAGAGTAAGTCGCACGAACAAAGGGGTACAAGATCAAAGTGGAGGGAGCAGGGGGGGGGGGTTAAAATCAATTCCCCCGATGTCGTCCTCCCCGTCCACCAAGCCGCTCTCCTCCCGGACATCATCCTTGCCGACACCAAGCCGCATCCACGCCAGCCTCATCCTTCACCCGAAGCTCCGCCGTGTGTTCCCTCGCTACACCGCCCCACAAGCAGCCGTCGCTTCAATCTATCATCTTCAGCCTCCGCCATGTCAAGCAGGTGATCCCTTGAATCCCATATCCCCTACAGTTTTCACAATCAATTAATGTGGCCTCCTTCATTTATGCATCTCAAGTTTCTATCATCTTCCACCCGGGTCTCCTTACTTCCTTCACGTAGGCAATGCACTCTATATGTTTGGTGAATTGTTTGCTTGCCTAGAAATCAATTCTGACAGATTTCCCCAAAGACATGTGAGCAACTGTGTGATCTAATCAAATTTTGTATAGAAAACTCAAAAGTAGTGCTACTGATTACTTCGCATGCTAGCTTTGCTCTGGCTGGTTGCATGCCTAGATTTGCATACTGTTAGATGCTTCATAATGTACATGCAGGCACAAGCTGAACATGCGCCTGCAATAAATATTAGCCGAAGTCAAGGTTAGAAATTTGAAAGCTCCTGTTGCTAGCTCATGTAATAATATGCAGGAACTTGTACTGAACTGAGACATTCAGAATATCTAAACATGCATAGCTTCTACAGGTTAATAGCCAAACACCAAAGTACAGTATCCTCTTCATGTACTGAATCCTAAGTATTAATCCAAATTACCTCCCTTCTGAATGGTACACATAAACCAGCTCGTTTACGAGAATTGTTGAGGTGCTTTGGTAAAATCATAAAATTATTACAAAGTGGGATAAGACACTTCTGTTCTTTTGTTTGTTATCATCCTGATTATACCAGATCCTCTTTTCTGGACCAGTTTACTTTCCAGCATTCCTTCTTGTTAGAAGGTTATGCGCATGGGCCTATCAGGCTATGCAGGACAAATCGTTTAAGCCCGTTTTGTTTTTGCGGTCTGGCCGCTAGGTCGTTTACTTGATTTAAGCTTTGTGAACCAGATGGGCTCGCGGACTTCCATCTTTGCCAGCAGCATTCTGAAGATAGACACACTGCACAACATAAACATTACTGGCTGAAAACACAGAGCTGCATATTATTTATTACCCCCACAAACCTAACAGCAAGTGTTTTACCATGACTTTTCTGTGCTATTACAATTCCACCAGCAATAAGAATTATAGTTATACACATTTAGTGCAATATGCTTCGCAATGGTAGCTTAATCGTCAAAATTTTCCAGGAAATTGACCGGAGCTTTATTGTCTATTTTCCTGAACTTGCTGTATTTTCTTCTGAAAATTTGTGTTATTTAGGCAATTTATAACATAATCTCCAGAACTTATATGGTGAGACAATAGCAAAACCCACACACGCAATGCTAACAGGCCAAAGTAACCTTACATTCCATTTACCCTGGAGCATAAATATTATTGTGCTATGTCACTCTGCACTCCATGGTAGCATCAATTGTGCTGACCGTAACTGCAGCAACTAACTAGAGTTCACATTTATTTAGGAAATTGGGCAGTCTGATAACGTTTATCTCTCTGTAGATACATGGCAGCACCTCTAACCTGTAAACAATAATCAGAATCAGACCTCTTCTTCCTCTAGAGATATGTACATCCATCATTGATGAATCGTCGGGTTTGTCTATAGCCTCCAGGGGTCTTGGAAATATGTGACTACCGTCTTAAAGTACTGATGCCAGCCTAATTTCCATCCATTGCTGTGGATATAGCTCCCTTGGGTCCAAAATCAAATCTCACCCAAAGTGATGGAGAGCTACCTACTGGTGAGTAGTGTTACTTTGCTGTTGTTGTGATTCCGTGAATCAAATTAAGGAGCTGCCTTTTCAGCTATAAGCCTATAACTGATATGTTATCCAACTCATTTACGAAGCAGCAGTGATAGGACAAGGTGATATATTAGTAGACTTGGCTCTGCACAGGAGGTGATCTATTAGTGCCAGATCCATTTAATATGTATGCAGTTTTCTTGTAGTTTCTGTTAGGTTCCTATTGGATATCGCAGTTAAGTTGTTTACTAGATAAGCAGTGCAATACATCACCTTGACATATGTTCAATGCACACGTTATCTGTCATTAGCATGTTCATTAACATTTTTTGGCAAAGCTATTTTGTCGAGGATACCTTCACATCTTTGAAGCTTGAACATCCCAGTGCAGACTGCTGAAAGTGTATAACCAGATGAAGAAGATTTACAAGGCCCTCCAAAGATTGATGATTTATTACCAAAAAAGTATATTGAATGTACTAGCCATACTAAAATAATTTTTAAGCTCAAACCTTGTTTTCAAACACATCTCTCATGTGATGTATATGCCTAGTTACAAAACACTATATTGTTGCGTGCAGGACTGAGTGGAGAAGTGCGATGGATCACATGGTAATTCTGAGCTAAAAAATTGTTAGAATTACGTGGTGGAAAGATAATTGTGGAGGCCGATGGAAGTGGTCTTCCAAATGGAAGGTCCACTTATGGTACATCTCTTACAATTTCATCAAATAACATATTTCTTACACTAGTCTTAAAGCTTATGTTCTAAAATTTTGTCTTATCCTTTTTTTTTCCAGGGTAGCTAAAGATTTAGAAAAGGAATGCATTGAAGGACAAGGAGCAACTACAGTAGAATTAGTCTTTAAATGAACAGATATTATGGATTATGTATAGATTTTAGCTTCATTGAAGAACTTAGTTCTACTTAATTTGTAGGATCTTTTCTTAATTATTTGCACCTTTCATATGGATGTATGATTTCATTCGTTTGTAAACTTAAGGTGTTTGTTCCTACTAATTATTCCACTGCCTTTTTTTCTACTAAGGATGCCAATTGTGCGAATGAGATGCTTGCAATTGGTAATATGGGCTGATGCGTTTCATATAATGATATTTGGCAATCAATCTACACATGCATAAAGTAATTCATTTTGAAATGATGAAATCCAACGTTGAAATAAAACAAATAATGTTTAAAATAAAATATTCAATAGTTCCAAAGAGGCTTATCAATATGTAGAGATGAATATGTCTGTCTCTACATAATGTGTGTAAGACTGGTGCCATGATGACACAATGTTTACAAAAAAATCTCTACATTCCTTCGGACGCAAACAAAACGTCTCTAGGTGAGTAGAGACGTGACGTGAGCATGACTAGCAGAACGTCTTACCTTGTCTAGAGACGATTTGGAACGTCTCAATATAGCGTCTCATGCCATGTAGACACGCTTAACAAGCGTGTCTATATGTTTTGAGACGGTCTGTGGGAAGACGCTCCAAAGACGCTTTGCTAAGTCGTCTCTATAGTTGCCTAGAGATGAAATAACACGTCACTACATATGATATTGAACGTCTCTACAGACAGATTTTCTTGTAGTGACCGTTGTCTAACAACATGATTTCCATGACAGGGTTGCCGTACCACTCTGGTGCGGAACGTGTCCTTGTGGACCTTCGAAGTTCAGTAGTAACTTGATCTGAAGCTTCATGATCATCATCATTAACTTCCTCCCTACTCGGTGCAGGCACCTCAGGAATGACTTCCTGCGCCGCGCTACTTTTCGGTTCGGAAGGGGTGAGTGTCACCTCATCAAGTTCCACTTTCCTTCCACTCACTTCTTTCGAGAGAAACTCTTTCTCCAGAAAGGATCCATTATTTGCAACGAAGACCTTGCCTTCGGATCTAAGGTAGAAGGTGTACCCAATAGTTTCCTTTGGGTATCCTATGAAGACGCATTTTTCCGATTTGGGTTCGAGCTTTTCAGGTTGAAGTTTCTTGACATAAGCATCGCAACCCCAAACTTTCAGAAACGACAACTTAGGTTTCTTGCCAAACCAAAGTTCATACGGTGTCGTCTCAACGGATTTAGACAGAGCCCTATTTAAAGTGAATGCGGCAGTCTCTAAAGCATAACCCCAAAATGATAGCGGTAAGTCGGTAAGAGACATCATAGATCGCACCATGTCCAACAGAGTGCGATTACGACATTCGGACACACCATTACGCTGAGGTGTTCCGGGCGGTATCAATTGCGAAACAATTCCACAGATCCTTAAGTGCGTGCCAAATTCGTGACTTAAATATTCTCCTCCACGATCTGATCATAAGAACTTTATTTTTCTATCACGTTGATTCTCAACCTCATTATGAAATTCCTTGAACTTTTCAAAGGTCCCAGACTTGTGTTTCATCAAGTAGACATACCCATATCTACTTAAGTCATCCGTGAAGGTGAGAACATAACGATAGCCTCCGCGAGCTTCAACACTTATTGGACAACACACATCGGTATGTATGATTTCCAATAAGTTGGTCGCTCGCTCCATTGTTCCGGAGAACGGAGTCTTGGTCATCTTGCCCAAGAGGCATGGTTCGCACGTATCAAATGATTCATAATCAAGAGATTCTAGAAGTCCATCTGCATGGAGCTTCTTCATACGTTTGACACCAATATGACCAAGGCGGCAATGCCACAAGTATGTGGGACTATCATTATCAACTTTACATCTTTTGGCATTCACACTATGAATATGTGTAACATCACGTTCGAGATTCATCAAGAATAAACCATTGACCAGCGGGGCATGACCATAAAACATATCTCTCATATAAATAGAACAACCATTATTCTCGAATTTAAATGAGTAGCCATCTCGCATTAAACGAGATCCAGATACAATGTTCATGCTCAAAGCTGGTACTAAATAACAATTATAAAGGTTTAAAACTAATTCCGAGGGTATATGTAGAGGTAGCGTGCCGACGACGATCACATCGACCTTGGAACCATTCCCGACGCGCATCGTCACCTCATCCTTCACCAGTCTCTGCTTATTCCGCAGCTCCTGTTTTGAGTTACAAATGTGAGCAACTGCACCGGTATCAAATACCCAGGAGCTACTACGAGCGCTGGTAAGGTACACATCAATAACATGTATATCATATATACCTTTGACGTTGCCGGCCTTCTTATCTGCTAACTATTTGGGGGCATTTCCGCTTCCAGTGACCCGTTCCCTTGCAATAAAAGCACTCAATCTCAGGCTTGGGTCCATTCTTTGGCTTCTTCCCGGCAACTGGCTTACCGGGCGCGGCAACTCCTTTGCCGTCCTTCTTGAAGTTCTTTTTACACTTGCCTTTCTTGAACTTAGTGGTTTTATTCACCATTAACACTTGATGCTCTTTCTTGATCTCCACCTCCGTTGATTTCAGCATTGAATACACCTCGGGAATGGACTTCTCCACCCTTGCATATTGAAGTTTATCACAAAGCTCTTGTAGCTAGGTGGGAGCGACAGAAGGATTCTGTCAACGACCGCTTCATCTGGGAGATTCATTCCCAACTGAGACAAGCGATTGTGCAACCCACACAATTTGAGTATGTGCTCGCTGACAGAACTATTCTCCTCCATCTTACAACTGTAGAATGCGTCGGAGACGTCATATCTCTCGACTCGGGCATGAGCTTGGAAAACCATTTTCAGCTCTTGGAACATCTCATATGCCCCGTGGTGCTCAAAACGCTTTTGGAGCCCCGATTCTAAGCCGTAAAGCATGCTGCACTGAACCAAGGAGTAATCATCACAATGCGACTGCCAAGCGTTCATAACGTCTTGGTTCACTGGGGCGGGAGCGTCACCTAACGGTGCTTCAAGGACATATGTTTTCTTGGCAGCTATGAGGATGATCCTCAAGTTACGGACCCAATCCGTATAGTTTCTACCATCGTCTTTCAACTTGGCTTTCTCTAGGAACGCGTTGAAGTTGAGGGTAACATGAGAGTGGGCCATTTGATCTACAAGACATATTGTAAAGATTTTAGACTAAGTTCATGACAATTAAGTTCATCTAAACAACTTTGATGAACTCCCACTCAGATTGACATCTCTCTAGTCATCTAAGTGATACATGATCCGAATCGACTAAGCCGTGTCTGATCATCACGTGAGACGGACTAGTCATCAACGGTGAACATCTTCATGTTGATGGTATCTTCTATACGACTCATGTTCGACCTTTCGATCTTCCATGTTCCGAGGCCATGTCTGTACATGCTAGGCTCGTCAAGTGAACCCTAAGTGTATTGCGTGTGTAAATCTGGCTTACACCCGTTGTATACGAACGTTAGAGCCTATCACACCCGATCATCACGTGGTGCTTCGGAACAACGATCCTTAGCAACGGTGCACAATTAGGGGGAACACAATTCTTGAAATTTTAGTGAGAGATCATCTTATTTACTACCGTCGTTCTAAGCAAATAAGATGTAACAAACATGATAAACATCACATGCAATCAAATAGTGACATGATATGGCCAATATCATCTTGCTCCTTTGATCTTCATCTTCGGGGCTCCATGATCATCATCGTCACCGGCATGACACCATGATCTCCATCATCGTGTCTTCATGACGTCGTCTCGCCAAAAATTACTTCTACTACTATGGCTAACATTTAGCAATAAAGTAAAGTAATTACATGGCGTTATTCAGTGACACGCAGTTCATACAATAAATAAGACAACTCCTATGGCTCATGCCAATTGTCATACTCATCGACATGCAAGTCGTGATTCCTATTACAAGAACATGATCAATCTCATACATCACATATATCATTCATCACATCTTTTGGCCATATCACATCACACGACACATGCTGCAAGAACAAGTTAGACGTCCTCTAATTGTTGTTGCAAGTTTTACGTGGCTGCTATAAGTTTCTAGCAAGAACGTTTCTTACCTACGCCAAAACCACAACGTGATATGCCAATTTCTATTTACCCTTCATAAGGACCCTTTTCATCGAATCCGATCCGACTAAATTGGGAGAGACTATCACCCGCTAGCCACCTTATGCAACTAGTGCATGTCAGTCGGTGGAACCTGTCTCACGTAAGCGTACGTGTAAGGTCGGTCCGGGCCGCTTCATCCCACAATGCCGCCAAATCAAGATAAGACTCGTAGTGGTAAGAGAATTGAACAAATCTACGCCCACAACTGCTTTGTGTTCTACTCGTGCAAGATACTATGCATAGACCTAGCTCAGATGCCAATGTAGGGGAACGTAGCAGAATTCAAAAAAAATCTACGCTTCACCAAGATCAATCTAAGGAATCATCTAGCAACGAGGGAGAAAGGAGTGCATCTACATACCCTTGTAGATCGCGAGCGGAAGCGTTCAAGAGAACGTGGATGATGGAGTCGTACTCGTCGTGATCCAAATCACCGATGATCCCAGCGCCGAACGGATGGCACCTCCGCGTACAACACACGTATGGTATAGCGACGTCTCCTCCTTCTTGATCCAGCAAGGGGGAAGGAGAGGTTGATGGAGATCCAGCAGCACGATGGCGTGGTGGTGGATGCAACGATATTTCTACAGGGCTTCGCCAAGCGCCGCGGGAGGAGGGAAAGGTGTAATGGGAGGGAGAGGGAGGCACCAGGGGCAAGGGTGCGGCTGCCCTTCCCCCACTATATATAGGGGCCCTGGGGGGGTGCCGGCCCTAGGATATCCAATCTCCTAGGGGGGCGGCGGCCAGGGGGGAAACTTACCCCCCCAAGGCACATGGGGCGCCCCCACCCGTAGGGTTCCCAACCCTAGGCGCAGGGGGAGGGCCCAAGGGGGGCGCACCAGCCCACTATGGGATGGTTCCCTTCCCCTTTCAGCCCATGGGGCCCTCCGGGATAGGTGGCCCCACCCGATGGACCCTCGGGACCCTTCCGGTGGTCCCGGTACACTACCGGTGACCCCCGAAACTCTCCCGATGGCCGAAACTGGACTTCCTATATATAATTCTTTACCTCCGAACCATTCCGGAACTCCTCGTGACGTCCGGGATCTCATCCGGGACTCCGAACAACATTTGGGTTACCGTGTGCATATATCTCTACAACCCTAGTGTCAGGGATATTACTAGCAGGTATGAACTGGCTAGTGTAAACCGGATATTATAATATATTTGTGTGATTGTAATATTTAGTAAAGGCTACGGCCCATGAGATCTTAGGGCCCATGTATAGAGTTATGGTTTGTAAACCGCCTGATCATGTAACTTGAGAGATAAGGAAGAAAGAGCAGAGACCGAGGCGGAGACGAGTATGAGCCGGCCTCGGGACTCTGTAAACCGGACCGGGCGTCGCCTCTATATAAAGGGACGACCCGGCGACGGTTCAAGGACAAGCAAGAACCAACCCATCGAGGCATAGGCAAGCGATCCGCTCCCTGTTCATCGATGCCCAAGCAATACCAAACCAACTAGACGTAGGCTTTTACCTTCATCGAAGGGGCCGAACTAGTATAAACCCTCTGTGTCCTTTGTGTGCTTTTAACCCCTTCAAGATAACCCGTGCGATGGTTCCATCATCAAGTCCGTTAAACCGAACATCTGCCGTGTTATTTCCACGACAGTTGGTGCCCACCGTGGGGCCTCCGCACGATGGTTTCGAGTTCTTGAAGGGCAGCTTCGAAGGACTCAAGGGCTACGCGGTCGGCCGGATGACCAAGAGTCGCCGCGTGTTGGGGATCGTAGTATTTTAAAATTTTCCTACGATCACGCAAGATCTATCTACCAGATGCATAACAACGAGAGGGAAGAGTGTGTCTACGTACCCTCGTAGACCGGAAGCGGAAGCGTCAAGTGACGCGGTTGATGTAGTCGAACTTCTTCGCGATTCAACCGATCAAGCACCGAACGTACGGCACCTCCGCGTTCAGCACACGTTCAGCTTGATGATGTCCCACGAGCTCTTGATCCAGTTGAGCTTCACGGGAGAGTTTCGTCAGCACGACGGCGTGGTGACGGATATGATGCATTCACCGGCGCAGGCCTTCGCCTAAGCACCGCGACGGTATGACCGAGGTGTGTTTCTGTGGAGGGGGGCACCGCACACGGCTGGAACAATTCAACTTGTGTGTCTTTGGGTGCCCCCCTGCCCCCGTATATAAAGGAGCAAGAGGGGAGGGCCGGCCGGCCTCCTATGGTGCGGCTAGGGCAATCCTACTAGGAATAGGATTGCAATCCTATTCCTAGTAGGAGTCCACCAAGAAGGAAGAGAGGGAAAGGAAAAGAGGGAGAGGTGGCGCCCCCCCAATCCTAGTCCAACTAGGATCCCTAGGTGGGGCGCCGGCCAGCCTCTATGGGCTGCCTCTCTCCTTTCCTCAAGGCCCACTATGGACCATCCCCCCTCGTAGGGGGTTCCGGTAACCCCCTCCGGCAATCCAGTTAAATCCGAAACTTTTTCGGAACACTTCCGGTGTCCGAATATAGTCGTCCAATATATCAATCATTATGTCTCGGACATTCCGAGACTCCTCGTCATGTCCGTGATCTTATCCGGGACTCCGAACTACCTTCGGTACATCAAAACTCATAAACTCATAATACCGATCGTCATCAAACGTTAAGCGTGCGGACCCTACGGGTTCAAGAACTATGTAGACATGACCGAGACTCATCTCCGGTCAATAACCAATAGCGGAACCTGGATGCTCATATTGGCTCCTACATATTCTACGAAGATCTTTATCGGTCAAACCGCATAACAACATACGTTGTTCCTTTTGTCATCGGTATGTTACTTGCCCGAGATTCGATCGTTGGTATCTCTATACCTAGTTCAATCTCGTTACCGGCAAGTCTCTTTACTCGTTCCGTAACACATCATCTCGTGACTAACTCATTAGTCTTTTGCTTGCAAGGCTTATTGTGATGTGTGTTACCGAGAGGGCCCAGAGATACCTCTCCGACATTCGGAGTGACAAATCCTAATCTTGATCTATGCCAACACCACGAATACTTTCGGAGACACCTGTAGAGCATCTTTATGATCACCCAGTTACGTTGTGACGTTTGATAGCACACAAGGTGTTCCTATGGTATTCGGGAGTTGCATAATCTCATAGTCATAGGAACATGTATAAGTCATGAAGAAAGCAATAGCAGTAAAACTAAACGATCATAGTGCTAAGCTAACGGATGGGTCTTGTCCATCACATCATTCTCCTAATGATGTGATCCCGTTGATCAAATGACAACTCATGTCTATGGTTAGGAAACATAACCATCTTTGATCAATGAGCTAGTCTAGTAGAGGCATACTAGGGACACTATGTTTTGTCTATGTATTCACACATGTACTAAGTTTTCGGTTAGTACAATTCTAGCATGAATAATAAATATTTATCATGATATAAGGAAATATAAATAACAACTTTATTATTGCCTCTAGGGCATATTTCCTTCACCGCGGCCGGATCTACATCGATGACGCAGGTTGGGGACCGGAGGCCGATTCAATCGAATACGGGTACCGGGTTCCCTTCGGTGGCATCCACGTCTTCATCGGCAAGATCGGCGAACCGGGACCTGAGCCGGACATCTTCCCCAACATCGTCGAGCCGGCTCAGCGTGCGAGATTGGCCCGGATTCAGCCCGCCATGAAGCACGTTTTCGTTGGAGCAGTTCACGGGGTCCAAACCGAGGACGGATCGGAATCCGGTAATGAAACAGTTGTCTACTCCGACGACGAATCTTCATCCGGAGAGACTGAGTCTTTGTATCAGTTGCGGGACGGCCGGTCTGAGGGTAAGTCCGACGGAGACAGTATTCCGGGCCCCTTTGTCCCGCCAAACCGGGTGGCTGTCTTTATGGCCGGTTCACAACCTACGCCACCGTCCACGGTGATCGGGGCGACAGCAGAAGCTGGTGTAGGGGGGGGAGTGGCCAGGCCCTCTCGCCCACTGACGTTCTATCCACCTTAGTCGAGGAGTTCACGGCCCGAGCCATGGCAGAGGTAGCTCCAGCAGACAAGGCGCAACATGATGCAGAGCTCCTTTAGCTAAAGGGGCGGATTGATCAAGCAAGAGAAGATATGAAAACAGAGAAGGCTATGATAGCGATAAGGCAGGCAGAGCTTAATGATCAGGCTTTTCATCTAAGGATGGAGCAGGCCTCTGCACAGGGAGTAAGAAGTCGGAAGTACCAGTCTCGTCTACCGCCGGTTTATGAGGCGACGGATCTTTTCAGGACGCCAGGGGCGGGAACTAGCAATGACCCGGCTTTAAACCGGAGGGCACCCCCAGCAAGGGATGAGCCGGTTCAGCAGCCTACTGCGGAGCAAGATCGACGGATCACATCTGCACCTCACGTTCCTACCCCTCCGGGTCATTATTCGAATCCTTTGGACAATATCGTTGTTGCTGCTTCGCGCTTGGCCGCTTTACCCATTGAGGGGACGTCTCCGGTGGCGTTGGAGGCACGCAGGGTCAAGGATCTGCTTAATACGGCGTTAGTACAACAGCAAGCATATTCTCATAGCAGGGAGAGGCTACATTCAACACCACGTCCCAGCCGGAGTTACACTAGGCATTGGGAGGAACCGGAAGTGTCTAGCAGTGAACGCAGGCGACACCGTCACAGACGAGATAACCCGGCAGGCGTGGACGCACAGGCTCAGGATGCAAACCGGGTTAGATCGGTAGCCCGGGAGGAGGTCCGTCAAACGACACCGGTTCACATAGCCACAGCAGAGACAGGAGTCACAACGAGTTCCTTTGGGGTGCAGTGCCTTATCCCCGCTCTACGAAGCGTAAAACTGCCCAAAGACTTTAAAGGTCCGCGTAAAGTGCCTAATTACACAGCAGATTTGGCTCCAAAAGCTTGGGTTGAGAGTTACGAGATGGCCATGGAGATGCTGGATGTAGATGAAGCAGCTTGTGCAAAGTACTTTACTATGATGCTGGAAGGTACAGCCCGAACCTGGCTAAAGGGTTTACCCCCTAATTCCATCGGGTCATGGGGAGAGCTACGTCGCCAGTTTATCAAAAATTTCAAAGATACATGGAAGCAGCCGATGTCAATAGTGGATCTAGCAGCCTGTGTGCAAGGAGAACAGGAATCTACAAGTGCATGGGTGAGGCGAGTATCAGAAATCTTGCATTCTTCGAATGGTATCAATCCTAGTACGGCAATAGTGACTTTGGAAAACAATTGCCGGTTTGAGTCTCTAAAGCTAAAACTAGGACGACTTAAACGGGATTGTAACGATATGGGAACTCTCATGAGCGCTCTGGTGAAGTATGGGGACTCTGACAACACTAAGTATCCAGAAGCGGAGGGAGACAAAGCAGGGAAAGTTAACAAGCCCGGTAAACCGGCGCAGGTTAATCCAGCCACTACAAGCTTCTTAGGCAAGCGAAAGGCGGAAAGTGGCTCTGATTTCGTGGCTAATACCCAAGTTCAAGGGGGTTTTCAGCGCAATAGGGGCAAACCACCTCCGCAAACCGGCGGAGAGGATGTTAGCTGGGACCAGGAGTTAAACCAGCCTTGTCCAAAGCATAGCACGAGGGAAAGACCGGCAAAACACACTATGGGAGAATGCAGGCCCTTGATGGAAGCCATAATGGGCCGCTTCAACTCTAATGATAGGCCTCCAAACGGCGGTTCGGGCCCGGGGTTCTACGGTCCGGGTCACCAGGGGAACGGCTTCGGATAAGGATATCGTGGCAACAACAGTGGTTATCATAACCGGGGCAATAATCAATATGGTCAAGGTGGTTATAATAACCAGGGTAATCAGCCGCATGGTCAAGGTGGTTACAATAACCAAGGCAGCCAACAGCAGGGCCAAGGTAATCGCAATAACCAGGGTAATCAGCAGCGTCAGCAACAGCCGCAGCAATCCGGATATCAGAGTAATCCGAAGGAGTTGAGTAGTGGGCAATATCATGTGTTCACCACAAGTTTGTGTAACGAGATCAAAAAGTTTTAAAGCGGGCAGTCCACGCGGTTGAACCGGCGACGCCGCAATTCCTGCGCTGGTCAGAGCAGCCCGTTGTGTGGAGCAGGGAGGATCACCCGATGCGGGTGGATAATCCGGGCCACTTGGCCTTGGTAGTAGCGCCACAGGTGGGTGGTTATAAGTTCACTAAAGTTCTTATGGACGGCGGCAGCAGCATCAATATCTTGTATTATGAGACCTTCTGTCGTATGGGCCTGACGGATAAGAAGCTAAGGCAGTCAAACACGGTGTTCCATGGGGTGGTTCCAGGTAAGTCAGCTTATCCAGTTGGGAAAATTGACTTAGAAGTTACCTTTGGAGATGAGCATGATTCCAGGTCAGAGATGATAACTTTCGAAGTCGTCAAGATCCGGAGCCCCTATCACGCTCTATTCAGGAGGACGGTTTATGCCAAGTTTATGGCTAGGCCATGTTATGTTTATCTGCAGCTCAAGATGCCGGGTCACAAAGGCACGATCACGGTTCACGGAAGTCGCAAGATAGCAGTGGAATGTGAAGAGGGAGACGCTGCTTACGCGGAGGCAGTATGTGCCACAGAAGAGTTGAAATTTTATAAAGATAATGTTGATCCGGCAGATATGACCCCGTTGAAGAAGCCAACTACAGAGCATTATCCGGCGTTGAAATTTAAATCGGCGGAGGAGACCAAGCAAGTTGATTTTGTGCCACGCGATTCATCCAAGCAGTTCACGATCAGCGCTAACCTTGATCCCAAATAGGAAAGCGCGCTCATCGAGTTCATCCGTGAGAACCGGGATATCTTTGCATGGAAACCTTCTGACATGCCAGGTATACCGAGGGAACTCGCTGAGCACAGTCTTAATATTGATCCGAAGTTTAAAGCGGTCAAGCAGTATCTGCGCCGCTTCAACGAAGAAAGGCGCAAGGCTATAGGAGAGGAGGTGGCCAGGCTTTTGGCTGCAGGGTTCATAGTGGAAGTTTTTCACCCAGAGTGGTTGGCTAATCCGGTGCTAGTGCTAAAGAAGAATGGAAAATGGAGAATGCGTGTGGACTATACAGACCTCAATAAAGCTTGTCCAACGGATCCTTTTGCTCTCCCTCGCATTGATCAGATCATCGATGCTACAGCGGGATGTGAGCGGCTAAGTTTTTTGGATGCATACTCAGGGTATCACCAGATCAAGATGGAAGTTAAGGACCAAGAGAAGACAGCTTTCATAACTCCTTTTGGTGCTTTTTGCTATGTATCTATGCCTTTTGGGCTCAAGAGTGCCCAAGCAACTTATCAGCGTTGCGTTCAGAACTGTCTTAAGGGGCAGATAGGGAGAAATGTTCATGCCTATGTGGATGATATCATGGTGAAGTCAAGGAAGGAAGAGACACTGATAGAGGACCTCAAGGAGACCTTTGACAATCTTCGGACCTATAAGATGATGCTTAATCCGGAGAAGTGTGCTTTTGGTGTTCCGGCAGGCAAGCTCCTTGGGTTTTTGGTGTCAAACAGAGGAATAGAAGCAAATCCAGAGAAGATCAAGGCAATCACATCTTTAACTAAACCGGCTTGCATTAATGATGTTCAGCGTATCGCTGGCCGGATCACAGCATTGAGCCGGTTCATTAGTCGTTTGGGGGAGAAGGCGATTCCACTTTATCAGATGCTGAGAAAAATGGATCGGTTTATATGGAGTGATGAGGCAAATACTGCGTTTGAGGACTTGAAGCGACAGCTGGCATGGCCACCCGTCCTAGCTGCCCCTATTGATAATGAGCCTTTGTTGTTATATGTCGCCGCCAACGCACGGGCAGTTAGTGTGGCAATCGTGGTCGAACGTAAGGAAGCAGGGAAAGAATATCCGATTCAGCGTCCGGTTTATTACGTCAGTGAAGTACTCATCGAGTCCAAACAAAGGTACCCACATTGGCAGAAGCTGGTGTATGGTGTGTTCATGGCAAACCGGAAGTTGAAGCACTATTTCCAAGGCCATCCAATAACTGTTGTCAGTTCAGCACCATTGGGGGATATAATCCAGAACAGGGAAGCTACGGGTAGAGTGGCGAAGTGGGCCATTGAGCTCAGCCCACATGAGTTGAAATATGTGCCACGCACCGCTATCAAGTCTCAGGCATTGGTGGATTTCATCAATGATTGGACAGAATTACAAACAGCTGAGGGGAAGCCGGATCTTACATACTGGACGATTCATTTTGACGGTTCAAGACAGTTAGAAGGCTCGGGGGCTGGAGTTGTCTTAACTTCCCCGCGAGGTGATACGTTTTGTTACGTCCTCCGTTTATTGTTTCCTTGTACTAATAATGCAACGGAATATGAAGCGTTACTTCATGGCTTACGGATGGCAAAGGAGATGAACTTAAGCCGAGTCAAGTGTTTCGGCGATTCAGATTTGGTGGCGCGGCAAGTTTCAGGCAAGTGGGATTCGAGAGATCCTCTCATGGCAGTTTACAGACGAGAAGTGGAAGCAGTTGCTGGATATTTTAAAGGGTATCAAGTGGACCACATAGACCGGTGAAGGAATGAAGCGGCTAATGCTTTAAGCCGGCTGGGTTCTCAACGTAAACCGGTGCCACCAAATACTCTTTTGGATGAGCTGCACAGTCCGTCAGTACAAGTACCATCAGAGGAAGACCTGGCTGTTCCTGATCCGGAGGCACAGTTAGTTGCGGCACTTCATGTTATTCCGGATTGGACGCTGCCCTATTTGGCGTATCTGAGCCGAGGAGAGCTACCGGACGACGAGATAGAGGCACGACAGATAGTCCGGTGTTCTAAGTCCATGACAATTGCAAACGGGGAGCTTCATCATCGTAGCGTCTCTGGAGCATTTCAGCGGTGTGTATCAGCTGAGGAAGGTTGTGATATTCTTCGCGAGATCCATGAAGGGGATTGTGGTCATCATGCCGATTCAAAATCATTGGTGGCTAAGGCTTTTCGACATGGGTTTTATTGGTTAACAGCTCATGCTGATGCGGCGGATCTAGTCCGGAAGTGTGATGCTTGTCAGAAGTTTTTGCGACGTGCTCTTGTTCCGGCACAGGAGCTCCGGATGATACCAATAACCTGGCCGTTTGTGACTTGGGGGCTTGATATGGTTGGACCCTTTAAGCGATCCCAAGATCAGAAAACTCATCTACTTGTGGCGGTGGATAAGTTTACAAAGTGGATTGAGGCAGAGCCTGTGAGCAAGTGTGATGCAGCCACAGCAGTCAAATTCATCAAAAAGGTAATTTTCCGGTTTGGCTTTCCACACAGCATCATCACAGACAATGGCACCAATTTATCTAAGGGTGAGATGGAAGAATTTTGTCAACGAGAACATATTCGCCTAGATGTATCTTCTGTGGCCCACCCTCAAACCAATGGTCAAGCTGAAAGAGCAAACCAGGAGATTTTGCGAGGTATCAAGCCCCGGCTTATGACTCCCTTGCAAAGAACCCCGGGATGTTGGGTTGAGGAGTTACCGTCTGTCCTTTGGAGTATCAACACTACCCCAAACCGGTCCACAGGTTACACACCTTTCTTTATGGTATATGGTGCTGAAGCGGTCCTTCCAAGCGGTATCCGTCATGATTCACCAAGGGTGACAGCCTATGTTGAAGCGGCCAATGAGCAGGCGAGACAAGACAGTTTAGACCGGCTGGATGAAGAGCGTGATATAGCGGCAGCACGGTCTGCGATTTATCAACAAGACTTGCGCAGGTATCACAGCCGCCGGATCAAGAGCAGGACATTCCAGGAGGGAGACTTAGTACTCCGGCTCATCCAAGATCAAACAGATATGCACAAGCTATCCCCGCCTTGGGAAGGGCCCTTTGTGGTCAGCAAGAATCTGCACAACGGTTCATATTACCTGGTGGACGTTCGAGAACACAAGGACTCACGAACATCGGAAGAGGAGACAAAGAGGCCGTGGAATATCGCCCTCTTGCGGCCCTACTATACCTGAGCCATGAGCTCCACTGTATCCTATGTATATATTATGATTAATGAATAAACCGACACCCTCGGTGAACCTGGGGCTCAGCTTTTTTCCAATACAAATATCTTATGGGGACAACCATACATGTATTATCATATGTCATATTTCAAACAAATCGATCGGTTTAAACTGATTTTGCAGAGCATATGCACTCAGGAGCAATAGTTCACTGAAGATCTTTTTTCAAGCATAAGGACGTAGCAGGACCAAAGAGGACAATTGATAGAGGCCCTCTGGATGGTAAGCCATCCAGTGATTGGCTAAAGATTTTCCTATGGTTCTATGGAACCATAGAGGCCCTCTGGATGGTAAGCCATCCAGTGATTGGCTAAAGATTTTCCTATGGTTCTATGGAACCATAGAGGCCCTCTGGATGGTAAGCCATCCAGTGATTGGCTAAAGATTTTCCTATGGTTCTATGGAACCATAGAGGCCCTCTGGATGGTAAGCCATCCAATGATTGGCTAAAGATTTTCCTATGGTTCTATGGAACCATAGAGGCCCTCTGGATGGTAAGCCATTCCAGTGATTGGCTAAAGATTTTCCTATGGTTCTATGGAACCATAGAGGCCCTCTGGATGGTAAGCCATCCAGTGATTGGCTAAAGATTTTCCTATGGTTCTATGGAACCATAGAGGCCCTCTGGATGGTAAGTCCATTCCAGTGATTGGCTAAAGTTTTTTCTTATGGTTCCTATGGATGGTACCCGCATCCATCGACCGGCCCTCTGGATGGTAAGTCCATTCCATTGATTGGCTGAACCTTGCTTTGAGCCTGGTAGCTCGTAAAAAGCCTCGACTGCATGGTCTTATTTGCAAAACTTGCATTTCTGGTGTTTATGTTTTATGATTCTTTAAACCGGAGTGGAACAGCTCCAGAAGTTGACCACATATCTATAAAGTTAAAAGTCTGGGTCATGAATACCAGCATGAGATAAACCGGTGCTCATTATAACCCGGATCATCCATCAGGCAAAAGCCAAGTATAAACTACAAATTTCTGGACAAAGTTTCAGCATGCTATAAACCGGTGTTTTTTATCACACCCGGGATCAGTATTGGGTCTATCAAGGTTTCCATCAGAAATTTTTTAAATTCTACCGGATTAAAAATATCAAGTACGCTTGATGTCAGGTACGAAGTTATTTTTTGGTGCAAACAAAATACTTGTTCGATATATGTTATGAGAGCAATTTAATTGGTCCGGCGGTAAAAACCGCTAGGACATATTTTCAATATTATCTATGCAGGAACAGATGATATGTAAGATAATCCATATCATACCAAATTGGTAACATTCAAACAAGAAACCGGAGTACCCGGATCAAAGCGGACAATGTTTTCAGCTATCCTATTACAAGGCATAGCAAGCCTGACGGATTAAAGATTGTTCGGCAAGATGAGACTGCAACTACAAAGACATGTTATGAACTACGCTCCTTCCTGCTGCGACGGCTGGGCATCAACTTGGTCCGGAGTCTCCTCCTCTTCTTGAAGCGGCTGGAAGTCGGGGACGCACCAATCGATTTTCGTTAAGGCACGAAAGTACATCTCTTCATTGATGAGTTCAGACGGATCGATATCTAGGGCGAAGGTATGAGGGCGTACTGGTGGGATTAGATTGACGGTGTCATAAACCGGCCGCTCCACCCGCTCGTTCTGTAAATCATACCCCAGATGATACCTGGATAAATCCAATTCGGCCGCAAGTTTGCTGGCGAGAGGACGCATCTCCTTCGTCAAGGCATGGAGATCCTTTGCAGTAAAAGCTGAGCCGTCTTCTTTAGTGTCAGGATACCCACTCAAGGCTTCTTCCGAGTCAAAATCTGGGACCCAAGCTTTAGCTCTGGTAAGCGCCATAAGAGAACCGGCTCGAGCAGCAGATTTTTTCACTTCCTCTAAGCGCACCGGCAAGACAAACAGCTTCTCTAATGTGCCTTGGATAGTGGTTGGGGCCGGTTTATTGAACGATGTTGCACTTATGATCCTTTGAGCGCCGGAATACAGCTGCTCGACCAAAGTATAACAAGCCTTGAGTTTTTTCCATAAGTCATCCCCAAGATGGGTGACACGGCGCCCTGCATATGAATATCACAGTTAAACCGGAACGGATTGAAGAATCGCAAGAATGAAAGCAGGAATACAGATTAAGTACTTACCAAAGACAGCAGAAGTCATCAATTCAATTTGCCGCTTTAAACCGGTTAACTCTTCAGTCACCGGATTAAGGGCTTCTTCAGCATCCTTAGCCCTTTTTTCTAAATCCTTCTTCTGAACTTCAAAGGAGGTCCGTTCTTCTTCAAAGAATTTCTTCAGTTGTTCAGCAGTCTTCAAGCTCAGCGCCAAGTCTTTTTTGGCCTTAGAAGCAGCAGATTCCGTTTCAGCAAGCCTGCTCCGGAGTTCAGTAATTTCTTCTGCCCTCCGGTTCAAATCAGCCTGCAAAGAAAATCAAGTCAAAGGAAAGCAAAAGTCAGAACAAGTCTCAAGCACACAACAAGTTGTCTACTTGACACTTGGGGGCTAATGGGCAGTTGAAGTGTCAAATGATAGCAATTTAAAGACAAGTCTCAAGCACACAAACAAGTTGTCTACTTGACACTTGGGGACTAATGGATAATTGAAGTATCAAAGGAAAAGTCAAGCAAGTCCCAGGCACATAAACCGAGTTATGCCCCTGGCACTTGGGGGCTAATGTAAGATCATTTGATTAATCAGGAAGTACCAGTTCACCTTCTAAACATAGCTAAACCGGAACTTGGGGGCTGATACGGTATAGACAGAAATACATTGAAAGTCAAAAGAAGATGCAAATGATTACCTCATACTTGTCCTTCATCATGTTAATCAAGCCTGCTTCATAGTCTCGACCAGTGTGGAGCCGGTTCAAATACCCGGAATAGAGTTCCTGGGCACTCATATCGGCGAAACTGGACAGCTCGGTACTCCATTTACCTTTCTCTTGATACAGCTTCTCCGCTTTAGCTGTATGCTTGGCTAAGACAGTGGGCTCAGCAGGATCAGTGTAAGCTGTGTGAGTTATTTCAACTTCCGGAGAAGCAGTTGTTGGTGGTGGGGTCGCGGTGTGAACCGGGCTAGCAGAAGCCGGATTGGCCCGAGGAGAATTGGCCCGGGAAGAACTTGCCGGTTCATGAACATCCTCAGCATTGGGATTCTCAGGCATAGTAGTGTGATCTGTAGGAGCAGGATCTTCAAGTGGAATTGTGGGTTCGCCTTCCGGAGGGATATTTGAGTCCGGATCAGCTGCCGGATCATCAACGGCAGTCTCAGCAGTTGGTTGGTTTGCTTTCGGTTTTTTGCTAGGCTTTGGCTTGCTGAAGGAAGTTGGAAAAAAAGTTAGAACTGTAAAGCGAAGTGCAATCATAAACCGGATAGATTAAAAAGACTTACCCTGGGACAGTTTTCAGGGGTGGAAGTTGTGTGGCAGTTGATTCACCGGAAGAAGATAACGGAGTATCCTGATAATCAGGGTCAGACGGTTTAAGAGGTTTGCGTATAAGCCCGGCCTTGGGATGAAGGAGGGTTGGAGAGAGTATAACCTCAGAGCGGCGCCTCCGAGCCGGAGTAAGAGATATTCCGGATGATTCAACTGCAAGACCGCTATGGCGAGTGGTCCAGCGAAGGGCTTCATGTTGCTGTTTCTTCAAAAGAAAATTAGGATCCAATTGAGCATAAGGGTGAGAAAACTGATATTTCCGGACTGTCCGACGACTTTTTTGTGGAAGTGGTTCTGAATCGGAAGAAACGATAGTTACCTCAATTTCGGCCGGTTTATCTCCTTCAGCCAACTCCTGTGAAAAGTTAACATTAAATACAGATATGGGTAAAAGTGAACAAGTCAAAGCCGGATTAATTCATACCTCAGAGTCCGGATCGTCATCCTCAGCATGAGAACTGGAGCCACCAGCCGCTTTTCTCTTCTTGGTAGCAAAGGCTTTCCGGCGTGCCTGTTTTCCGGTTTTCTCCTAAGGTTTCCTCTTCCAAAAGGGATCATCAGCCTGTTCAAAAGAAGAAAGATAATTGAAAGAACGGTTTAAAGGAACATATTACAAATATATGACAGAGAGTAAGACTTACTACGGGCAGTTTGTTTTTCCTGTAGTACGGAGCCAACCCGGTTTGGCTGCATTCGTCTAAGGAGACATTGAGCATTTTCTTGGCCGATTCAATAACTTCTGACTCGGAAAGTTTTTCCTTGGAAAATCGTTGAGGATCATCCGGTTTACCAGAATATCTACACATCAAGCTTGGACGCCGGCTCAAAGGAAGGATACTCCAAGAGAGCCAGCAGCGTGTAAAATCCACTCCGGTTAAACCATTGGCCATAAAGGCCTTTAGCCTGGCAAGCTGAGAAGCAAACCGGGGCCGCTCTGAGGAGCTGAGGCGCTGCGGCAAAGGGTGATCCTCCGGAAGACGGTGCTCGCGATAACCCGGCAATGGATTTTCCCCCTCAGGTGAAGTGTCAATACAGTAAAACCAAGATTTATTCCAGTCCTTGGGGTGTGTATGGAGAGCGGCATGAGGAAAGACTGCGTCTCTCCTTTTCTGAATACTGACCCCGCCCAATTCTTGATGAGGTCCGCTGGTGAACTCAGTGCGCCGGTTCAGGTGAAAGAAGTCCCGGAACAGATCGACAGACGGCTCTTCTTGCAAGTACACCTCGGAGAAAACTTGCAAATCACAGATGTTGGAAACAGAATTGGGACCTATGTTCTGAGGGTGAAGTTGGAAGGCGGCAAGCACATCCCGGAAGAACTTTGAACCGGGAGGAGTAAAGCCTCGAGCAATGTGATCAAAAAAGACAATAATTTCCCCCTCTTTGGGAGTAGGAGGACATTCATCTCCTGGAGCCCGCCACTTTAAAACAGATTGAGGGCCTAAAGTGCCAATTGACACAGATTTGGCTAAATCTTCTTCCGTAATAGTGGAAGGAACCCAGTTGCAAGAAACAAACTGTTTGGCCATAGCAACAGAAGAGCAAGTGCTGAAAGGGTAAAGTGTAAAACCGGATTATTCAAGTACAGTGGCATAAACCGGAAGACATATGCAAGGATGACGCTACGGTTTAGACAAGGGACTAATGATATGGTTAACCCGGTAATAAACAGGGAACTGTCGTTGCTACCGGTTCATGACAACAAAAGAGAAAGAGCTAAACCGTCGCGTTCGTCTTTAAATTTTTTTACAGAACTAGTGTATGCCAGTTTAAACCGGAGCATACTTAACAGATCTACAAAGGAGAAGAAACAGGTTTTCACAGACAGCTAAAATAAAACAGATCTGAGCATCCAGAATTACAAGGGTCCTATACTGAGCGGATAAATCTACAGGTTGAACATAAATGACGAGATCTAAAGCATACCGCAGCGGAATAGAGGCGAGTTTTAAAGGCAAGATCCAAAGCTAAAAATTACTGAGAACTTGATGCCTAGGATGAACAAGATGAAGCTTTCATTGAGGTTTTAATGGCGGAGGTGCGAGAAGAGCTTTAGAGCTTTAGATCTACGGCGAAGAAGATGAGGTACCTGAGAAGTGGCGGCGGAGTTTTCTCTGGTCACGCTCAGGTCGATGCAGCGGCCGGCGAAGACTTGGATTCGGCGGACGACGGCGGCGATTCGAGCTCAGGGGCGGCGATGGAGTCTTAAGTTCGGGCGACGGAGGAAGAAGAACGAACGGAGGGAGGTAAAGAATGGAAGCAACGGTATTTATAGAAAGGCAGAGCTGAAACGACAGGTGCGGGATTTGAGGAGGCAAAAGATTGGATAAGATCCTCTGTCGCCTCGATTCTCGGGACGACCCTTAAACAAAGCCGATAGACAGCTGGGAGCGTTAAATGCGGAAGTGATGTCATGGTCAGATTAAGCGATTCTCGAGGATGACGTCAGGGCCGGTTTACAAAAATGAGAAGACACAAGAAGGAAGATTATGCAAGACTGGGAAGATTGATGTGAACAAGTTCAAATCATTCTGGGGCCTAATGTCAGGGATATTACTAGCAGGTATGAACCGGCTAGTGTAAACCGGATATTATAATACATTTGTGTGATTGTAATATTTAGTAAAGGCTACGGCCCATGAGATCTTAGGGCCCATGTATAGAGTTATGGTTTGTAAACCGCCTGGTCATGTAACTTGAGAGATAAGGAAGAAAGAGCAGAGACCGAGGCGGACACGAGTATGAGCCGGCCTCAGAACTCTGTAAACCGGACCGGGCGTCGCCTCTATATAAAGGGACGACCCGGCGACGGTTCAAGGACAAGCAAGAAGCAACCCGTCGAGGCACAGGCAAGCGATCCGCTCCCTGTTCATCGACGCCCAAGCAATACCAAACCAACTAGACATAGGCTTTTACCTTCATCGAAGGGGTCGAACTAGTATAAACCCTCTATGTCCTTTGTGTGCTTTTAACCCCTTCAAGCTAACCCGTGCGATGGTTCCATCATCAAGTCCGTTAAACCGGACAGCTGTCGTGTTATTTCCACGACACCTAGCGTCACCGAACCTTAAGTGTGTAGACCCTACGGGTTCGGGAGACACGTAGACATGACCGAGACGACTCTCCGGTCAATAACCAACAGCAGGATCTGGATACCCATGTTGGTTCCTACATGTTCCTCGATGATCTCATCGGATGAACCATGATGTCAAGGATTCAATCAATCCCGTATACAATTCCCTTTGTCTATCGGTATAGTAGTTGCCCGAGATTCGATCGTCAGTATACCGATACCTTGTTCAATCTCATCACGGCAAGTATCTTTAATCGTTCCGTAATACATCACCCCGTGACCAACTCCTTAGTCACACTGAGCTCATTATGATGATGTCTTACCGAGTGGGCCCAGAGATACCTCTCCGTCATACAGAGTCTCGGTTCATGCCAACCCAACAGATACTTTCGAAGATACCCGTTGTGTACCTTTATAGCCACCCAGTTACGTTGTGACGTTTGGCACACCCAAAGTATTCCTACAGTATCCGGGAGTTGCACAACCTCATGGTCTAAGGAAAAGATACTTGACATTGGAAAAGCTTTAGCATTACGAACTACATGATCTTGTGCTTGGCTTAGGATTGGGTCTTGTCCATCACATCATTCTCCTAATGATGTGATCCCGTTATAAATGACATCCAATGTCCATGGTCAGGAAACCGTAACCATCTGTTGATCAACGAGCTAGTAACTAGAGGTTTACCAGGGACACGTTGTGGTCTATGTATTCACACATGTATCACTGTTTTCGGATAATACAATTCCAGCATGAATAACAGACAATTATCATGAACAAGGAAATATAATAATAACCATTTTATTATTGCCTCTAGGGCATATTTCCAACAGTAAGACAACATGATGTTGTTCAATCTGATGATGAGCTTAAAACTGAAAATTTTGAAACACCTGCTAGAACTAGCCTTCCTAGATATGAGTTGCCTAAGGTACCCGAAGGTTATGTTATGAGTGAGGAAACAACTAGAGATATTCTTGCTTGTAATGATAGAGATGATCTGGAGAAATTATTATGCAAATACAAAGAAAAGTCTCTGAATGCTAGAATGAAATATGACCCTAAGTTTGCTACCTCACCTATCTTTATTGATGATAAGGATTATGAATTCTCTGTCGACCCAGAGTTAATTACTTTGGTTGAATCTGATCCTTTCCGTGGTTATGAAACTGAAACTATTGTGGCACGTCTCACTAAGTTAAATGACATAGCCACCCTTTTTACTCATGATGAGAAAATCCGTTACTACTATATCCTCAAATTATTTCCGTTCTCATTAAAGGGTGATGCTAAATCTTGGTACAATACTCTTACTCTTGGTTGTGTGCGTAGTCACCAGGATATGATTTATTACTTCTCTAAAAAATATTTTCCTGCTCATAAGAAACAAGCTGCCTTACAGGAAATATTTAACTTTGTGCAAATCAAAGAAGAGAGTCTTCCACAAGCTTGGGGGAGGCTTTGCTAGTTACTTAATGCTTTGCCTGATCATCCTCTCAAGAAAAATGAAATACTCGGTATCTTCTATAATATACTAATTGATGCTTCTAGGGACTTCCTAGATAGTTTTGCTGGTTGTGTTTTCAGGGAACGAACTATTGAACAAGCTGAAGAACTATTGAATAACATATTGAAAAATTATGATGATTGGACTCTTCCTGAATCACCGCCTAAGCCTACTCTGAAGAAGAGGGGTATATTATATCTCAGTCCTCAAGATATGCAAGAGGCAAAGAAATCCATGAAGGAAAAAGATATTAAAGCGGTGGATGTTAAGAATTTACCTCCTATTGAAGAAATACATGGGCTAAATACACCACCACTGCCTAAGGTGGTAGAGATAAATTCTCTAATGAAATTCAATAACAATGATAATCCTCACAATATGCACCCAAGTCAATGCCTTCATGAGTTTGAAAACTACATTAGGAAACAAGATCACTTCAATGCAAATGTTATGAAACAATTGAAATACAATTCCGATATGATTGCTCGCTTCAGTGACTTGTTATTTATAATTTCAAATTGTGTTAGAGGTGTAGGAAAACATGCTTCTATGGTACAAACCCAGCTAGAACAAGTTGCTAAATCTCAAAGAGAATTACTTGATGAAATGAATAGCAACATACATGACTTTGCTATTAGAGTTGCAACTAGAGGAGGAAAAATGACTCAGGAACCACTTTATCCTGAGGGACACTCAAAAAGAATTGAACATGATTCACAAAGAAACAACACCACTGCACCTAGTCCCTCTAAAAAGAAAAAGAAAACTGATAGGACTTTGCATGCTACTAGTGAACCTGAAATAGAAAAACATCCTGACAATGATAATGATGTTTCTATCTCTGATGCTGAAACTCAATCTGGTAATGAACATTCACCTTGTGATAATGAAAAAGACAATGATAATGTTCATGAAGATACTCAATTAAATAACGAAAGAGAACCAGATAATGATGTTGAGATAGAACCACCAGTTGATCTTGATACCCATAACCTAAGAATAAAAGATATGATAAACAAGACTTTGTTGCTAGGAAACACGGTAAGGAAAGAGAACCGTGGGTTCAAAAACCTATGCCCTTTCCACCCAAGTCAACTAAAAAGAAAGATGATGAATAATTTGAACGCTTTGCTAAAATGCTGAGGCCAGTCTTTTTGTGTACTCGTTTGACTGATATCTTGAAATTGCCTCCTTATGCAAAGTACATGAAAGACATCATCACCAATAAGAGAAAAATACCAGAAGCTGAAATCTTCACCATGCTTGCTAATTATACTTTTAAGGATGGAGTACCTAGAAAACTTGGAGACCCAGGAATACCAACTATACCTTGCTCCATCAAAAAGAATTATGTGAAAACTGCTTTATGTGATTTAGGAGCTGGTGCTAGTGTTATGCCTTTCTCCTTATATAAAAGACTTGATTTGAATAAACTCACACCTACTGAAATATATTTGCAAATGGCTGATAAATCAATTGCCATCCCTATCGGTATCTGTGAGGATGTGCCCGTTGTTCTTGCTAATGTTACTATTTTGACTGACTTTGTTATACTTGAGATGCCCGAGGATGACAACATGTCGATTATCCTTGGTAGACCCTTCTTGAATACTGCAGGGGCTGTTATTGATTGCAATAAAAGCAAGGTCACTTTTCATATCAATGGTAATGAGCATACGGTGCACTTTCCGAAGAAACAATTCCAAGTGAATGGTATTCATGTTATTGAAAAATCCCCGACAATCATTATTGGAAGTTTTCAAATACCTCTACCTACTGGTAAAAAGAAGTATGAAATGCTTATTGTTGGGACTTTCATATCCCCGTTGAGGTAACTTTGTGATTTATGAAAGTTCTTCGGTTTCATGCTAATCGAAAGTGGTTGTTAATAAGACTTGGTCAACCTTATTAATAGATCATTTTTTGAGCGGTATGAAGTTGATGAATTTAGTAAGCACTACCTTCTGTCCCTACCTTTTGTTTTATGTTTTTATTAGCTAAATAAAATAAAATGCCATGTTTTGTCTATTTTTTGAATTTCCCGTGCAATGAAAAAATGACCCAAAAATAAAAGTTCTCAGAACACCCTAAAAATTTAACACGATTTTTTTCTGAATATTTAAGAATTTCTGGTGCAAACACTACTGCAGGATTCTGCTAACGCGACACTACGATCAGAGACCCTTCGATGAAATTGTGTGCTATGCCATAATCACAAACGGGGGTGTAAAAAAACCGTCAAAAAAGGTGCAAAACATGAGCGATGGAGGATGCATCAAACACAGTTCAGATTTTAGTTGCGTGTGCGATGTGGGGCATACGGTTCAGTTCAATTAACTGTTTGCGATGAGGAGGAACAAAAGAAACGGGCAAGCAGATGAAAGCGTGTGCGATATACAGCCTGCGGTTCACTCGGATGAACTATTTGTGATTAGGCAACACAAAAGAAACGGTCAGCCAGATCAAGGTGTGTGCGATATACGACATGCGGTTCACTCAGCCTTGACGTCAGTGTGTGACCTCTGTGGCAACCGTTCGCTCCCCGCTAGCCTCTTCTTGTACCGTGGCAACCGTCCATCGCCTCTTCGCCTTTCCCTCTCGATTTTGGAACTGCTGTCGCACGCTCTTCCTCCCTCCATTTGCCTTCACCCTTCCTTCTGCCATTATTCGATCGTCTTCTCCATGGAGGGAACAGGCCAGAAATGACCCCGTTATTCTTGCCCCAATCAGAAAGATGACGTGGTGGAGGAATTCATTGATCAGTGCGACTTCATCACCTTAGCTAGCACGACAGGTTCGTACAAGACCATTCTCGACTCAACAAATAGGATCATTACAAAGAACCCAAGGGTTCAGGAGCGGTTTGATCTCCCCTATCTTCTTCGCAATGACCCCGCTCGCCGTCGTGAGGACGACGGAAGCCTTGCCTTCTGTAAGTTGATGCCGCTTGATAATGATATGTGTGATGTTATGATGCCATCGCTTAAGGGTACGGCCTGGGCAGGCGCAAATGGAGATTGGGTTGTTTATATTGGGGACAACTGCGAGTGGGAACTTGTGAATCTGTACACTCGTAACCGGGTTCCACTTCCAAAAATCTCAGACTGCCATGAGGTTCAGCACACAGATAGTCGAAGTACGTTCAGATACGATCATCATGACTGTCGTCTACGGAAGACAGTAATTTCTCGAGTTCCTAACCACTCTTGGGATTAGAAGAACTATGATGTCGTTGCTATCTTAGACAAGCTTGTTTCCGTCTCTGCTTCCACGGAAGGATGGATATTGCTCAAAAATCAATTTCTGTACACGAATGAGTACTGTGATGCAATTCAATACGAGTGTCTTGTGTTTGCTGCCACCACTCGTGGCACTATTTTTGCATGGGATCTTTATTGTTTCGGTACGTTTGTCTTCCACCGTAATTAGAATTGTTTTATCCACATGCATGCTAGTTAGTATCACCGTACTAATTAACCTTCTTGTGTTTCCAAGGTCCTGTGAACATTCCACCACCTATACTTGAAAAAAATTATAACCAAGGGGGAGATGACGACGGTGATGATCACGAGCATGAGGACGAGCAGGACCCATATACTCAGTGGCGCCTGGCAACTTATTCCGATGGATAACCTCTTATTGTATGTATATGGGGCACAACTGATGTTACTAACGAAGCAGGTGTTGTCTCCCATGGTCACACTATCCGGACCTAATCCAACATCCGTTGCAGGGTATTTCGGATGGATACTAGTGTACTAGCGCCAACACCTCCTTCTCCCTGGTTCAGTATTGACAGTCTTTGAGAAAACTCGCACTTCCTTGGAAAAAACTATCCAATGATGGTGAAAGGCAATCCAGCTATTGTTGACACAATGTCACTACTAGGAAAATGCTTATAGACGGTAGGATAGTAGTAGCGCTTTTTATTATAAAGCGCTTTTTATTATAAAGCGCTGCTACTACTTATCAGTAGCGCTTTTTATAAAAGGCTCTACTACTATGCACTTACCAGTAGCGCTGTTTTTGTAAAAAAATGCTACTACTACAATTGCGAGGCCGTTGCCGGCAGGCCAGGCATAGTAGTAGAGCTTTTATGTATGAAGCGCTACTGCTACCGGGCGTAGCAGTAGCGCTTTCTACATATAAGCGCTACTACTATGGGTTCTTTATCCATCCCAACGGCCCGCGCTCAACCTCTCTCTCTCACTCCCCCGCCCTCACACACTCACTCGCCTCTCTCCGCCGTCGTCGCCGCCGCCGTTCCCCGCGCACCGCCGTCCCCCGCGCCGGAGCTCTCCCGCCGGCCTCCCTCGCCCACGTCGGCTCTGCTCCCCCGCCGTCCACCCTCCCCCGCGCCGGCCTCCTCCCCCGCCGGACACACTCGCCCGCACCGTCTCTGCTCCCCCGCCGACCTCCTCCCCGCGCCGGCCTCCTCCCCCGCCGGCCTCCTTTACCACCGTGAGGTACTCCTCCTCCCTTCATTTAGGTCATTAGGTTAGGTAACTTAGGTGATTTTAGTTAATTAACTTAGGTGAGTTTAGTTAATTAACTTAGATGTTTTTTAGTTAGGGAAGTAGGTTAGGTAACTAATTAAGTAGATGCTAATTTAGGGCAGTGGTGTTTAGTTTTTAGAAAAAATTCAATATAGTTTTTTTACTGTTTTTTAGTAAGTGTTTAATAGAATTAGTTAGAAAATTAATAGAACTAGTTAAACTAGTTTATTTTTAGTAAGTACTAGTTTATTTTATTTATAGTAAGTTCTTAGTTTAACTAGTTGAATTAATAAAACTAGTTTATTTTTAGTAAGAAAATTTAGGTATATGAGATTTGATGATCTAATTAAATTTTTACTATAGAACTAGTTTATTTTTAGTAATAAAATTAATAGAACTAGTTTATTTTTTAGTTAAATCAATTATTCACGCATCGACGTCGACGATGCATATCCCGCATCCTCGTCGCCGACTCGGCGGAGGAGGCCTGGGCTTGGTGAGGAGCCATGTCCGGGACTGGGCTCCACTGGGCTAGTACTGGGAGGTGCTACCTTCCGGGGGCGTAGCTTGGTGAGGAGCTAGCCCGTCGTTGACCCGAACCTTCATTGGTGGCGGTCGGGTGGGCCAGTGACAGTGCGGAGGCTTGAGGACCCCGCGGAGGTGGTACGTCATCGTGTGAGCGAGGAGGACGAGCACGTCCATCGCTACATGGTTGTGTTGGAGGGCAGGTTCTCCAATACCTGGGAGGTTTTTCAGGGATCTCACTGGAGCTATGATCATGTGATGGTTCCTTCTCTTTGGGTGTCCACCGCCCGCGTCGATACCCGTCGTTCGCTACAGTTTTAGTTGTATTAGTGATGTTATATGTATGATACTATTTGAGATCTATTAGTGATAATATTCGACAATGTACGGACGAAAGAGATGGCTTAATTTTGCTTATTGAATGAATGCTAATTTGAATACTAATTTATTTTACGATTTGGTTTTGCTTATTGAATGCTCAAATTGGAAAACTACTCCATCAAGTTTGAATGCTCATATGATGTAGATATAAACATGTATATCTTGTGTTGCTCAAATAGGATATGTGCTTGCCCAAGTGGTCGGCCATGTTTGCAGGTTACACCTCCTATAGTGGCCTATGTTTTGCCGGAGTGTTGATTAATTTCCGTTCCGGCAAATTTCAGGCACTCGATATGTACTTTTTTAGCAAAGGTCATGCTGGATTTTTCCGTGAATTCTGGCATGACTTGTGCTAGAATATGTACGAAATATCGAGTGGCCTGGTTTTTTAGTACATATATTTAATTGTACAAGTTTAATATTTGAATTATGAACGTAGGAAATGTCGTATCGGACGACGAAAGTCTCCCGGGAAATATTCCCGAGTGCGACTGGTGCCACGACGACCGAGGTCTGTGCGACAGGCCTCACCTGGACGGAAATTGGCGCTTTAGCATTAAGCTCGAGGAGACCTTCGATGTTGAAATGGTACGCAATGACGACAAGTGTTTTTTCGTAATTAAGCACGACTTCAACTATTTCAACGTGTAATTTTCATCTTTTACAATTCGACTAGCTTATCCTATGCCATGCAAGACGCTATGTCTTGGAGAGGATGGGTTTTGCAGACCATGAAAGTATGGAAACAAAGAAAATTCACCTAAGGACCCATCATGGTATGGATTTTAAAGTAAATCTGTACGATTCTGAGATTGTAACCCATTCTGGTTGCAAAAAATGGGAAGCACTTTGCAAGATGTATGGTTTTTATGAGGGTATGCTTGTCACCATGGATCTTGGTGATCCTGACATCGACCAAGACAATATGGACATTTTGGTCCTTGTTGATACGCTTCCAATTCTACCGCTACGTGAGTTTCTCAAACATAGTTATTAACCAATGTATATTGTTTATTTCAAAATAGTTGATAGCTTATTTTCATTGACATCTTATTTTCTTCAAAAAATGTGCGGAAGATGGAAGACAGAACCTACTACACTGATGGTTCTGAGTTAACTTATCAGGAGAAAAATCATCTGATTGCATTTTGTACTGATCTTGAGAATTACCATATCTATTATCAAACTCCTCCACATTATGGTGAATACGTGCCACTAGTGCATGTGTTGAACCATGGTAACATCCATGGAGATGCCATGGTAAGATCTTTTACTATTATGACATCCGTGCATCTTTTGCATAAATTCTTTTAAAACTTAAGTACATTGCTAACTACGAAGTTATTACTATGTTTTTCAACAGAAAATCCCGTCGGATTGTGTGCCTCATCTGATGTATCAGAATGGTCGCCTTGATGTTTTGAACATACAGCCTGATCATCCTACAAGTCACACCTGTCCATATTGGATTTCTAAAAGAAGTGAAGACATGAAAATCAAAGAATGGAAAAATGTATGGACAGTCGTAAGGAGGTACTTGGAAGCAACATTATGCGAAAGGCAAGAAATGGAGACATGATAATCTCCATTCTCCATAATGGAGAGTTAGGGCCTATCTTGTTTTACGCTATTTTACCTAAGAGAAGGTAGTAGGTCCCAGTTAATAATACGCATGATCATGTGCTAAGAACAACTAAGTAGGATTGGTTAGATGACTATGATGATGATGCGGTATCGAGTAGAAGTTGTATGATCGATGATGATGAGTATGACTTGTTATTATGATACCAATGATGAGTTATTTATTATTATGATCGATGATGCATGATGCTAAGTTGTTATATGAGCATGATGAGTTATTATATATATAAGTAGGTGAAATGAACATGGATTAGATTCAAGTGGATCCTGAAGGAAATATGCCCTAGAGGCAATAATAAAGTTGTTATTTATATTTCCTTATATCATGATAAATGTTTATTATTCATGCTAGAATTGTATTAACCGGAAACTTAGTACATGTGTGAATACATTGACAAAACAGAGTGTCCCTAGTGTGCCTCTACTTGACTAGCTCGTTGATCAAATATGGTTATGTTTCCTAACCATAGACACGTGTTGTCATTTGATGAACGGGATCACATCATTAGGAGAATGATGTGATGGACAAGACCCATCCGTTAGCTTAGCAATATGCTCATTTATTTTTTCTGCTATTGCTTTCTTCATGACTTATACATGTTCCTATGACTATGAGATTATGCAACTCCCGAATGCCGGAGGAACACTTTGTGTGCTATCAAACGTCACAACGTAACAGGGTGATTATAAAGATGCTCTACAGGTGTCTCCAAAGGTGTTCGTGGTGTTGGCATAGATCGAGAATGGGATTTCTCACTCCGAGTGTCGGAGAGGTATCTCTGGGCCCTCTCGTTAATACACATCGTAATAAGCCTTGCAAGCAAATGACTAATGAGTTAGTCACGAGATGATGTATTACGGAACGAGTAAAGAGACTAGCCGGTGACGAGATTGAACTAGGTATGATGATACCGACAATCGAATATCAGGCAAGTAACATACCGATGACAAAGGGAACAACGTATGTTGTTGTGCGGTTTAACCGATAAAGATCTTCATAGAATATGTCGGAACCAATATGAGCATCCAGGTTCTACGATTGGTTATTGACCGGGGATGAGTCTCGGTCATTGATAACCCACAAGTATAGGGGATCAATTGTAGCCTCTTTCGATAAGTACGAGTGTCGAACCTAATGAGGAGCTAAAGGTAGAACAAATATTCCCTCAAGTTCTATCGACCATCGATACAACTCTACGCACGCTTGACGTTCGCTTTACCTAAAACAAATATAAAACTAGAAGTACTTTGTAAGTGTAACAGGATAGGTTTGCAAGAATATAAAGAGCACGTAAATAAAAACAAGGGGCTGTTTAGATAAAGAAGCAATAAAGTTAGTATAGCGAGTGTGGAAAATTGGTGGTAGGAGTTGCGAAATTGTCCCTAAGCAATTGACTACGTTACTAGACCGATAGCAAGTTTTATGTTGGAGAGGCCACTGCTAGCATGTCATCCCTGACTTGGAATTCTATGCACTTATGATTGGAACTATTAGCAAGCATCCGCAACTACTAACATTCATTAAGGTAAAACCCAACCATGGCATTGAGATATATTGGTCCCCCTTCAATCCCGTATGCGTCAATTTCTATGCTAGGTTGAAGCTTATGTCACTCTTGCCCTCCAATACATAGTCCTATCAACATACAACATTACATTCGCCACGTCACACAATACATTACATAAGCAAATCATCATCCAAAACATCACAACCCGACTACGGGCGAAGATCCAAATGAAAGATACCAAATACATAAAGCCACAGGTCTGAATCGCCCCTAGTAGAAACCACTACTGATCGTCGAAAACGTCACATACATACGGCCACTCTTCATCGAACTCCAACTGAAGTTCTGATCCATTTCCTGCATCGTACTCAGTTGTACCTGCATCTGGTGTTGTAGTATCTGTGAGCCACGAGGACTCAGCAATCCCATAACCATGGGTATCAAGGCTAGCAAAGCTTTATGGGTAGGAAGAGGTAAAGTGGTGAGGTTGCAGCAGCGGCTAAGCAATATATGGTGGCTAACTTACGAGTACAAGAATAAGATGAGCATCTACGCAAACGGTCGCAAACTAGTAGTGATCGCTAAAGATCCTGAACTACCTACGAGTCAAACATAACCCCACCGTGTTCTCTTCTCAAATTGAAAAGAGACAGTCACAGTTACTCACACAGTTGTGTGTTTTACTTTGGATCCTCTGTCATGTTTTCTACAACCGGACATTAACAAATTCCAATCTGCCACATAACCGCGGGCACGGCTTTCGAAAGATCATAACCCTGCAGGGGTGTCCCAACTTAGCCCATCACAATCTCTCACGATCAATTGAAGTGATAAATATAATATCATCACCCCTTATCTTAGGGAAATCCGATCAGGCTCGACATCCCGGTGCACAAGACATTTCGACAATGGTAAAACAAGTCCAGCAAGACCTCCCGGCGTGCCGACACCCTGATAGTAGCCGCGCGTATCTCGTCTCAGGCCACGTCCGGATGAGCACAGCGTACAGCAGCCAAACCCCAAGTAGGGGGGGCGCCGCACACGACTCTATTTGGGACCAACACCATCAGTACTGGCCCCCCTTGTTATGTAGAATTAAGAACCCGGGGACATGACCCCCTATGCAATTAATTAATTAATTAAGTTGTTATTATGAGCAAATTAAAACCAATGTTGGGCCTTGCTGGAGGAGTTTTATTCAAAGATGAAGTGTCAAGGGGTCCCCATATACCCAACCGTGTAAGGAACGCAAAATCAAGGAACATAATGCCGGTTTATCGGCGCCTAAGGTGGCATGAGTGGAACAAAACACCGAGCAAAAGGCCAAGCCTTCCACCCATGCCCATTATATAGGTGTGTTAATAATAATAATAGATATTGTGATATTCCAACAACAAGTTCCCACCTGGAACGATCTTCATCTTCACCTGCAGCTAACAACGCTATAAGAGGGGCTGAGCAAGCGGGTAACATAGCCAAACAATGGTTTTGCTAGGAAGGTTTCAAAGGTTAGAGGTTTCATGCAACAAGGAGAGGGGCTGACAATAAAGATGGGTAGCGCGACATGTAACGATAGCATCGAGACACTAAGCATGGCAATGATAGAAAAGGTATCCAAGGGTATGGTCATCTTGCATGGGATTCCACAAGGAAGAAGAACAAGTCCATGAAGTAGTCGAACAGATCCTCACAACTCCGGAACGGAACCGAAGCTAACAAGAGAAGCAACCGGAAAGAAGCAAACAACACGGTAAACACACAAGCATAAACATGGCATACGATGCACATCCAAGTATGATGCATGACAGTTCTATATAGGATGCACTACAAGTCTATACAGGAAGCAAAACATGGCAAGGTAGGAAGCACAGAAAAACAACACAAGAACATGACAATATGCTCAAGCAAGTGTGATGCAAGACAAGTCTATATATGATGCAATACATGGCAAGGTATGATGCAAAAGTAAACTAACTATTTAGACGAGTTTAAATGAGGCCGGAACAACAAACAACAATTCCGGAAAATCCCCATGTTCATATTGTGAATTTGGTACTGTTATGCCTATTACCACATTTTAAAGTTGTTAAACAGCAAAACAAAGTGCATCATGTTAATCTACACATTTTTCCACCCCATTTACATATAAAGTTTATTAAATTTGGAGCTACGGTTATTTAGTTATGAAATAAACCATTTTAGCAAGTTAATTACACAAATTAATGAAAACAGCAAGTTAAACATTTTTAACAGGGGTGAAAGTAGCATATTATGAATCTACACAAAATTCTAAGCATTTTACATATATAAAGTTTTTGCATATGATGCACAGTTGTTAAGTTATTATATGCATGAACTAGAGGGACTATTCTGCAATTCTGAAAACCTGGGATAAAAGCTAAAACGCAACTGTAACATCCCAATTTTCCTAATTAGGATGTTATTAGATCATTCATATGCATCTCATATTTTTTATTACCTCATTTGCTTTTCTGCAATATTCTTTTCATTATGCAACTAAAGGCAATTAATTGGAGTGGAGATAACATGACTTCTCCCCTGTTTTTAAAAATGTTCATAATGTCCAGAATAATGTTTTCAGTTGATTTGATATGTTCTGGTAATTTTTACAATCTTGAAAATATTTTATTGGTGATTTTAATTACTGTTTGAGTGACCAAATGCATCAAAATCATTTTACAAAATTGCATTAGTATTGGAACTGGTGTTTCTGTAGTTTATAGCTGTAGGGCTATTTTTACTGGTTGCCTAGGTATTTTTATCTAGATTTTATATAGTCTAGTTTATTTATTTTATTTTCTTCTGCTGCTGGTAAAAAAAAAGAGAGAAAAGCCAGCCGGCCGGCCAGCTAGCCAGCGGCCCAGCCCACCAGCCAGCCAGCCAGCCAGCAGCGCACCGCAGCGGCCCAGCTTTCCCCGCAGCCCGCTCGCTCGCGAAGCGGTACGCCGCCGCTCGCCCAACCCGACCCGCACCCGCAACCCGACCCAGCGCTCTCTCACCGACAGGTGGACCCCGCTCATGTTCTTCTCCCCACCGAGCCGGACACCGCCGCGCCGCACCGCACGCCAGCGCGCACGCCGAGGCCGACTCGGGCCACCCTGGCGCAGCCGGAGCTGTCTAGCACATAGCCAAGCCCCGACGCGCCCGACCCTCTTTTCCCTGACCCCTCTCGCCACCTGTACACGCCGCTAGGGCAGAACCGATCTGGCCGCAGAGCTCCGCCGACCGCCGCTGTTCGTCGCCGATTTCGCCGCCGTAAGCACCCCTCAGCCGCGCCGCTCCCCTCTCCTGGAACCTCCTCTCGTCTGCGCAGCGTTTTGACATGGTTGGGTGACCAGGAGGCCACCGGAGGATTGCCGCCGTCGACACCCGCCGCCGCCGGAGTTCGCGAGCTCGTCGCCGCCGCCACAGACCGCCCCGCCGCCGTCCGACACCACCACCACCTCCGCCACTCACTGCCGCACCCGCCCGTACCTTTACCTCCGCCGGGGAGCCGCCGGAGACGCCGAGCCACCGACGCCCGAGCCGCCGCCGCCGCTGTTTTGTCGCCTGGTGAGGAAATACCTTCAGCCAATCAGGAACTGCCACTTGGCAAGTTGCTACAGGGCGTCTACAGGAGATGCTACAGCGCCAGGCGATTTCTGTTTCTTTTTGTTTTTTTCCAGTTTTTCCTCAAAACTTCAATTAGCTATATCTTCTATTCTGTTTATCCAAATTAGGTGATTCTTTTTCCTATGCACTCACAAAAATCATCTCTTCATCACAGTACCAATTTCACACATGTTTGCACAATTCAAATTTGAATTCGTTTGAATTTGAATTAAAACTTCCGGAGGCCATATCTTTTAAACCGTTTATCGGAATCCAACGATTCTTTTTGCATTGTGATCGTAGTGATGTGTAGACGATCTGTACATGTTGTTTGCTGCTGTTTTTGAGTTTTAAAATGATTTTCTTGCTGTTGGCTTTATTTTGGTTTTATTGGAGTTTCGGTGATTGATTTGTTATATTATGTGAAACGTGTAGATTGTCCGGAGTGCGACGCGAGCTATTGTCAGGAGTGTGACTTTTTGAACCAGAACCAAGGAAATTTACATGTTGATCATCCTTTACCTATTGTTTTCCTATGCATTGTAGGTTATGCCACACTCTGAAATTATGCATTATAGGAATGTTATAATTTGAGCTATATTGTTGAACTATCTCCCGTCTTTTGCAAATCGTGTAAGGTATAGTTTTGCTATGCTAGTAGACGGGGTTGGTTCCTGTATACATTGAGCTTATGTGAGGATTATTAAAATTTAACAACTGAGTAGTAATTCAGGACTTAACGCACCTCTGGGCGGAAGTGGTATTGATGGGTGGTCTTAAGAACATCATGGTTTTATACCCTCTGAATGTAAGTGGACGGCCGTCCAGGCTCAAAAAGGTCAGACAGACTTAATGACTAGTAGCTTCCATGCGCGACCACTAGCTATATGGGCTCTGGCTTAGTTGAGTAGGTTGTGGGATCGCCCAGGTATGCTAGCAGATGTAGCTATGGATAGGTGTACTGGCTGCCGGGGGGTGGAGGTGACTACTTCTGAAAGGCTTCGTCTCAATCTTCGGGTTGAGTCTAGTGGGTAAAGTGTGCAAAACTCTGCAGAGTAATAAAACTAATCATGATTAGCCGTGCCCCCGGTTATGGGTAATTCTGAGCGACTATGCCATTACAGTTGTTGGATGATCTTGACAGATGTGATACTTAATAATATTTGTGGGCAACTTAATAAATGGGTAGGTTGGAGTTGATTTTGCCAACTCAACCTTGTGCATTCAATGGTAGTAATTAAAGGAACTAAATGAAAAATTGACTATTAGGTAGTTATGAGGACAAAATCAGCTTTCTGCAAAATAAACCCCCAAGCCTTCCTTTGTTGTTCTATGCATATACATGTAGGTCTGCTTTATTACTTCTCCTGTGTAACTTGCCAATACATTCAATGTATTGACCTATACGGCTGCAACGTCTCATGTTGCAGGATTTTCAGACGAGGAGTAAGGTACCGTTAGGGTCGCGAGTCTGCACTCAGCATCGCCAGTTGGGCTATGATGGGACTCATCGTTATTTTCTGCTACTTTCCGCTGTGTGATTGAATAATAGCTAGCCATGAGCTATGCAGATTGTTTTATTTTATATACTCTGGATCATACGTTGTAATAAATGATGCACTTGTATTCTGGTATTCATCTATACTGTGTGTGCTAGCGAGTCTTATTACCACATTTTAAAGTTGTTAAACAGCAAAACAAAGTGCATCATGTTAATCTACACATTTTTCCACCCCATTTACATATAAAGTTTATTAAATTTGGAGCTACGGTTATTTAGTTATGAAATAAACCATTTTAGCAAGTTAATTACACAAATTAATGAAAACAGCAAGTTAAACATTTTTAACAGGGGTGAAAGTAGCATATTATGAATCTACACAAAATTCTAAGCATTTTACATATATAAAGTTTTTGCATATGATGCACAGTTGTTAAGTTATTATATGCATGAACTAGAGGGACTATTCTGCAATTCTGAAAACCTGGGATAAAAGCTAAAACGCAACAGAGGAAAAAACACGCAACGGGCCTAATATGCTGGGGAGCTGAGCTGCTCACCATAGGCCGAGGCCCGTCGGTGGAGAGGAAACAGAGGGCTGGCGCGCTGGGCCTTGGCGCTGGAAGTGGCCCAGGGCGAACGGGGCCAGCTGGCTGGGCCTTGCAGCCGCGCAGCAGGAGAGGCCGGGTCGGGCATTGGTCTGGCGATGCGGTAACAGGTGCGGGCGATGGGCGAAGCAGGCTGCGGCGCTCCTCCTCTCGCCCGGTCTGGACAGCGGGACGAGGTCAAGCAGTACTGGCGATGCAGGTCGCCGGCGAGGGAGCGAGCACGCGCGGGCGACGGGGACGGGTGCGGCGGCGCCACTCTCCCCTGGATCTGGCGCGCCATGGCTCGAACAAGCCGCACGCGAAGAAATCCGGCGAAGTAGGGGAATGTGGCGACGAAGGCGAGGGAACCTCGGAAGGCGCAGGCACGGTGTCGAATGAAGGGACTGGTTCCCTTCTCGACCGAGCGGCGGCAGGAGAAAAATAGAAGCCGACGCGGAACTTGGCGACTCCATGGCCATGGTGGAGCCCCTGCGGGTGCCATTCCAAGAGAGAAAAAGAGGTCAGAGGAGAGGAGAAATGAGAAGAAGAGGAGGACATGAGAAGGAGCGGATGGCCTGGCCTGGAGGATGAGGTGGCCGGCGGCTTCCTAGGCTCGGGGACGAACTCGCCTCGATGTTGCGTCTGTGGTTGGGCCGGTGCGCAAAACAAGGGAATCTGGTCGGGAAGGTTTTGGATCGGGGAGGATCCCGAGCTGGAAGAGAACTGCGGCACCGACTAGAAGGATGGGACAAGATCCCTGATTTCTAGGGTTCGGTCTGCTTAAAAAGCGGGTAGGTTTTGGTTAGGGGCTAACTACACCCTCCGATTAAAATCGAACGGTCCGGGATAATTAGGTTAGGGAGTCCAAATAAAGAACCGATGATATTTTAGGGATGTTTGGGGATGATCCGGACACATCGGTAACGAAAACCCGGGTTGGGTTCGGGACAGTTTCGGACGTGCAGTCGAGGAGAGTAAAAGTGGGCTGGTTCGTGAGTTGTGTAGAAGGCATCGGACTGAGACGAGAGAAGAGAGAGAGTGGCCCGGCGGTAGTTTCGAAACACCGAAACGTCCGACGTTTATCCGGCTATAATGCCGATATAAGTTTAACGGTTGGGCTATCAAACAAACTCCGAATGCGACGAAATTTGACAGGCGGTCTACCTACGCTATAATAAGACCACACGCCAAGTTTCATCCCATTCCGAGAACATTTTTCGGCCACTTATAAAATAAATATTCGGAGGTGCCGCGGGCGCGTGCGAGTGTGTCTCGGCTCAGAACGGACAACGGAGAGGACAGGGCAACTACGGACGGAGGCAAGTTTTGAAAACATGCTGATGAAATGCACATGATGACATGGCAAAGTGCAACACGCAAGAAAATTACATGGCAACGATGACGAATAACTGGCTGACACCTGGCGCATCGGTCTCAGGGCATCACAACTCTCCCACACTAACAAAGGATCTCGACCCGAGATCCTGGAGATGGCACCGGATAAAAGAGGATAAGGAAGACGTAAAACAAAGTTGCTTCTTCGACAAACGAGTGAAACCATGAACCTTGAGAGGTTGAAAACTTGAAGAAATGACACGACGGCGATGAAAGAAATTGAATCTCTCCGTTAGACAAGATGAACAAGGAACATTACGAGAACCTTGTAGGTTGAAAGACATGAAACAAGAGCTTACGAACCAAAAGAATATGAAACCGCAACGGTATAGCCAAGGAATAAGAATGACAGAATTTGGACAACACTACGACTGTAAATGGAAGGAATTGAACATGAACTTGAGGAGATGGGAATATACTTGATGAAATCAACAACACACTGCCTCCAGAACAATTGAAAGGATGGCACAAGAGGTAAGAAAGATTTCAGACAGCACTCCGGTTAAAAAGATAGGCAAAACTTGATAAGATGAGAGAATTAGAATGGAGGTCACGACACTCCTATTAAATGGACTAGAAAAGAAAAGAACATGATCTTGGCAAAACGAGATTATGGGACAAAGAGTGCAATATCACAATGCCTCCGGAATGAAAGAATATATGCTAGATCGTTGGAAAGAAAAGAACGGAGAAGAAAAAGACAACTTCTCCGACAAATGAATATGAAAATCATCCTTACGAAGAAGGGTTGACGGAGTTGTTGAAAATAATCAACAACAAAAGAATAAGCTTGTTGTGGGCTTATGGAAAACATCTCAAAGTTATGAGGTGACAACCAGCCACTAATGGAAAACAATTGATTGGATTGATATCAACAAGGAAACGGAAAACTTATTCCACCGGGAGGATAAATGAAGAACTTGGGTCATTTATAAGCACCATAAATAGCAACAATCCTCAGGGAAAAGATTTACGTGAATTATGCCCCAAGTTAACTCCAACGAGGAAATTGAAGGGGTTGAAAGGATATCCTAGACAAAGAAAATGATGGGTTTACATATTTCATTCTTGATAACTTGTGAATCATGAAACATGAAGGAAATTGTCAAGAATGACATAACACCATCTGAAAAGATAAGGTAGAAAGGATTGTAATTGGAAAGTATGATGAAGAATGCTTGAGCTCCAACAAGAATCTTGAAGAACACTTCGAGCATGAATTAATTCATGATGAACCACCAAGATGGACTCCGGTAACAAAAGGATGAGAAGAATAAGATTGAAGCCTTGCAATGCTTTAGATGAAGCTTCGTGACAAGATAATCGAGAGAGCTTAGAACACCGGGGGACAAGACGAACAACTTGAAACCTAGAATTTACTCCTCATGAATAAACTCTAAGCAAAGGGATTAATCCACTTGGATGAAATAAGAATAAGAATTATGTTATGCATATCCCTCATCAATTTAAATTGAGACAAGCAATGGATTTGGCATACTGCTTATTTTCGTTACAAAGAATTAAAGAGAGATCTAGCACAACCTTGGATAAATATTCAACAAAGCACCGGTAGGATTATGAAAAGAACAAATGAATGGGTACAATAACAACGGAAGAGTAATCTTGAATGAACCACCGTAAGAATTGAAACCGGGTGATGAAAGAGAATAATCACCGGGAAGAATAAGCACTTGAGGAAATTTAGATACAAGAGAACGAAGAGATCGCGAACCGATTAAGAGTACTTGAACAAAGCACCGGTAGGATTATGGAGACGAACGAAGAGGCATCAATGAAGGATGTTTGGAGGACAAAGTTGAAAACTGAGAACGAAGAAATATTCTGAAATGATGGCCTTCGGAGGATCACAATGGGAAGAATTCATGAAATGCTTCGGATGGGTATAAAAATAATTCCTCACAATCGAAACAATAATGAGGATGGCATGAAGCTAGAACCACGAATCTTGGAAGAACGGATAAGGATTCAAGAGGAACTTGTCTTCGAGTCTTCAAAATCTGAGAAGACGATGAGATACACCACCATGAATTGTATAGGCACTCCGTAATGAAGAATTAAAAGGTTGAACCAATGATGAAAAAGAATTTGAAAGCGGTCCTGGAGAAGGACTGTGACTGATGGGATTCATACTTACGTCACACTTTGAAAAGAATTTTAGAATAACTCCGGAAAAATTAGAAGAGTCAGGTAAGATCCTGGAAAAAAACCTGTGGGTTAGGGCCCACTAAAGAAATCACCGTTGAAAAAGATTGCTTAAGAGATATTGCACCGGTTGAATTACATGGCTTGAATAATATGACAATCCTCAAAAAAAAAGCTTGAACGGATTAAGAATGGAAACACGAATCTCCTGAGATACCTTGTACACTCCTGGTATGAATAGGAGAGAGTTGAATAACCAGGAGAGACTTTGGATAAGAAATTCTAACACGGAAAACATGTGAAAGAATAGAAAGGATATAATGAACACGAAAGCTTGAATTAAATCCACCGGAGAAGAAGATGAGAATGGAACAACGATAACTTGAAACTTCCTTAGCATCTTGCTGAGGAATCACCGGATAATGAAATTGAACGAAAGAATGAAGAAACATCACATGAATATAAGGACACTTGATTAAGGACTCAGGCTCTATAAAGAAAAGGGTGGGAGGGTGGGGAAAAACAAAGAGAACTTGGGATGAGTGAAACAGACACCATTGAGAAAAAACCAAGAATTGGTCTTACACAAATTGAAAGGATCGGGTTAACTTGAAGAGAAGCACGCCGGTTAGAAGAATTTAACATGACAATCTTGATGATCAAGAAGGATTAGCACTCCCATAGAAATATGAGAACACTGATTAGAAAAGGTGTGGAATCAACATTTGACATCGAAGCAACTCGAATACCAGAATCAAAACAAAACCAAAGGATAGATATGTTGCAACATTATCTTGACAATATCATTCGAACAGAGAATTGAACGAATGAATTCCGTAGGTACATCAACTTGTCGAGAAGCCACTTGGGAGAACAAAAGGTAAATAAAAACAACAAGGAGCAGATAGAACAAATACAAGATAGAAGCTTCGTTCGACATGTTCGTGCTGAAAGCTCATGGAACGTGTTACAAAAGGGTTTTGCAATCCCCGGATCAGCATAGCCAAGGACCCTTTAAGATGCAACTCCCGATTGGAACAACGCCCATAAAACTACTTCATTCAATGTAGAACCCCGAACTCCATATCATGCATTAGTTGGAAGAATGTCTACGAGCTACTAGATGAACCCACCTATTAATTTCCGAAAGTTTCCAGTTATGCAATCAGGTGTTGGGGATACAGGGGAAGCATCGCGCACTCAACTCTAATCCTACATCCAGCTGTATCCATCCTTCAACACATAACCAGTTATTTCCAGAAACAGTTTACCTCGGACCTTCGAAACGCATCTGCTATACAAGCTATGGCAATACTCCCGAACTACCTCCCCAGTACTGGGTGATGTCGGGGTTATCTTGCCACTAACCGCATATGAGCGTTTTCGATGTCGGCCGTCTTAAGTATTCCAGAACTGATGTGGTATATTTGTGACGACAACACCTCGGAACTCAACTCCCCGGGACACTGCCACAACACCTAAATGATAGGAGGCATCGAGAACAATGTTCTCGTCACAAAGACATCGGAACAATCCAAACAATACTCGCGAGATTCCTAAAAAAAATTGGTGAATTTTTGAGAGTAGAAGAGGCAAGAGTAATCGTCAGGAGTCCTCACTAGAGTGAAAAGAGATGAGGAGCAAAAGAAATCCTACTCTCCGATATATATATATATATATATAGGACTTAAAACATTTTCAAGTGTGTGCCTAGACTCAACTGTAAATGATTCGATCAATCAGTGGGGCTTCTAGGTCGGAGAAGGCTCTGAATACCAACTTGTAATGCCCAGGATGGGATTATACCTCCTACGTGTCGAGGCATGACTTAAAGGTATAAGCCCATTCTGGAATGATCTCAAGTTTGGTATCTTTGCATGACTCATGTAAAAATAGGGATGAAATTGCAAAAGGATAGTTGGCTTACACTCGCCACGTCACACAATACATTACATAAGTAAATCATCATCCAAAACATCACAACCCGACTACGGGCGAAGATCCAAATGAAAGATACCAAATACATAAAGCCACAGGTCTAAATCGCCCCTAGTAGAAACCACTACTGATCGTCGAAAACGTCACATACATACGGCCACTCTTCATCGAACTCCCACTAAAGTTCTGATCCATCTCCTGCATCGTACTCAGTTGTACCTACATCTGGTGTTGTAGTATCTGTGAGCCACGAGGACTCAGCAATCCCATAACCATGGGTATCAAGGCTAGCAAAGCTTTATGGGTAGGAAGAGATAAAGTGGTGAGGTTGCAGCAGCGGCTAAGCAATATATGGTGGCTAACTTACGAGTACAAGAATAAGATGAGCATCTACGCAAACGGTCGCAAACTAGTAGTGATCGCTAAAGATCCTGAACTACCTACGAGTCAAACATAACCCCACCGTGTTCTCTTCTCAAATTGAAAAGAGACAGTCACGGTTACTCACACAGTTGTGTGTTTTACTTTGGATCCTCTGTCAAGTTTTCTACAACCGGACATTAACAAATTCCAATCTGCCACATAACCGCGGGCACGGCTTTCGAAAGATCATAACCCTGCAGGGGTGTCCCAACTTAGCCCATCACAAGCTCTCACGATCAGCTGAAGTGATAAATATAATATCATCACCCCTTATCTTAGGGAAATCCGATCAGGCTCGGCATCCCGGTGCACAAGACATTTCGACAATGGTAAAACAAGTCCAGCAAGACCTCCCGGTGTGCCGACACCCTGATAGTAGCCGCGCGTATCTCGTCTCAGGCCACATCCGGATGAGCACAGCGTACAGCAGCCAAACCCCAAGTAGGGGGGGCGCCGCACACGACTCTATTTGGGACCAACACCATCAGCACTGGCCCCCCCCTGTTATGTAGAATTAATAACCCGGGGACATGACCCCCTATGCAATTAATTAATTAATTAAGTTGTTATTATGAGCAAATTAAAACCAATGTTGGGCCTTGCTGGAGGAGTTTTATTCAAAGACGAAGTGTCAAGGGGTCCCCATATCCCAACCGTGTAAGGAACGCAAAATCAAGGAACATAATGCCGGTTTATCAGCGCCTAAGGTGGCATGAGTGGAACAAAACAGCGAGCAAAAGGCCATGCCTTCCACCCATGCCCAGTATATAGGTGTGTTAATAATAATAATAGATATTGTGATATTCCAACAACAAGTTCCCACCTGGAACGATCTTCATCTTCACCTGCAGCTAACAACGCTATAAGAGGGGCTGAGCAAGCGGGTAACATAGCCAAACAATGCTTTTGCTAGGAAGGTTTCAAAGGTTAGAGGTTTCATGGCAACAAGGAGAGGGGCTGACAATAAAGATGGGTAGTGCGACATGTAACGATAGCATCGAGACACTAAGCATGGCAATGATAGAAAAGGTATCCAAGGGTATGGTCATCTTGCATGGGATTCCGCAAGGAAGAAGAACAAGTCCATGAAGTAGTCGAACGGATCCTCACAACTCCGGAACGGAACCGAAGCTAACAAGAGAAGCAACCGAAAAGAAGCAAACAACACGGTAAACACACAAGCATAAACATGGCATACGATGCACATCCAAGTATGATGCATGACAGTTCTATATAGTATGCACTACAAGTCTATACAGGAAGCAAAACATGGCAAGGTAGGAAGCACAGAAAAACAACACAAGAACATGACAATATGCTTAAGCAAGTGTGAAGCAAGACAAGTCTATATATGATGCAATACATGGCAAGGTATGATGCAAAAGTAAACTAACTATTTAGACAAGTTTAAATGAGGCCGGAACAACAAACAACAATTCTGGAAAATCCCCATGTTCATATTATGAATTTGGTACTGTTCTACCTATTACCACATTTTAAAGTTGTTAAACAGCAAAACAAAGTGCATCATGTTAATCTACACATTTTTCCACCCCATTTACATATAAAGTTTATTAAATTTGGAGCTACGGTTATTTAGTTATGAAATAAACCATTTTAGCAAGTTATTTACACAAATTAATGAAAACAGCAAGTTAAACATTTTTAACATGGGTGAAAGTAGCATATTATGAATCTACACAAAAATCTAAGCATTTTACATATATAAAGTTTTTGCATATGATGCACAGTTGTGAAGTTATTATATGCATGAACTAGAGGGACTATTCTGCAATTCTGAAAACCTGGGATAAAAGCTAAAACGCAACAGAGGAAAAAACACGCAACGGGCCTAATCTGCTGGGGAGCTGGGCTGCTCACCATAGGCCGAGGCCCGTCGGTGGAGAGGAAACAGAGGGCTGGCGCGCTGGGCCTTGGCGCTGGAAGTGGCCTAGGGCGAACGGGGCCAGCTGGCTGGGCCTTGGAGCCGCGCAGCAGGAGAGGCCGGGTCGGGCGTTGGCCTGGCGACACGATAACAGGTGCGGGCGATGGGCAAAGCAGGCTGCGGCGCTCCTCCTCTCGCCCGGTCTGGACAGCGGGACGAGGTCGAGCAGTACTGGCGATGCAGGTCGCCGGCGAGGGAGCGAGCACGCTGATACGTCCAAAACGTATCTATAATTTCTGCTTGCTCCATGCCCTTTTTGTGTGATACTGCTATGATATTTATGCACTTCCATACACTTTTGATCATATTTGGACTAACCTACTAATGGTTGCAAAAGTGCACAATGTTCTTGTTTTACACTTTATTGTGTAGGAATTACTTGGAAATTGACAAAAACGCAAAAGGAGTCGTATTGGAGTAGGACTCTGACTTTCCTGAAATCTGTCTGAGAACGTTTTTTAAAGATGGTCACGTTCCGGTCCGAAGACGACTTCAAACGGAAAAAGTCTAGTTGCGAAAGTTGTGGAGAATTTCGAGGCGATGCTTCTGGATATAAAATTCGTCCAAATCGGAGTCCGGACGGCCGAGTAAAGCCTATTTTACTGAGGCCCAAAATCTGATGACGGGAATCCGAGAGTCTATATAAAGAGAGGAAACCTAGGTCACCAAGGGCCACGAATTTTCCTCCTCCCAAGCCGCCGTCTTGGAGGGAAGGACCAGCACCGTTGCAGCACCATCCACAAGGAAGAAGGGGGGCCAAGGAGCCGCTGCCCCTAGGGCCGCCATCGCCCCCAAGGGCCGCCGCCGTCTCCTCCTCGCCGCCGCCGCCTCCGTGGCCGCCGCCAGCCGCCGCCTCCTCGCGGGGCTGCACCTCTCCATCAACACCATCATCAACCTCCTCCTCACCATTTCCATGTGTGAGTAGTCTTCTCCGGGGCCGAGAGCTCGTACGTGTAGCTATGTGGTTATTTCTCTCTCCCATGATGTGATCTTCGTTGTGATCATAGGCTATGTTAATCTAGGGTGATCCCATGATATTTTCCCTTCCTCTATGTATTGGATTGATGTATTCACTTGTCTTTATCTAGTATAATCCCCGAGACCAAGGTGACAGCGGTCTATTGGACATGGATTAGAAAAATATTTTCATGAGTGATTTCCTCTCTTGTGTGTTGATTGAAGATTGAGAGTCTCTTGGTGCTTGTCTTTGACTATCCTTTAGATATGTTGTGGTGATTGTGGGACTCTCTTTGGATGGCCGCGGTGACATTGGGAAATCCTTAGATTGAGAACTACGAACTTTGAGGTGTGCTTTTGTAGCCCTACATAATTCTCGTCCTCTCTTGACCATGAAGGAATGACCTCCGGGTGCGTCTCCATTGCATGTTTTATGAGAAATATCATGTGATTCGATTATGTTAATGTTGTTGGGAGTTTCCACTAGTGAAAGTATGAACCCTAGGCCTTGTTTCCACCATTGCAATACCATTTGTGCTCACGTTTACCACTTGTTTGCTTGCTGCACTTTTTATTACAGATTCATATTACTTTGTTTTGCCATCCATATCACTTGCCATTTAACATCTCTTCGCCGAACTAGTGCACCTATACATCTAACAAGTGTATTAGGTGTGTTGGGGACACAAGAGACTTCTTGTATCTTAGTTGCAGGGTTGCTTGAGAGAGACCATCTTCAACCTCCACTTCCCTGAGTTCGATAAACCTTAGGTCATCCACTTGAGGGAAATTGCTGCTGTCCTACAAACCTCTGCGCTTGGAGGCCCAACATACTCTACAAGAGTAGAAGCGTGTGTAGACATCAAGCTATTTCAGGCGCCGTTGCCGGGGAAGTGAGTGCTTGAAGGTATATCTTTAGATCTTGCAATTAAATCTTTTTGTTTCTTATTTTTATTTTCACTAGTTTTGCTTAATGGAAAACAACAAAAATATGAGAGAGCTTTATAAGCTCTACCTTGAACTTGGACATGATGTGTTCGAAGAGAAAATTAAAAAACCTTTGGAACTTTATTTGCATAACAATCATGATGGTGGTGATGTTATTAGTATGTTTTTATTTAATATCAATATTGCTAATGACATGGAAAGCTCTAAGCTTGGGGATGACACGTTTGATGAACATGATATTTTTAGTCCCCCAACTTTTGAGGAGAAAATTTACTTTGATTATACTATGCCTCCTATATATGATGATTACAATGATGAATATGATATTTTCAGTCCACCTACTATTGAGGATAAAATTTATTATGATTATGATATGCCTCCTAAATACGATGATTACCATGATGGTTATGATAGTCTTACTCTCACTATTCCTAATAAGAAAGATTTTGCTTATATGAAGAGTAATGACATTTTTATGCTTTTGGATCATGGAAATAATGCCTTATGTGATAGTTATATTGTTGAGTTCATCCATGATGCCACTGAAATTTATAATGAGAGAGGGAGACTTGGTTCTAAATATCTTAATAATAAGAAGTTTCCTCTCTTTATGGTGAATATTTTGAAGTTATGCTTGTTTTGCCTTCCTATGCTAGTTGCTTTGTGCTTCAATGAATTATTCTATTGCAATATTCCTATGCATAGGAAGCATGTTAGGCTTAAATGTGTTTGTTATTTGCTTCTTGATGCTCTCTTTTGTTCTTCAACTCTTATTCCTACGAGAGCATCATTAAAGTATTATGCCTAGCTTAAAGGCATAAAAGAAAGCGCTTTTGGGAGGCAGCCCACAATGAATAAAATTTTATTTTGCTTTTGTTGTGTCTTGATGTTGTTACTACAGTAGCATCATCATTGTATCTTTACTTTTCAGCTTTGTGCCAAGTGTAGCCTCTGATTGCAAGAAAGTTCAAAGGTTGTGACGTGCTGTCCAGGAAACAGATTCTGTCCTTGGACAGAAAAATTCGTATAAAATCACCAGATCATCTTTTTGGTCTGAATTGTTTCGACAGCGTGCTCTATACAATTGGCTTTCGGGCGTCTGTTCTGAGTTTTTTGATTTGAGTTGCAGAAGTGCCCCGAAAAAATCATTTACTACCTGCTGGTCTGTTTTTCACAGATTCTGTCTTGTTTTGCCTTTCCTTCATTTTGCAAACCTTGAGCTTGCTTTTTCTTTGCAAAAACCTTTTGGCAATCTTGAGAAACAGTAGACCTTCAATTCTGGAAAATCCCCATGTTCATATTATGAATTTGGTACTGTTCTGTCTATTACCAAATTTTAAAGTTGTTAAACAGCAAAACAAAGTGCATCATGTTAATCTACACATTTTTCCACCCCATTTACATATAAAGTTTATTAAATTTGGAGCTACGGTTATTTAGTTATGAAATAAACCATTTTAGCAAGTTATTTACACAAATTAATGAAAACAGCAAGTTAAACATTTTTAACACGGGTGAAAGTGGCATATTATGAATCTACACAAAATTCTAAGCATTTTACATATATAAAGTTTTTGCATATGATGCACAGTTGTGAAGTTATTATATGCATGAACTAGAGGGACTATTCTGCAATTCTGAAAACCTGGGATAAAAGCTAAAACGCAACACAGGAAAAAACACGCAACGGGCCTAATCTGCTGGGGAGCTGGGCTGCTCACCATAGGCCGAGGCCCGTCGGTGGAGAGGAAACAGAGGGCTGGCGCGCTGGGCCTTGGCGCTGGAAGTGGCCCAGGGCGAACGGGGCCAGCTGGCTGGGCCTTGCAGCCGCGCAGCAGGAGAGGCCGGGTCGGGCGTTGGCCTGGCGACACGGTAACAGGTGCGGGCGATGGGCAAAGCAGGCTGCGGCGCTCCTCCTCTCGCCCGGTCTGGACAGCGGGACGAGGTCGAGCAGTACTGGCGATGCAGGTCGCCGGCGAGGGAGCGAGCACGCTGATACGTCCAAAACGTATCTATAATTTCTGCTTGCTCCATGCCCTTTTTGTGTGATATTGTTATGATATTTATGCACTTCCATACATTTTTGATCATATTTGGACTAACATACTAATGGTTGCAAAAGTGCACAATGTTCTTGTTTTACACTTTATTGTGTAGGAATTACTTGGAAATTGACAAAAACGCAAAAGGAGTCGTATTGGAGTAGGACTCTGACTTTCCTGAAATCTGTCTGAGAACGTTTTTTAAAGATGGTCACGTTCCGGCCCGAAGACGACGTCAAACGGAAAAAGTCTAGTTGCGAAAGTTGTGGGGAATTTCGAGGCGATGCTTCTGGATATAAAATTCGTCCAAATCGGAGTCTGGACGGCCGAGTAAAGCCCGTTTTACTGAGGCCCAAAATCTGATGACGGAAATCCGAGAGTCTATATAAAGAGAGGAAACCTAGGTCACCAAGGGCCACGAATTTTCCTTCTCCCAAGCCGCCGTCTTGGAGGGGAGGACCAGCACCATTGCAGCACCATCCACAACGAAGAAGGGGGGCCAAGGAGCCGCTGCCCCTAGGGCCGCCGCCGCCCCCAAGGGCCGCCGCCGCCCCCTAGGGCCGCCGCCGTCTCCTCCTCGCCGCCGCCGCCTCCGTGGCCGCCGCCGGCCGCCGCCTCCTCGCGGGGCTGCACCTCTCCATCAACACCATCATCAACCTCCTCCTCACCATGTCCATGTGTGAGTAGTCTTCTCCGGGGCCGAGAGCTCGTACGTGTAGCTATGTGGTTATCTCTCTCTCCCTTGATGTGATCTTCGTTGTGATCATAGGCTATGTTAATCTAGGGTGATCCCATGATATTTCCCCTTCCTCTATGTATTGGATTGATGTATTCACTTGTCTTTATCTAGTATAATCCCCGAGACCAAGGTGACAACGGTCTATTGGACATGGATTAGAAAAATATTTTCATGAGTGATTTCCTCTCTTGTGTGTTGATTGAAGATTGAGAGTCTCTTGGTGCTTGTCTTTGACTATCCTTTAGATATGTTGTGGTGATTGTGGGACTCTCTTTGGATGGCCGCGGTGACATTGGGAAATCCTTAGATTGAGAACTACGAACTTTGAGGTGTGCTTTTGTAGCCCTACATAATTCTCGTCCTCTCTTGACCATGAAGGAATGACCTCCGGGTGCGTCTCCATTGCATGTTTTATGAGAAATATCATGTGATTCGATTATGTTAATGTTGTTGGGAGTTGCCACTAGTGAAAGTATGAACCCTAGGCCTTGTTTCCACCATTGCAATACCATTTGTGCTCACGTTTACCACTTGTTTGCTTGCTGCACTTTTTATTACAGATTTATATTACTTTGTTTTGCCATCCATATCACTTGCCATTTAACATCCCTTCGCCGAACTAGTGCACATATACATCTAACAAGTGTATTAGGTGTGTTGGGGACACAAGAGACTTCTTGTATCTTAGTTGCAGGGTTGCTTGAGAGAGACCATCTTCAACCTCCACTTCCCTGAGTTCGATAAACCTTAGGTCATCCACTTGAGGGAAATTGATGCTGTCCTACAAACCTCTGCGCTTGGAGGCCCAACATAGTCTACAAGAGTAGAAGCGTGTGTAGACATTACACGCGCGGGCGACGGGGACGGGTGCGGCGGCGCCACTCTCCCCTGGATCTGGCGTGCGATGGCTCGAACAAGCCGCACGCGAAGAAATCCGGCGAAGCAGGGGAATGTGGCGACGAAGGTGAGGGAACCTCGGAAGGCGCAGGCACGGTGTCGAACGAAGGGACTGGTTCCCTTCTCGACCGAGCGGCGGCAGGAGAAAAATAGAAGCCGACGCGGAACTTGGTGACTCCATGGCCATGGTGGAACCCCTGCGGGTGCCGTTCCAAGAGATAAAAAGAGGTCAGGGGAGAGGAGAAACGAGAAGAAGAGGAGGACAGGAGAAGGAGCGGATGGCCTGGCCTGGAGGATGAGGTGGCCGGCGGCTTCTTGGGCTCGGCGACGAACTCGCCTCGATGCTGCGTCTGTGGTTGGGCCGGTGCGCAAAACAAGGGAATCTGGTCGGGAAGGTTTTGGATCGGGGAGGATCCCGAGGTGGAAGAGAACTGGCGGCGCCGACTAGGAGGATGGGACAAGATCCCTGATTTCTAGGGTTCGGTCTGCTTAAAAAGCGGGTAGGTTTTGGTTAGGGGCTAACTGCACCCTCCGATTAAAATCGAACGGTCCGAGATAATTAGGTTAGGGAGTCCAAATAAAGAACCGATGATATTTTAGGGATGTTTGGGGATGATCCGGACACATCGGTAACGAAAACCCGGGTCGGGTTCGGGACAGTTTCGGACGTGCAGTCGAGGGGGGTAAAAGTGGGCTGGTTCGCGGGCTGTGTAGAAGGCATCAGACTGAGACGAGAGAAGAGAGAGAGTGGCCCGGCGGCAGTTTCGAAACACCGAAACGTCCGACGTTTATCCGGCTATAATGCCGATATAAGTTTAACGGTTGGGCTATCAAACAAACTCCGAATGCGACGAAATTTGACAGGCGGTCTACCTACGCTATAATAAGACCACACGCCAAGTTTCATCCCATTCCGAGAACATTTTTCGGCCACTTATAAAATAAATATTCGGAGGTGCCGCGGGCGCGTGCGAGTGTGTCTCGGCTCAGAACGGACAACGGAGAGGACAGGGCAACTACGGACGGAGGCAAGTTTTGAAAACATGCTGATGAAATGCACATGATGACATGGCAAAGTGCAACACGCAAGCAAATGACATGGCAACGATGACGAATAACTGGCTGACACCTGGCGCATCGGTCTCGGGGCGTCACATTGGTGTAGATCGCCATCACACGATGATGGCCCCGGCGGCGTTCCGTCGCCACCGAAAGAGAGGGGGAGAGAGCCCCCCTCCTCCTTCTTCTTACTTGACCTTCTCCCTAGATGGGAGAAGGTTTCTCCTCTGGTCCATGGCCTCCATGGCGGCGGAGGGGCGAGAGCCCTCTGAGATTGGATCTGTCTCTCTCTATTTCTGCGTTCTCAGACTCTGGCCTTATACTAATGTTGAGTCCATGGATTATACGCACTCTCACCCTTCCACCATTGCTAGCCTCTCTTGTACCGCACAACTTCCGCCGGTACCATAAACCCACTATATATCCTTCCTCAAAACAGCCACCATATTACTCCTCAAAACAGCCACCATACCTACCTATCATGGCATTTCCATAGCCATTCCGAGATATATTGCCATGCAACTTTCCACCGTTCCGTTCATATGACACGCATCATATTGTCATATTGCCATGCATGATCATGTAGTTGACATCATATTTGTGTTGGGGAACGTAGTATTTTAAAATTTTCCTACGATCACGCAAGATCTATCTACCAGATGCATAGCAACGAGAGGGAAGAGTGTGTCTACGTACCCTCGTAGACCGGAAGCGGAAGCGTCAAGTGACGCGGTTGATGTAGTCGAACTTCTTCGTGATTCAACCGATCAAGCACCGAACGTACGGCACCGACGCGTTCAGCACACGTTCAGCTTGATGACGTCCCACGAGCTCTTGATCCAGTTGAGCTTCACGGGAGAGTTTCGTCAGCACGACGGCGTGGTGACGGATATGATGTATCTACCGGCGCAGGGCTTCACCTAAGCACTGCGACGGTATGACCGAGGTGTGTTTCTGTGGAGGGGGGTGATGGGCCTCTAACCCCTCGTTGGTTACCCCAAGTGGAAGGTGAAAGATGCAGTGTTGTGGAAGTGTTTTCCCTTAGCAAAGATGCCAAGGATCGAATCCCCAGAGACTCCTAGGTTCAACAAGTAGGTGTAAACTGCTAACGGCGCCAGATATTAGCAATCAACGTGGACCTGCACACAGATACAAATAACTTTGCTCCCAACGAGTACAGAGAGGTTGTCAGTCCCTCCGGCCTTGTAGTTCACAAAGGATTAAACGCAAATGATAGTAGTGATAGATAGTGTTTGCAATAGTAAATAATAGCAAAAAGTAAATAGCGGATCAATGATGGTAATATGGACCGGAGTCTCATGATGTTCACTAGTGATGTCTCTCTCCCAAAAGACGATAAAACAGCTATGTGAGGTAAACGAATTACAGCTGGGCAATTGACAGGACCACGAACGCAAACCAATGCTGACTACATTGCAAGAAAGGTTGAGGTTCAAAGCATGGGCGGTACGCCAAAGTAAGTAGACCGAAATCCATCAATATCTACTACTAATCATCCACCTTGAGATATCTATCCAGAACATCTCGCTGGTATTAAGTTGCGAGCCCCACCCATAGTGTAAACTCAAAGCAACAGACAACTGCATTAAAAGAACTTTGCGTAAAGTAAACAATCCTTGCACCCGCGGGCACAAGCACCGTTGTTTTCCCCCTTGTGGCAACAGCACATCCCCTAGACTCATGTTTCTGTCACTCAAGCTAGTCATCGAGGGGCATGAACCCACAATCAAGCATAATGTTCCCTCTTGGAGTCACTACGTATTACTTGGCCAAAGCAATAAATAACAACGGAGAACATGCAAGAATTACTTACGAACATAAATATAAAAGAGGTAGATCAAATATATTACTCAATCACAATCTGAACATAATCTCATAATCCATCGGATCCCAGCAAACTCATCATAGCAACAGCATAAGGATTACATATGTGCCTCGATCATGTAGGGCAGCTCACGAGGACTAATTAGTGAAGCACAAGAACGGGAGGAGAACATCACATAGCTACTGGTCATGGACTCATGGTCCAAGGGAGACTACTCACAACTCATCCGGGAGGCGTCCATGGTGGTGGAGAAGCTCCCGGTGGTGATCCTCCCCTCCGGCAGGGTGCCGGGAAGAGTTCTCCTGGTGCTCCCGATCTTGGAAGCGGCGGCGGCGGCGGAACAGAGATGAGATCGCGAAAAAGAGTTCCCGTCCCGAGGGTTTCGAGGGACGCTCTAAATATATGCCAAATGGGGGCACCAGACGGGCTTCGGGGGGCCCAGGCGCCCCCCCCCCCAGCGTGGCCCAGG
>LR738713.1:689927403-690044936 GCA_902687465.1 Secale cereale
CCCCGGCTGTACTTCGGGCGCAGGGTAGGTTCCGGAACGCTGATTTTTTATATAATTTTTCTGGATTTTTCCTGACAGTTCTCGTAACGTGAAAACCTGAAATACAAAATCAGCCGAAAACAGAAACTGGCACCGGGGTGCACTGGATTAGTAGGTTAGTCCAAATATGATCAAAAGTGTATGGAAGTGTATGAATATCATAGCAATATCACCCAAAAGTGGCATGGAGCAAGAAGAAATTATAGATACGTTTTGGACATATCAACATCCCCAAGCTTAATTCCTGCTCGTCCTCGAGTAGGTAAATGATAACAAGAATAATTTCTGTGGTGACATGCTATTAACCATATAGGACTTTTTGTAGTCATATGACAAAAGCTTACTGGCTTCTGTTTAGATGTGGTTTCATGTTTTGTTTAGTGTTTGTGCCAAGTAGAACCTTTGGGAAGACTTGTGTGAAGTTTATGTGATCTTGCTGTGAAAAACAGAATCGTTAGCGCTCACTAGAATGGTCATCAGATTTTACTGGAGCGTGCTATTTAGTTGATTCTTTTTGAAGATGATTAATAGAAAAATTCCTCATGTTTACCAATTTAGTTTGATTTTTTTTGGAGTTACAGAAGTATGTGAAACCTGTAGATTACTACAGATTGATCTGTTTTTGACAGATTTTGTTTTTCGTGTGTTGTTGGCTTATTTCAATGCATCTATGAGTAGTATTGGCAAGTATGAACCATAGAGAAGTTGGAATACAGTAGGTTTAACACCAATATAAACAAAGAATTAATTCATTGCAGTACCTTTGAGTAGTGATTTACTTTCTTATACTAACGGAGCTCACGAGAATTTTTGTCTAAGTTTTGTGTTGTGAAGTTTTCAAGTTTTGAGTATTGCTTTGATGGACTATGGAACAAAGAGTAGCAAGGGCCTAAGCTTGGGGATTCCCATGGCACCCCAAGTAAAATTCAAGGACAATCAAAAGCCTAAGCTTGGGGATGCCCCGGGAAGGCATCCCCTCTTTCGTCTTCATCCATTGGTAACTATACTTGGAGCTATATTTTTATTCACCACATGATATGTGTTTTGCTTGGAGCGTCTTGTATAATTTGATTCTTTGCTTGTTAGTTTGCCACAATCATCCTTGCTTGACACACCTATTTGAGAGAGTTAAATATGGCCTAGGAATTGTTAGAACACTCTATGTGCTTCACTTATATCTTTTGAGTTGAATAGTTTTTGCTCTAGTGCTTCACTTATATCTTTTAGAGCACGGTGGTGATTATATTTTGTAGAAATTGTTGAACTCTCATGCTTCACTTATATCTATTTGAGAGTCTATTAAAACAGCATGGTAATGTGCTTAGACAATAAAACTAGTCTTCACATGATAGACATCCAATATCAATGTAGTAAAAAAATTCACACTAAGTGCATTGAATATAATGAGATGTTGGATGCTTTATAGTTATTTTGAGATATGAGGATAGTGATATTAGAGTCATGCTAGTGGAGTTATTATGAAATTGAGAAGTACTTGTGTTAAGGTTAGTGATTCCCGTAGCATGCACGTATGGTGAACCGCTATGTGACGAAGTTAGAGCATGAGGTATTTGTAAAGTGCCAACCTTTGCGTGGAGGTCGGGGGCGCGCGATGGTTAACTCCTACCAACTTCCCCCCTAGGAGCATGCGTTGATTGCTTTGTTTTGATGACTCGTAGATTTTTGCAATAAGTATATGATTCTTATGACTAATGTTGAGTCCATGGATTATACGCACTCTCACCCTTCCACCATTGCTAGCCTCTCTTATACCGCGCAACTTTCGCCGGTACCATAAACCCACTATATATCCTTCCTTAAAACAGCCACCATATTACTCCTCAAAACAGCCACCATACCTACCTATCATGGCATTTCCATAGCCATTCCGAGATATATTGCCATGCAACTTTCCACCGTTCCGTTCATATGACACGCATCATATTGTCATATTGCCATGCATGATCATGTAGTTGACATCGTATTTGTGGCAAGGCCACCATGCATAACTTTTCATACATGTCACTCTTGTTTCATTGCACATACCGGTACACCGCCGGAGGCATTCATATAGAGTCATACTTTGTTGTAGTATCGAGTTGTAATATCGAGTTGTAATGAAAGTGTGATGATCATCATTATTAGAGCATTGTCCCATGGGAGGAAAGGCTAAATCAATAAAGTCCCTCCGCAAAAAAGGCCAAATAAAAAAAAGAAAGGCCCAAAAAAGAAAAAGAAAAAGAAAAAAGGGACAATTGCTACTATCTTTTTTCCCACACTTGTGCTTCAGAGTAGCACCATGTTCTTCATTGTAGAGAGTCTCATGCTTAGTCACTTCATATACTAGTGGGAATTTTCATTATAGAACTTGGCTTGTATATTCCAATGATGGGCTTCCTCAAACGCCCTAGGTCTTCGTGAGCAAGCAAGTTGGATGCACACCCACTAGTTTCTTTTGTTGAGCTTTCATACATATTTAGCTCTAGTGCATCCGTTGCATGGCAATCCCTACTCACTCACATTAATATCTATTGATGGGCATCTCCATAGCCCGTTGATACGCCTAGTTGATGTGAGACTATCTCCCTCCTTTTTGTCTTCTCCACAACCACCTCTCTATTCCGCCCATAGTGCTATGTCCATGGCTCACGCTCATGTATTGCGTGAAAGTTGAAAGGTTTGAAAGAATAGAGTATGAAAACAAGTGCTTGGATGAAATCGGGGTTGTGCATGATATGAATATTTTGTGCGATGAAGAGGGAGCATAGCCAGACTATATGATTGTGTAGGGATAACTTTCTTTAGCCATAGTATTTTGAGAAGACATGATTGCTTTGTTAGTATGCTTGAAGTATTATTATTTCTTATGTCAATATAGACTTTTATCTTGAATCTTTCAGATATGAACATTCATGCCACAATTAAGAGAATTACATTGAAAAGCTATGTTGGTTAGCATTCCACATCAAAAATTCTGTTTTTATCATTTACCTACTCGAGGACGAGCATGAATTAAGCTTGGGGATGCTTGATACGTCTCCAACGTATCTATAATTTTTTATCGTTCCATGCTATTATTTATGATGTCTTGGATGTTTAATTGGCTTTGTCATACACTTTTATATCATTTTTGGGACTAACCTACTAACCCAAAGGCCTAGTCCAGATTGTTGTTTTTTTGCGTGTTTCAGGGTTTTGCAGAAAAGGAATATCAAACGGAGTCCAAACTGAATGAAACTTTCGAGAGAGATATTTTTGGAGAAAATCACGCACGGGAGACTTGAGAACCACGTTAGGGGAGCCACGAGGTGCCGACGAGGGTGGGGGCGCGCCCCTTCCCAGGGTGCGCCCCTGCCTCGTGGGGCCCTCGTGAGTCCCCTGGTGTCCTCCTTCCTCCTATATAAGTCTACGTACCCCGAAACCATCAGCAACAGAGAGAAAACCCTAATTCCACTGCCGTAACCTTCTGTTCCCATGAGATCCCATGTTGGAGCATGTTCCGGAGCTCCGCCGGAGGGGGGATCCATCACGGAGTTCTTCTACATCATCATCATCGCTCTCACCATGAGTTGTGAGTAGTTTACCACAAACCTTCGGGTCCATAGCTAGTATCTAGATGGCTTCTTCTCTCTTTCTGGATCTCAATACAAAGTTCTCCTCGGTCTTCGAGGAGATCTATTCGATGTAATCTCTTTTTGCGGTGTGTTTATCGAGATCCGATGAATTGTGGGTTTATGATCAAGATTATCTATGAGAAATATTTGGTTCTTCTCTGAACTCTTTATGTGTGCTCATAATATCCTTGCAAGTCTCTTCGAATTATTGGTTTGGTTTGGCCTACTAGATCTATAGTTCTTGCAATGGGAGAAGTGCTTGGCTTTGGGTTCAATCTTGCGGTGTCCTTTCCCAGTGACAGTAGGGGCAGCAAGGCACGTATTGTATTGTTTCCATCGAGGATAAAATGATGGGGTTTACATCATATTGCTTGAGTTTATCCCTCTACATCATGTCATCTTGCTTAAGGCGTTACTCTGTTCTTATGAACTCAATACACTAGATGCATGCTGGATAGTGGTCGATGTGTGGAGTAATAGTAGTAGATGCAGGCAGGAGTCGGTCTACTTTTCTCAGACGTGATGCCTATATACAATGATCATGCCTAGATAGTCTCATAATTATTCGCTTTTCTATCAATTGCTCGGCAGTAATTTGTTTACCCGCCATAGAATATCGCTATCATGAGAGAAGCCACTAGAGAACACTATGGCCCCCGGGTCTATTCTCAACATATCAATCTACATCTACTTTACTTTTTCCGCTTTTACTTTCTGTTCTTATAAACAAAAATACCAAAAATATAAACTATCATCTCTATCAGATCTCACTTTCATAAGTGACTGTAAAGGGATTGACAATCCCTTATCGCATTGGTTGTGAAGTTCTTATTTGTTTGTGCAGGTGCGAGGGACTCGCGCATGGTCTCCTACTGGATTGATACCTTGGTTCTCAAAAACTGAGGGAAATACTTACGCTACTGTGATGCATCTCCCTTTCCTCTTCGAGGGAATACAACGCAAGCTCGAGAAGTAGCAGGAAGCCCATCGTTGGAATATACAAGCTAAGTTCTATAATGAAAAATTCCCACTAGTATATGAAAGTGACAATATAGGAGACTCTCTATATGAAGAACATGGTGCTATGATGAAGCACAAGTGTGAAAAAAAATAGTAGCATTGTCCCCTTTTTTTCTTTTTTTTTCTTTTTTTATTTGGCCTTTCCTCTTTTTTTTATTTGGCCTTTCTTTTTTTTTCTTTTTTCGAGCAATGCTCTAATAATGATGATCATCACATTTTTATTTACTTACAACTCGATACTAGAACAAAGTATGACTCTATATGAATGCCTCCGGTGGTGTACCGGCATGTTCAATGATCTAGCATAGCAATGACATCAAAAAACGGACAAGCCATGAAAACATCATGCTAGCTGTCTTAGGATCATGCAAAGCAATATGACAATGATGGTGCGTGTCATAACAAACGGAACGGTGGAGTTACATGGCAATATATCTCGGAATAGCTATGGAAATGCCATAATAGGTAGGTATGGTGGCTGTTTTGAGGAAGGGTATAATGTGGTTTGATGCACCGGCAAAATTGTGCGGTACTAGAGTGGCTATCAACCTGGAAGGGTGAGAGTGCATATAATCCATGGACTCAATATTAGTCATAAAGAACTCTATATGAATGGAAAAAAGATAGTAGCATTGTCCCCTTTTTTCTTTTTCTTGGGCCTCCCTTTTTTTTATTTGGCCTTTCTCCTTTTTTATTTGGCCTTTCTATTTTTTTCTTTTCTTTTGGCCTTTCTTTTTTTTCTTTTTTTTCAAGGGACAATGCTCTAATAATGATGATCATCACACTTCTATTTACTTACAACTCGATATTACAACTCGATACTAGAAAAAAATGACTCTATATGAATGCCTCCGGCGGTGTACCGGGATGTGCAATGATCTAGCGTAGCAATGACATCAAAAAACGGACAAGCCATGAAAACATCGTGCTAGCTGTCTTAGGATCATGCTAAGCAATATGACAATGATGGTGCATGTCATAACAAACGGAACGATGGAGTTACATGGCAATATATCTCGGAATTGCTATGGAAATGCCATAATAGGTAGGTATGGTGGCTGTTTTGAGGAAGGGTATAATGTGGTTTGATGCACCGGCAAAAATTGCGTGGTACTAGAGTGGCTAGCAACCTGGAAAGGTGAGAGTGCATATAATCCATGGACTCAACATTAGTCATAAAGAACTCTATATGAATGGAAAAAATATAGTAGCATTGTCCCCTTTTTTTCCTTTTTCTTGGGCCTCCCTTTTTTTTATTTGGCCTTTCTCCTTTTTTTATTTGGCCTTTTTATTTTTTCTTTTCTTTTGGCCTTTCTTTTTTTTCTTTTTTTTCAAGGGACAATGCTCTAATAATGATGATCATCACACTTCTATTTACTTACAACTCGATATTACAACTCGATACTAGAAAAAAAAATGACTCTATATGAATGCCTCCGGTGGTGTACCGGGATGTGCAATGATCTAGCGTAGCAATGACATCAAAAAACGGACAAGCCATGGAAACATCATGCTAGCTATCTTACAATCATGCAAGGCAATATGACAATGATGGTGCGTGTCATAATAAACGGAATGGTGGAGTTACATGGCAATATATCTCGGAATGGCTATGGAAATGCCATAATAGGTAGGTATGGTGGTTGTTTTGAGGAAGGTATATGGTGGGTGTATGGTACCGTCGAAAGTTGCGCGGTACAAGAGAGGCTAGTAATGGTGGAAGGGTGAGAGTGCATATAATCCATGGACTCAACATTAGTCATAAAGAACTCATATACTTATTGCGAAAAATCTATTAGCCTCGAAGCAAAAATACTACGACGCATGCTCCTAGGGGGGAGGTTGGTAGGAGTTAACCATCGCGCGCCCCCGACCTTCACGCAAAGATAAACAATCAAAATACAATGCGCGCCAATTTGGTTACATAGTTAGGAGACCATACGTGCATGCTTCGGGAATCACAAACCTTAACACCAATATTCTTACTAAACCACAATCATTCACTAGTACCTCCCATATATTAGCATCTCTATATCACAAAACTATTGCAAAATCAAACATATCATATTTAGCGATCTACAAGTTTTTTATTTTTTTGACTAACCATGTGAATGACCAATTCCTGTCAACTCGCTAAATAGATATAAGTGAAGCAAGAGAGTTTTAGTTTTCTACAAAAAATATGCCCACGCTCTAACAATTATAAGTGAAGCAAAATAGCATTCTACAAATGGCGGTTTTCTATGTGAGGAGAAACAGGCAATCCAAACTTCAAATGATATAAGTGAAACACATGAAGTATTCTATAAAGCCATACTCAAAAGATATAAGTGAAGTACAAAGAGCATTCTAGAAATCAACCAAGGACTATCTCATACCAGCATGGTGCATTTATTAAAAGAAAAAGAAAAAAACATGACGCTCCAAGAATTTACGCATATCATGTGAATGAAACGAATCCGAAAACATACCGATACTTGTTGAAGAAAGATGGGAAGCCTTATGGGGCATCCCCAAGCTTAGATGCTTGAGTATCCTTGAATATTTACTTGGGGTGCCTTGGGCATCCGCAAGCTTGAGCTCTTGCCTCTCTTCCTTCTCCTCACATCGAGACCTCCTCGATCTTCGAACACTTCATCCACACAAAACTTAACCGAACTTTTAGTGGCAGGGTTAGTGCATATGATCAATGAAATCCCATCATGTACTACTCTAACATTATTGTATAACTATGAACAAACATTACCCACTATATGCTATCACCATTATATGGCCCCAAGTCCAGGAGGCTTCAACCAGAATTCGAACATATGAAAATAATGAAGCTAAAACAACAATCTGTGAAAATAGGACAATCTGTAGTAATCTGAACATTAACCATACTTCTGTAACTCTAAAAATTCTTGCAAAATTAGGAAAAATCAATAATTTGTATAGCAAGACTTTACAAAAAATTTCATATCCTTTCGACATTCCAGTAAAAAAAATGTAAAATCGCGCACTACAGCCAAAGTTTTTGTTTTTGCACCGCACAAACCAACAAGCAGTTTAATCATCCTAAAGGAAACTCTTGGCACATTATTTTTATAATATAATGGATTTTACAAGGGGATAATTATTTTTATTGAAAAGTGTCTGTAATCAAGGTTCATAAAGTTTCCATGGGCATGAACAAAGTTCAAGGCTAGCTCCCACTTTAACAATGCTCGTCTTTCTCACTTTCACTTTTCTTTTTCAAAATTTTTTAGGTTCCCCTCTTTATTTTTTTGTTTTTAAACTTTATAAAAGCACACAGCAGAAATAAATGACTCTCTAAAACTTCCGGGCTGTCTCCCTGGCAGCGCTTTCTTTAAAGCCATTAAGCTAGGCATATAGTGCTCAAGTAATGGATCCACCCGGATCCCAAGGTATATCAAAGCCAATTTTAATTAACAATGATTTGTGATTTAGTAGTGAGCACAAAGTAACATATATCATGCAACAACGAAGTCTAACTCTCTTCCTATGCATCGGCATGTCATAAAAGAACAATTCATGCACACATAGGAAAGGCCAATGCATAGTATAAACAGTTTCTTGCAATTTTGTCATATTGGAAACATAGAGAGGCGGAGATGTAGTTCCTCTCTCATAATAATTGCAAGTAGGAGCAGAAAGCACATGCATATTATATCTATTAAAATCATCATGTGTAGTAGTAAAACGCAACCCATCAATATAATCCTTAATAAGTGCAAACTTCTCCGATATAGTGTAGTTTGGAGAATTCAAAAAGATAATAGGACTATCATGCGTGGGTGTAATAGCAACAATTTCATGTTTAACGTAAGGGACTATAGCAAGTTCATATCCATAAGCATAATTCATATTGGCATCATGTCCACAAGCATAGCAAGCATTAATTTCATCAAAAAGGGATATTTCAACTGAATCAAAGGGATCATAGCAATTATCATAGCAATCATCCTTCGGTAAGCACGAAGTGAAATTAAAAAATGTATGAGTTGAAGAGTTACTCTCATTAGAAGGTGGGCATGGGTAGATAATCCGCTCTTCCTCCTTTTGTTCTTCACTCTCCTCCTCATCTTTTTCATCTAATGATCTCACAATGTCATCAATTCCTTCTTCCATAGTTTCCTGCAAAATATTAGTCTCTTCTTGGACAGCGGACACCTTCTCAATAAATGCATCAATATTGCCATTGTATTCATAATTCTCATAGCAATATTTCAATATAGCAAAATTTTCAGGCATATAAACATCATAATCAAAAGCTTCATACCTTTCAAACAAAGATTCAATTTCATAAGCACCCTTAAAAGCAACGAATTCTTCTATTTGTTCCACATAATAATAATCATATATACCATTAGCATAAGAAGCTAAGGTTTCATCATCATTAAATTCGCATGAAAAGTGAAGGTGTGGAGCCTTCATCCTAGAGCAGCAAGTATAATCATATCTCAAGCATAGTTGCCGAGCATACCAATGCAACATATAAATTTGATCCCATAATAGTTTCCCTTTTTGTGTCAAGTGATAATCCCTAAAGTATTCACGTTGATCCAATGTTACTCCCATTATGTAGTTGAATGGGGTTTTCTCGGGATTATCAAAGTAGTACATAATATTTTTCACATACTCAACATCAAGGGTTTTAGGAGGTTCCCCATCTCCATGAGTAGCAAGTACACCTATTTTTTTGGTATTTCGTGTTCCATATCCATAACTAAAGATAGAGACCAACTTAGAACAACAAATAAAATCTACTTAGCGATAAAGCAAACAAGCACACACGAGAATATTCACCCCACGCTATTGCTCCCCGGCAACGGCGCCGGAAAAAGGTCTTGATAACCCACAAGTATAGGGGATCAATTGTAGCCTCTTTTGATAAGTAAGAGTGTCGAACCCAACAAGGAGCTAAAGGTAGAACAAATATTCCCTCAAGTTCTATCGACCACCGATACAACTCTACGCACGCTTGACGTTCGCTTTACCTAGAACAAGTATAAAACTAGAAGTACTTTGTAGGTGTAACGGGATAGGTTTGCAAGAATATAAAGAGCATGTAAATAAAAACTAGGGGTTGTTTAGATAAAGAATCAATAAAGTTAGAATAGCGAGTGTGGAAAAGTGGTGGTAGGAGTTGCGAAATTGTCCCTAAGCAATTGACTACGTTACTAGACCGATAGCAAGTTTTATGTGGGAGAGGCCACTGCTAGCATGTCATCCCTGACTTGGAATTCTATGAACTTATGATTAGAACTATTAGCAAGCATCCGCAACTACTAATGTTCATTAAGGTAAAACCCAACCATAGCATTAAGATATATTGGTCCCCCTTCAATCCCGTATGCATCAATTTCTATGCTAGGTTGAAGCTTCTATCACTCTTGCCCTCCAATACATAGTCCTATCAACATACAACTAACCCTAAGGTGTGATCCACACGTGCGCTCATATGATGGGCACCAAAGGACAGCAACATAACCACAAGCAAATTAAACCAATCATAGCAATTCACCAATTACCGATAGGACAACGAAAATCTACTCAGACATCGTAGGATGGCAACACATCATTGGATAATAATATGAAGCATAATGCACCATCTTCAAGTAGAGGGTACAACGGGTTGCGGGAGAGTGGACCACTGTAGATAGATGGGGGAAGGTGATGAAGATGTTGGTGAAGAAGACAAAGGTGTTGGTGTAGATCACCGTCACACGATGATGGCCTCGACGGTGTTCCGGCGCCACTGGGAGAGGGGGGGAGAGCCCCCTCCTCCTTCTTCTTCCTTGACCTTCTCCCTCGATGGAAGAAGGGTTTCCCCTCTGGTCCATGGCCTCCACTACAAAAAAAGACACATCCGTGACATTTTGGGCCGAACGAATTTTTTTTCTGTCGTACTTATGACACTTCTATGACAATAATTGTGACAAAACACGGTATCATCATAGATGTGGTGGGGTCCTACTTCTATGACAAAAAATCATGAAAGAAAATTGGCTTTTCGTCCTAGGAGGGCCGGAGACACATCTGCATGACATTCTTTGGGCCGTCCATGACGGAAAAAAACTGTGGTAGAAGCGAGGGCGAGGAAAATATTGGGGTGTTCCTGGTTATGGTGGGTGGTCGGGGCCGAGGGATGCACGTTTCTCTCGTACACGCACGCGCGTGGGTGCGAGGCGTTGGGCTCTAACTGAACCCGAGCAAGGCGTTGGGCTCTAACTGAACCCGAGCGACTGCACTGCAGGCTACGCATTACTAAACCCGAGCGATTGATTGATGGCTGTTAACTGAAACCGATCGAGTGATTCCTTCGCTACTGCTGCTAACTGAAGCCGATCGATGTTACCTCTGGATGAACAGTGAGCGTTGTTGGGGGGGTTTGGATGAACAGTTCCCGGTAGGGGTGGCTGAACAGGACCCCGTGGTGTTGCCTCTGCATGAACAGGACCCCGATCGATCGAGCCGGTTGGGGCTGGATGAACAGGACCCCGTGGAGGGCTGGATGAACAGGACCACCCCGTGGAGGGCTGAATGAACAGTAGACGATGGAGGGATGGATGAACAGTAGCCCATGGAGGGTGTGGTTGAACAGGAGCCCGTGGAGAGGGCTGGTTGAATAGTAGCCGGTGGAGTAGCGCGCGGTGGAGGCTGAACAGTCACAGGTGGAGGCAGGAGGAGGTCGACGGTGGATGAACAGTAGCCCATGGAGGCTAGAGGGGGTCGACGGTGGAGATGAACAGTATCTCGTGGAGTCCCGTTTTGCGGTACGCCACACCCCTCCCGATGAACAGGACCCCCATTTCGACCGTACAGCTCCAACACAAGTTCGTTTCCTCCGTTTTGCGGTACGCCACACCCCTCCCGATCAACAGGACCCCCATTTCGACCGTAGGAGGTCTGTTTCCTCCATTTTGCGGTACGCCAGACCCCTCCCGATGAACAGGATCCCATTTCGACCGTGGCCGGTCGAACACAAGGCCGTTTCCTCCATTATGCGGTATGCCACGCCTCGTTTCCATCGGATGTTCTGTCCAAACCTTCTCGATGAACACGACGACACATTCCATTCCGACCCAGCCGGTTGGCTCCCCATGAACACGACGATGACGTTGTTTCTCCGTTCCGACCCAGCCATGTACACGAGCCCTGGCCGTACGTATGCGGGAGTAGGCGTTCGAGACCCTGCCCATATGTACGTACGTGGCTGTATTTTCTTTCTTGCAGACTGGCTGTTGTATGTACATGTACATGCTACGTGCGCGCCTCTACTACGACACGTGCGCGCCTCTACATCGACCAGTATGTACGTACACGGTCGCGACCAAAATGACAACGCTACGTACGCTTCGACCAGGTGGGCCCCGACTGTCAGGCACTTCCTTGTGTGCAAAGATGTAGCTGGTGGGTCCCAGCAGTCAGGGGAAATGTTTTTTTTTTGCGAAATACAGTGGCCCGTTCGGTGGGTCCCCGCTGTCAGGTGGAGGAATAATTATTTTGCGCGTAATAAGGAGGCACTTCCTTGCTGCGACCGTGGACCCAGCTGTCAGCCTCTCCACGTAAAGTACTCTTCCGATGGAAGTCGTTCCTTGACCACGTTGACCACGCCGCACCGAGAGCACCAGGGCGGTGGACGACGGCGAGGCCTAGGAAGGGGACGACGCGGAGCCGGGGAAAACGCGGTTGTGGAAGCCCGCGCGAAGAGGAGTACGAGGGTTCACTAGTTCGGCTCCGGTGTGAGGCTGTCGTCACCGCAGGGCCTGGCCAGCAGTGGGAATAGTAGGGGCGGTGAGGCCTCTGCGGCAGCGCAGCTGGCCACGGGAGGCAGGAGCATGAGGCACGACCGGCGCTGCTTTGGGCGGCTGGAGCAAGAAGACCAGAGGTTGAAGAAGCACTACGGCCGTTGGATGGACATCGTACGATCACTGGAGCTAGAATCGTTCATATTGACTAAGTTGACAAAGAACTCCGTCCCCGTCAACTTAGTAGGCCCACAAGTCAGCCACCCACCAAGGTGGGTCCCAACTAGCAGGGGGAGTGTTCATTTTTGTGTGCGTAATAAGGCAGCACTTCCGGTGGGTCCGAGCTGATAGCGGGGGGAACGTTTTTTCGCGAAATATGATGGCCCGTCCGGTGGGTCCCAGCAGTCAGGGGGAAACCTTTTTTTCGCCAAATACGGTGGCCCGTCCGGTGGGTCCCTGCTGTCAGGTGGAGGAATAATTATTTTCCGCGTAATAAGGAGGCACTTCCTTGCGACTGTCGTGGACCCAGTTGTCATCCTCTCCACGTACAGTACTCTTTCGATGGAACTCGTTCCTTGACCACGTTGACCATGCCGCACCGAGAGCACCAGGGCGGCGGACGACGGCGAGGCCTAGGAAGGGGACGGCGCAGAGCCGGGGAAGACGCGGCAGTGGATGCCCACGCGTATAGGAGTATGAGGGTTCACTGGTTCGCTGCGGTGTGAGGCTGTCGTCGCCGCAGAATAACAGGGGGTGTGGGTGAGTAGAGGGATGGCTTGGCCAGCGGTGGGAGTAGTAGGGGGCGGTGAGGCCTCCGCCGCATCGCAGCTGGCCACGGGAGGCAGGAGCACGAGGCACGACTGACGCTGGTTTGGGCGGCTGGAGCAAGAAGACCAGAGGTTGAAGAAGCACTACGTACGGCCGTTGGATGGACATCGTACGGTCACTGGAGCTAGAATCGTGCATATCGACTAAGTTGACAAAGCCCTCCATCCCCGTCAATTTAGTAGGCCCACAAGTCAGCCTGCCACTATACTGGGTCCCAGCTAGCAGGGGGTATTCATTTTTTTGCGTAATAAGGACGCACTTCCCTACGTGCGAAGATATAGCTGGTGGGTCCGAGCTATGAGCGGCGGTAATGTTTTTCTCGTGAAATACAGAAGCCCTTTCGGTGGGTCCCAGATGTCAGGTGGAGGAATCATTATTTTGCGCGTAATAAGGAGGCATTTCCTTGCGTGCGGTCGTGAACCCAGCTGTTAGCCTCTCCACGTACAGTCCACTTCAGATGCATGTCGGTCGTTGACCACGTTGACCAGGCCGCGCCGAGAGCACCAGGGCGATGGACGACGGCGAGGCCTAGGAAGGGAACGACACGGAGGGAGGGAAGACTCGGCAGTTGTTTCCCACGCGGAGGGGAGTACGACTGTACGAGGGTTTACTGGTTCGTCTGCCATCGCCGGAGAATAACAACAGGTGTGGGTGAGTAGAGGGATGGCTAGGCCAGCGATGGGAGTACGGTGGGGCGGTGAGGCCTGTTAGGGATCGTTGCAGAAAATCAAAAAAACTCCTACGCACCACCAAGATCTATCTATGGAGATTACTAGCAATGAGAGGGGAGTGCATCTTCATACCTTTGAAGATCGCGATGCAGAAGCGTTGCAAGAACACCGTCGGTGGAGTCGTACACGAAGCGATTCAGATCGCGGCCGAAACCGATCTAAGCACCGAACAACGGTGCCTCCGCGTTCAACACACGTGTAGCCTGGTGACATCTCCCGCGCCTTGATCCAGCAAGGAGAGAGGGAGAGGTTGGGGAAGACTCCGTCCAGCAGCAGCATGACGGCATGGTGGTGATGGAGGGGCGTGGCAATCCTGCAGGGCTTCGCCAAGCACCGCAAGAGACGAGGAGGGAGAGGGGTAGGGCTGCGCCAAGAGAGAGACGAACTCGTGCTTCTGGCAGCCCCGATACCCCACATATATATAGGAGGAGGGGAGGGGCTGCGCCCCCATCTAGGGTTTCCCCCTAGGGGTGGCGGCAGCCCCTAGATCCCATCTAGGGGGCGGCCAGGAGGGGGGAGAGAGGGGGCGCCCTAGGGTGGGCCTTAAGGCCCATCTGGACCTAGGGTTTTCCCCCTCTCCCATCCCCTGCGCCCTGGGCCTTGGTGGGGGGCGCACCAGCCCACCTAGGGCTCGTCCCTTCCCACACTTGGCCCACGCAAGCCTCTGGGGCTGGTGGCCCCTCCCGGTGGACCCCAGGAACCCTTCCGGTGGTCCCCATACGTTACCGATAATGCCCAGAACAATTCCGGTGACCAAAACGGGACTTCCCATATATAAATCTTTACCTCCGGACCATTCCGGAACTCCTCGTGATGTCCAGGGTATCTTCCGGGACTCCAAACAACATTCGGTAACCACGTACTACATTCCCTATAACCCTAGCGTCATCGAACCTTAAGTGTGTAGACCCTACGGGTTCGGGAACCATGCAGACATGACCGAGACATATCTCCGGCCAATAACCAACAGCGGGATCTGGATACCCATGTTGGCTCCCACATGTTCCATGATGATCTCATCGGAATAACCACGATGTCAAGGATTCAATCAATCACGTATACGATTCCCTTTGTCTAGCGGTATAGTACTTGCCCGAGATTCGATCGTCGGTATACTAATACCTTGTTCAATCTCGTTATGGCAAGTCTCTTTACTCGTTCCGTAACACATCATCCCGTGAACAACCCCTTAGTCACATTGAGCTCATTACGATGATGTCTTACCGAGTGGGCCCAGAGATACCTCTCCGTCCTACGGAGTGACAAATCTCAGTCTCGATTCGTGCCAACCCAACAGATACTTTTGGGGATACCCATAGTGTACCTTTATAGCCACCCAGTTATGTAGTGACATTTGGCACACCCAAAGTACTCCTACGGTATCTGGGAGTTGCACAATTTCATGGTCTAAGGAAAGGATACTTGACATTGGAAAAACTTTAGCATACGAACTACACGATCTGGTGCTAGGCTTAGGATTGGGTCTTGTCCATCACATCATTCTCCTAATGATGTGATCCCGTTATCAATGACATCCAATGTCCATGGTCAGGAAACCATAACCATCTGTTGATCAATGAGCTAGTCAACTAGAGGCTTACTAGGGACACATTGTGGTCTATGTATTCACACATGCATTACTGTTTCCGGATAATACAATTAAAGCATGAACAATAGACAACTATCATGAACAAGGAAATATAATAATAACCATTTTATTATTGCCTCTAGGGCATATTTCCAACAGTCTCCCACTTGCATAGAGTCAATAATATAGTTACATTGTGATGAATCGAACACCCATAGAGTTCTGGTGTTGATCATGTTTTGCTCGTTGAAGAGGTTTAGTCAACGGATCTGCGACATTCAGATATGTATGCACTTTACAAATATCTATGTCTCCATCTTGAATATAATTTCGGATGGAGTTGAAACGGCATTTGATGTGCTTGGTATTCTTGTGAAACCTGGGCTCCTTGGCAATGGCAATAGCTCCAGTGTTGTCACAGAAGAGAGTCATCGGGCCCGACGCGCTTGGAATAACTCCTAGGTCAGTGATGAACTCCTTCATCCAGACTCCTTCCTGTGCTGCTTTGGAAGAAGCTACGTACTCCGCTTCACATGTAGATGCCGCCACGATGCTTTGCTTGCAACTGCACCAGCTGACTGCCCCACCATTCAAAATATACATGTATCCGGTTTGTGACTTGGAGTCATCCGGATCTGTGTCGAAGCTAGCATCGACGTAACCCTTTACGACGAGCTCTTCGTCACCTCCATAATTGAGAAACGTGTCCTTAGTCCTTTTCAGGTACTTCAGGATGTTCCTTACCGCTGTCCAGTGTTCCATTCCGGGATCACTTTGGTACCTCCCCACCAAACTTATGGCAACGTTCACATCAGGTCTGGTACACAGCATGGCATACATAATAGAACCTATGGCCGGGCATAGGGGATGACACTCATCTTTTCTCTATCTTCTGCCGAGGTCGGGCATTGAGCTATGCTCAATCTTATACCTTGTAACACATGCAAGAACCCTTTCTTGGACTGATTCATATTGAACTTCTTCAATATCTTGTCAAGGTATGTGCTTTGTGAAAGACCAATGAGGCGTCTTGATCTATCTCTATAGATCTTGATGCCTAATATGTAAGCAGCTTCTCCAAGGTCCTTCACTGAAAACTTTTATTCAAGTAGGCCTTTATGCTTTCCAAGAATTCTACATCATTTCCCATCAGCAATATGTCATCCACATATAATATGAGAAATGCTACACAGCTCCCACTCACTTTCTTGTAAATACAAGCTTCTCCCCAAGTCTGTATAAACCCAAACGCTTTGATCACCTCATCAAAGCGAATGTTCCAACTCCGAGATTCTTGCACTAGCCCATAGATGGAGCACTGGAGCTTGCATACCTTGTTAGCATTCTTAGGATCGACAAAACCTTCCGGCTGCATCGTATACAGTTCTTCCTTAAGGAAGTTGTTAAGGAATGCCGTTTTGACGTCCATTTGCCATATCTCGTAATCATAGAATGCGGCAATTGCTAACATGATTCGGACAGACTTCAGCATCGCTACGGGAGAGAAAGTCTCATCATAGTCAATTCCTTGAACTTGCTGATAACCTTTAGCGACAAGCCGAGCCTTATAGATGGTCACATTTCCATCCGCGTCAGTCTTCTTCTTAAAGATCCATTTATTTTCTATGGCTTGCTGATCATCTGGCAAGTCAACCAAAGTCGATACTTTGTTATCATACATGGATCCTATCTCGGATTTCATGGCTTCAAGCCATTTGTTGGAATCCGGGCCCGCCATCGCTTCTTCATAGTTCGAAGGTTCACCGTTGTCTAACAACATGATTTCTAGGACAGGGTTGCCGTACCACTCTGGTGTGGAACTTGTCCTTGTGGACCTACGAAGTTCAGCAATAACTTGATCTGAAGCTTCATGATCATTATCATTAACTTCCTCTCTAGTCGGTGCAGGCACCACGGAAACATCTTCCTGCGCTGCGCTACTTTCCGGTTCGGAAGGGGTGACAATCACCTCATCAAGTTCCACTTTCCTCCCACTTACTTCATTCGAGAGAAACTCTTTCTCCAGAAAGGATCCATTCTTGGCAACAAAGACCTTGCCTTCGGATCTGAGGTAGAAAGCATACCCAATAGTTTCCTTAGGGTATCCTATGAAGACGCATTTTTCCGATTTGGGTTCGAGCTTTTCAGGTTGAAGTTTCTTGACATAAGCATCGCATCCCCAAACTTTTAGAAACGACAACTTAGGTTTCTTCCCAAACCATAGTTCATACGGTGTCATCTCAACGGATTTAGACGGTGCCCTATTTAAAGTGAATGCGGCGGTCTCTAAAGCATAACCCCAGAATGATAGCGGTAAGTCGGTAAGAGACATCATAGATCGCACCATGTCCAACAGAGTACGATTACGACATTCGGATACACCATTACGTTGAGATGTTCCAGGCGGCATCAATTGTGAAACAATTCCACATTTCCTTAAGTGCGTGCCAAATTCGTGACTTAAATATTCTCATCCACGATCTGATCGCAAGAACTTTATTTTTCTGTCACGTTGATTCTCAACCTCATTCTGAAATTCCTTGAACCTTTCAAAGGTCTCAGACTTGTGTTTCATTAAGTAGACATACCCATATCTACGTAAGTCATCAGTGAGGGTGAGAACATAACGATAGCCACCGTGAGCTTCAACACTCAGAGCATCTCCAACAGGCGCGCTAAACAGGCGCCGCGCCGTAAATATACCCACTTTAGAGCGCGCGCAACCCGGCGGATGGCTCCAGCGGGCGCGCAATAACCGCGCGCGCGGTATAAGCAGTTGGGCGCGCGGCAGAAAGCGGTACCTCGCGCGGTGTATTTGCGGCGCCCGCTTCCGCGCGCGGCACACACGACGCTCGCGCTGCGCTCTTCTTCTCCCCCTCCAAAGCCCCACGCGCGCCGGCGCCGGCGACCCGAACCCATGGACGCACGCGCCGGCACCCCGCTCACCCCGTCCTATAGCCGCGACCCCCCCCCCACCCCCGCCTCCGCCGCCACCGCCACAAACCCTAGCCCGGGTGGCGTTGGCCTCGCCTCCGCCGGAGCTCCTCCGACAAGCGGCCTCGCGCGCGGCCTCTTCATGCTGCCGCGGATGACCTCGGCAGCGGGTGGCGTCGCGCCGGCGCCGGCCCGAGCCGCCGCCCCCTCCTCCTCAAAGCTCCCCAATGCGGCGCGGCCAAAGAAGGGCAAGACATCGGCGAAGAAAAACAAGGCGGCGGACGGCGGTGCGCGATGCGGTGCGCGATGAGGAGATGCGGTGCGCGATGAGGAGAGGGAGGAAGATTCATCTTCGGAGGCGGAAGAATCATCTTCCGAAGATGAGGACGAGGATGAAGACGAGGACGAGGACGAGGAATGATGTGTCTTTTATTTGTGTATTGAACTTGATTTGCATTTTGAACTTGGTTGGATGAACTTGTGGGCATGATTTTAAACTTGTGGGCATGAACTTCATCAACTTGTTTGTGTGAAATTTTTATTGTGTTGAAAATGTTCATCATTTTGTGTTGAAAAATGCCATATGCAATGCACCGGCGAGTCGCGCGCGCTGCATTTTGGCGCGCTGCTGGAGCGGCGCGCGCGCGCTGCATTTTAGTGCGGCTGCTGGAGCCAGCGCTGCGCGCCGCGCCAAACCAGGCGATGCGCGCGCGGCATATCTATTTTTTGTGCGCGGCGCGACCGGCGCCTGTTGGAGATGCTCTCATTGGACCGCACACATCAGTATGTATGATTTCCAATAACTTGGTTGCTCGCTCCATTGTTCCGGAGAACGGAGTCTTGGTCATCTTGCCCAAGATGCATGGTTCGCACGTGTCAAATAATTCATAATCAAGAGACTCCAAAAGTCCATCTGCATGGAGCTTCTTCATATGTTTGACACCAATATGACCAAGGCGACAGTTCCACAAGTATGTGGGACTATCATTATCAAACTTACATCTTTTGGCATCCATACTATGAATATGTGTAACATCACGTTCGAGATTCATTAAGAATAAACCATTGACCAGCGGGGCATGACCATAAAACATTTCTCTCATATAAATAGAACAACCATTATTCTCAGATTTAAATGAGTGGCCATCTCGCATTAAACGAGATCCAGATACAATGTTCATGCTCAAAGCTGGTACTAAATAACAATTATTGAGCTTTAACACTAATCCCGAAGGTAGATGCAGAGATAGCGTGCCGACGACGATCACATCGACCTTGGAACCATTCCCGACGTGCATCGTCACCTCGTCCTTCGCTAGTCTCCGCTTATTCCGCAGCTCCTGCTTTGAGTTACAAATGTGAGCAACTGCACCGGTATCAAATACCCAGGAGCTACTACGAGCGCTGGTAAGGTACACATCAATAACATGTATATCACATATACCTTTGACATTGGCGGCCTTCTTATCCGCTAAGTATTTGGGACAGTTCCGCTTCCAGTGACCCGTTCCCTTGCAATAAAAGCACTCAGTCTTAGGCTTGGGTCCATTCTTTGGCTTCTTCCCGGCAACTGGATTACCGGGCGCGGCAACTCCTTTGTCGTCCTTCTTAAAGTTTTTCTTACCCTTGCCTTTCTTGAACTTAGTGGTTTTATTCACCATCAACACTTGATGTTCCTTTTTGATCTCCACCTCCGCTGATTTCAGCATTGAATACACTTCGGGAATGGACTTCTCCATCCCTTGCATATTGAAGTTCATCACAAAGCTCTTGTAGCTAGGTGGGAGCGACTGAAGGATTCTGTCAACGACCGCGTCATCTCGGAGATTAATTCCCAGCTGAGACAAGCGGTTGTGCAACCCAGACATTTTGAGTATATGTTCGCTGACAGAACTATTCTCCTCCATCTTACAACTGTAGAACTTGTCGGAGACCTCATATCTCTCGACTCAGGCATGAGCTTGAAAAACCATTTTCAGCTCTTGGAACATCTCATATGCTCTGTGCTGCTCAAAATGCTTTTGGAGCCCCGATTCTAAGCTGTAGAGCATGCCCCACTGAACCAGGGAGTAATCATCACTACGCGACTGCCAGGCGTTCATAACGTCTTGAGTTGCTAGGAAAACGGGTGCATCACCTAGCGGTGCTTCAGGACATATGCTTTCTTGGCAGCTATGAGGATGATCATCAAGTTAAGGACCCAATCCGTATAGTTGCTACCATCGTCTTTCAGCTTGGTTTTCTCTAGGAACGCGTTGAAGTTGAGGGCAACATTAGCGTGGGCCATTGGATCTACAAGACATATTATAAAGATTTTAGACTATGTTCATGACAATTAAGTTCATTTAAACAAATTTAATGAACTCCCACTCAGATAGACATCTCTCTAGTCATCTAAGTGATACATGATCCGAGCCGACTAGGCCGTGTCCGATCATCATGTGAGACGGACTAGTCATCAACGATGAACATCTTCATGTTGATCGTATCTTCTATACGACTCATGTTCGACCTTTCGGTCTTCCGTGTTCCGAGGCCATGTCTGTACATGCTAGGCTCGTCAAGTCAACCCTAAGTATATTATGTGTGTAAATCTGGCTTACACCCGTTGTATGCGAACATTAGGACCTATCACATCCGATCATCACGTGGTGCTTCGGAACAACGAACCTTAGCAACGGGGCACAGTTAGGGGGAACACAATTCTTGAAATTTTAGTGAGAGATCATCTTATTTATGCTACCGCCGTTCTAAGCAAATAAGATGTAAAACATGATAAACATCACATGCAATCAAATAGTGATATGATATGGCCAATATCATTTTGCTCCTTTTGATCTTCATCTTCGGGGCTCCATGATCATCATTTTCACCGGCATGACACCGTGATCTCCATCATCGTGTCTTCATGAAGTTGTCTCGCCAAACGTTACTTCTACCACTATGGCTAACGGTTAGCAATAAAGTAAAGTAATTACATGGCATTTTCAATGACACGCAGGTCATACAATAAAATAAAGACAACTCCTATGGCTCCTGCTGGTTGTCATACTCATCGACATGCAAGTCGTGATTCCTATAACAAGAACATGATCAATCTCATACATCATATATATATATCATTCATCACATCCTTTTGGCTATATCACATCACATGGCACATGCTGCAAGAACAAGTTAGACGTCCTCTAATTGTTGTTGTAAGTTTTTACGTGGCTGCTATAGGTTTCTAGCAAGAACGTTTCTTACCTACGTCAAAACCACAACGTGATATGCCAATTTATATTTACCCTTCATAAGGACCCTTTTCATCGAATCCGATCCGACTAAAGTGGGAGAGACAGACACCCGCTAGCCACCTTATGCAACTAGTGCATGTCAGTCGGTGGAACCTGTCTCACGTAAGCGTACGTGTAAGGTCGGTCCGGGCCGCTTCATCCCACGATGCCGCCAAATCAAGATAAGACTAGTAGCAGCAAGTAAATTGACATGATCTACGCCCACAACAATCTTGTGTTCTACTCGTGCATAGTAACTACGCATAGACCTAGCTCATGATGCCACTGTTGGGGATCGTTGCAGAAAATCAAAAAAATTCCTACGCATCACCAAGATCTATTTATGGAGATTACTAGCAACGAGACGGGAGTGCATCTTCATACCTTTGAAGATCGCGATGCGGAAGCGTTGCAAGAACGCAGTCGGTGGAGTCGTACACAAAGCGATTCAGATCGCGGGCGAATCCGATCTAAGCACCGAATAATGGTGCCTCCGCGTTCAACACACGTGCAGCCCGGTGACAACTCCCGCGCCTTGATCCAGCAAGGAGAGAGGGAGAGGTTGGGGAAGACTCCATCCAGCAGCAGCATGACGACGTGGTGGTGATGGAGGGGCGTGGCAATCCTGCAGGGCTTCGCCAAGCACCGCAAGAGACGAGGAGGGAGAGGGGTAGGGTTGCGCCAAGAGAGAGACAAACTCGTGCTTCTGGCAGCCCCGAAACCCCACATATATATAGGGGGAGGGGAGGGGATGCGCCCCCATCTAGGGTTTCCCCCTAGGGGTGGCAGCAGCCCCTAGATCCCATCTAGGGGGCGGCCGGGAGGGGGGAGAGAGGGGGGCCTAGGGTGGGCCTTAAGGCCCATCTGGACCTAGGGTTTGCCCCTCTCCCATCCCCTGCGCCCTGGGCCTTGGTGGGGGGTGCACCAGCCCACCTAGGGCTGGTCCCTTCCCACACTTGGCCCACGCAAGCCTCTGGGGCTGGTGGCCCCTCCCGGTGGACCCCCAGAACCCTTCCGGTGGTTCCGGTACGTTACCGATAACGCCCAGAACAATTCCGGTGACCAAAACGGGACTTCCCATATATAAATCTTTACCTCCGGACCATTCCGGAACACCTTGTGACGTCCAGGATCTCATCCGGGACTACGAACAACATTCAGTAACCACGTACTACATTCCCTATAATCCTAGCGTCATTGAACCTTAAGTGTGTAGACCCTACGGGTTCGGGAACCATGCAGACATGACCGAGACATATCTTCGGCCAATAAACAACAGTGGGATCTGGATACCCATGTTGGCTCCCACATGTTCCACGATGATCTCATCGGATGAACCACGATGTCAAGGATTCAATCAATCCCGTATACGATTCCCTTTGTCTAGCGGTATAGTACTTGCCCGAGATTCGATCGTCGATATACTGATACCTTGTTCAACCTCGTTATGGCAAGTCTCTTTACTCGTTCCATAACACATCATCACATGACCAACCCCTTAGTCACATTGAGCTCATTACGATGATGTCTTACTGAGTGGGCCCAAAGATACCTCTCCGTCCTACGGAGTGACAAATCCCAGTCTTGATTCGTGCCAACCCAACAGATACTTTCGAGGATACCCGTAGTGTACCTTTATAGCCACCCAGTTACGTTGTGACGTTTGGCACACCCAAAGTACTCTTACGGTATGCGGGAGTTGCACAATCTCATGGTCTAAGGAAAGGATACTTGACATTGGAAAAACTTTAGCATACGAACTACACAATCTGGTGCTAGGCTTAGGATTGGGTCTTGTCCTTCACATCATTCTCCTAATGATGTGATCCCGTTATCAATGACATCCAATGTCCATGGTCAGGAAACCGTAACCATCTGTTGATCAACGAGCTAGTCAACTAGAGGCTTACTAGGGACACATTGTGGTCTATGTATTCACACATGCATTACTGTTTCCGGATAATACAATTAAAGCATGAACAATAGACAACTATCATGAACAAGGAAATATAATAATAACCATTTTATTATTGCCTCTAGGGCATATTTCCAACAAGGCCTGCACGGCAGCACAACCGGCTGCGGGGAGGAGAGAGCAGGCAGTCCCGCCGGCGCTTGTTTGAGCGGTTGGAGCAGGAAGAGCAGAGATTGAAGAAGCACGACGACCATTGGATGGACATCCAACAGTCACTGCTTGTGCGTCGATTTTTTTTTAGGAAAGCCTCAAATCTGTGGAAAATAGCATACTGAAGGAAATATGCCCTAGAGGCAATAATAAAGTTGTTATTTATATTTCCTTATATCATGATAAATGTTTATTATTCATGCTAGAATTGTATTAACCAGAAACTTAGTACATGTGTGAATACATAGACAAAACAGAGTGTCCCTAGTATGCCTCTACTAGACTAGCTCATTGATCAAAGATGGTTATGTTTCCTAACCATAGACATGAGTTGTCATTTGATCAACGGGATCACATCATTAGGAGAATGATGTGATGGACAAGACCCATCCGTTAGCTTAGCACTATGATCATTTAGTTTTACTGCTATTGCTTTCTTCATGACTTATACATGTTCCTATGACTATGAGATTATGCAACTCCCGAATACCGTAGGAACACCTTGTGTGCTATCAAACGTCACAACGTAACTGGGTGATCATAAAGATGCTCTACAGGTGTCTCCGAAAGTGTTCGTGGTGTTGGCATAGATCAAGACTAGGATTTGTCACTCCGAGTGTCGGAGAGGTATCTCTGGGCCCTCTCGGTAATGCACATCACAATAAGCCTTGCAAGCAAAAGACTAATGAGTTAGTCACGAGATGATGTATTACGGAACGAGTAAAGAGACTTGCCGGTAACGAGATTGAACTAGGTATAGAGATACCGACGATCGAATCTCGGTCAAGTAACATACCAATGACAAAAGGAACAACGTATGTTGTTATGCGGTTTGACCGATAAAGATCTTCGTAGAATATGTAGGAGCCAATATGAGCATCCAGGTTCCGCTATTGGTTATTGACCGGAGATGAGTCTCGGTCATGTCTACATAGTTCTCGAACCCGTAGGGTCCGCACGCTTAACGTTTGATGACGATCGGTATTATGAGTTTATGAGTTTTGATATACCGAAGGAGTTCGGAGTCCCGGATGAGACCGGGGACATGACGAGGAGTCTCGAAATGGTCGAGACGTAAAGATCGATATATTGGACGACTATATTCGGACATCGGAAAGGTTCCGAGTGATTCGGGTATTTTTCGGAGTATATGGGCCATATTGGGCCATACGGGAATAGAGGAGAAAGGCCAAAAGGAAGGAGGCGCGCACCCCCTTCTAGTCCGAATTGGACAAGGGGTGCAGCCCCCTTTTCCTTCTCCCTCTCCACCTCTTTCCTTCTCTCTTACTCCGGAAAGGAAAGGGGAATCCGACTAGGACTTGGGAGTCCTAGTAGGACTCCCCACACTTGGCGCGCCCCCTCTAGGGTCGGCCTCTCCCTTGCTCCTTTATATACGGGGGCAGGGGGCACCCTAGGACACACAAGTTGAATTGTTTTAGTCGTGTGCGGTGCCCCTCTCCACAGAAACACACCTCGGTCATACCGTTGCAGTGCTTAGGCGAAGCCCTGCGCCGGTAGATACATCATATCTGTCACCACGCCGTTGTGCTGGCAAAACTCTCCTGTGAAGCTCAACTGGATCAAGAGCTCGTGGGACGTCATCAAGCTGAACTTGTGCTGAACGCGGAGGTGTCGTACGTTCGGTGCTTGATCGGTTGGATCGCGAAGAAGTTCGACTACAACAACCGCGTCACTTGACGCTTCCGCTCCCGGTCTACGAGGGTACGTAGACACACTCTCCCCCTCGTTGCTATGCATCTAGTAGATAGATCTTGCGTGATTGTAGGAAAATTTTGAAAATACTACGTTCCCCAACAGTGGCATCATGAGCCAGGTCTATGCGTAGATGATATGCACGAGTAGAACACAATGAGTTGTGGGCGATACTAGTCATACTGCTTACCAGCATGTCATACTTTGCTTCGGCGGTATTGTGAGATGAAGCGGCCTGGATCGACATTACGCGTACGCTTACGCGAGACTGGTTTCACCGTTATGAGCACTCATTGCTTAAAGGTGACTGGCGGGTGTCTGTCTCTCTCACTTTAGCTGAATCAAGTGTGGCTACGCCCGGTCCTTGTGAAGGTTAAAACAGCACATACTTGACGAAACATCGTTGTGGTTTTGTATGCGTAGGTAAGAACGGTTCTTGCTAAGCCCATAGCAGCCACGTAAAACTTGCAACAACAAAGTAGAGGACGTCTAACTTGTTTTTGCAGGGCATGTTGTGATGTGATATGGTCAAGACATGATGAGATATATGGTTTTGTATAAGATGATCATGTTTTGTAAAGTTACCGGCAACTGGCAGGAGCCATATGGTTGTCGCTTTATTGTATGAAATGCAATCGCCATGTAATTGCTTTACTTTATCACTAAGCGGTAGCATAGTCATAGAAGCAATAGTTGGCGAGACGACAACGATGCTACGATGGAGATCATGGTGTCGCGCCGGTGACGAAGGTGATCATGACGGTGCTTTGGAGATGGAGATCGAAAGCACAAGATGATGATGGCCATATCATGTCACATATTTTGATTGCATGTGATGTTTATCTTATTATGCTTCTTATTTTTCTTAGTTCGACGGTAGCATTATAAGATGATCCCTTACTAAATTTCAAGGTATAAGTGTTCTCCCTGAGTATGCACCGTTGCGAAAGTTCGTCGTGCCGAGACACCACGTGATGATCGGGTGTGATAAGCTCTACGTTCAAATACAACGGGTGTAAGCCAGTTTTGCACACGCGGAATACTCGGGTTAAACTTGACGAGCCTAGCATATGCAGATATGGCCTCGGAACACTGGAGACCGAAAGGTCGAGCGTGAATCATATAGTAGATATGATCAACATAATATGTTCACCATTGAAACTACTCCATCTCACGTGATGATCGGACATGGTTTAGTTGATTTGGATCACGTGATCATTTAGATGACTAGAGGGATGTCTATCTAAGTGGGAGTTCTTAAGTAATATGATTAAATTGAACTTTAATTTATCATGAACTTAGTCCTCGTAGTATCAACATATCTATGTTGTAGATCAATAGCTCACGATGTTGCTCCCCGTTTATTTTTTATATGTTCCTAGAGAAAACTAAGTTGAAAGATGTTAGTAGCAATGATGCGGAATTGTTCCGTGATCTGAGGATTATCCTCATTGCTACACAGATAATTATGTCCTTGATGCACCGCTAGGTGACAGACCTATTGCAGGAGCAGATGTAGACGTTATGAACGTTTTGACAAAAGCTCGGTATGATGACTACTTGATAGTTTAAGTGCACCATGCTTTACGGCTTAGAACCGGGACTTCAAAAACGTTTTGAACGCCACGGAGCATATAAGATGTTCCAAGAGTTGAAATTAGTATTTCATACTCATGCCCGTGTCGAGAGGTATAAGACTTCTGACAGTACTTTGCCTACAAGATGGAGGAGAATAGCTCAACCAGTGAGCATGTGCTCAGATTGTCTGGGTACTACAATTGCTTGAATCAAGTGGGAGTTAATCTTCCAGATAAGATAGTAATTGACAAAGTTCTCTAGTCACTATCACCAAGTTAGTAGAACTTCGTGATGAACTATAATATGCAAGGGGTGACGAAAGGAATTCTCGAGCTCTTCGCGATGCTGAAGTCGGCAAAGGTAGAAATCATGAAAAAGCATCAAGTGACCACTTGTTTCAAGTAAAGGGCAAAGGGGTAGAAGGGGAACTTCAAGAAGAATGACAAGCAAGTTGTCACTCCCGTGAAGAAACCCAAAGCTAAAACTCAAGCCTGAAACTAAGTGCTTCTACTGCAAAGGAAATGGTCACTGGAAGTGGAACTGCCCTAGATACTTGGCGGATAAGAAGGATGGCAAAGTGAACAAAGGTATATTTTGATATACATATCATTGATGTGTACTTTACTAGTGTTCATAGCAACCCCTGGGTATTTGATACTGGTTCAGTTGCTAAAATTAGTAACTCAAAACGAGAAATGCAGAATGAACAGAGACTAGTTAAAGGTGAAGTGACGATGTGTGTTGGAAGTGGTTCCAAGATTGATATGATCATCATCGCACACTCCCTATACTTTCGGGATTAGTGTAAAACCTAAATAAATGTTATTTGGCATTTGCGTCGAGCATTAATATGATTTGATCATATTTGTTGCAATACGGTTATTCATTTAAAGTCTTAGAATAATTGGTATTCTGTTTACATGAATAAAACCTTCGATGGTCATACACCCAATGAAAATAGTTTGTTGGATCTCGATCGTGGTGATACACATATTCATAATATTGAAGCCAAAAGATGCAAGGTTAATAATGATAGTGCAACTTATTTGTGGCACTGCTGTTTAGGTCATAATGGTGTAAAGCGCATGAAGAAACTCCATAGTGATGGACTTTTGGAATCACTTGATTATGAATCACTTGGTGCTTGCGAACCATGCCTCATGGGCAAGATGACTAAAACTCCGTTCTCCAGAACAATGGAGCGAGCAACAGATTTGTTGGAGATCATACATACAGATGTATGTGGACCAATGAGTGTTGAAGCTCGCGGCGGGTATCGTTATTTTCGGACCTTCACTGATGATTTGAGCAGATATGGGTATATCTACTTAATGAAGCACAAGTCTGAAACATTTGAAAAATTCAAAGAATTTCAGAGTGAAGTGGAGAATCATCGTAACAAGAAAATAAGAGTTTCTACGATATTATCGTAGAGGTAAAATATTTGAGTTAGCGAGTTTGGCCTTCAGTAAAAACAATGTGAAATAGTTTCACTACTCACGCCACCTGGAACACCACAGTGTAATGGTGTGTCCGAACGTCATAACCGTACTTTATTAGATATGGTGCGATCGATGATGTCTCTTACCGATCTACCACTATCGCTTTTGGGGTTATGCATTAGAGACAGCTACATTCACGTTAAATAGGGCACCATCTAAATCCGTGGAGATGACACCGTATGAACTGTGGTTTGACGAGAAACCTAAGCTGTCATTTCTTTAAGTTTGGGACTGCGATGCTTATGTGAAAAAGTTTCAACATGATAAGCTTGAACCCAAATCGGAGAAGTAAATCTTCATAGGATACCCAAAAGAAACTGTTGGGTACACCTTCTATCACAGATCCGAAGGCAAGGTCTTTGTTCCTAAGAGTGGATCCTTTCTAGAGAAGGAGTTTCTCTCGAAAGAAGTGAGTGGGAGGAAAGTAGAACTTGATGAGGTAACTGTACCTTCTCCCGAATTGGAAAGTGGAACATCACAAAAACTAGTTCCAGTGATTCCTACACCAATTAGTGAGGAAGCTAATGATGATGATCATGAAACTTCAGATCAAGTTTCTGCTGAACTTCGTAGATCAACCAGAGTTCGTTCCGCATCAGAGTGGTACGGCAACCCGGCTCTGGAAGTCATGTTACTGGACCATGATGAACCTACGAACTATGAGGAAGCGATGATGAGCCCAGATTCCGCAAAATGGCTTGAGGCCATGAAATCTGAGATGGGATCCATGTGTGAGAACAAAGTGTGGACTTTGGTTGACTTGCCCGATGATCGGCAAAGCCATCGAAAATAAATGGATCTTCAAGAGGAAGACTGACGCTGACGGTAATGTTACTGTTTACAAAGCTCGACTTGTTGCGAAAGTTTTTCAACAAGTTCAAGGAGTTGACTACGATGAGACTTTCTCACCCGTAGCGATGCTTAAGTCTGTCCGAATCATGTTAACAATTGTCACAATTTATGAAATCTGGCAAATGGATAACAAAACTGCATTCTTTAATGGATTTATTAAAGAAGACTTGTATATGATGCAACCAGAAGGTTTTGTCAATCCTAAAGGTGCTAACAAAATGTGCAAGCTCCAGCGATCCATCTATGGACTGGTGCAAGCATCTCGGAGTTGGAATATACGCTTTGATAAGTTGATCAAAGCATATAGATTTATACAGACTTGCGGTAAAGCCTGTATTTACAAGAAGTGAGTAGGAGCACTACAACCTTTCTGATAAGTATATGTGAATGACATATTATTGATCAAAAATGATGTAGAATTTTCTGGAAAGCATAAAGGAGTGTTTGAAAGGAGTTTTTCAAAGAAATACCTTGGTGAAGCTGCTTACATATTGGGCATCAAGATCTATAGAGATAGATCAAGACGCTTGATAAGACTTTCGATGAGTACATACCTTGATAAGATTTTGAAGTAGTTCAAAATGGATCAGTCAAAGAAGGAGTTCTTGCCTGACTTGTAAGGTGTGAAGTTGAGTAAGACTCAAAGCCAGACCACGACAGAAAAATATAGAGAGAATGAAAGTCATTCACTATGCCTCAGCCATAGGTTCTATAAAGTATGCCATGCTGTGTACCAAACATGTTGTGTACCTTGCCATGAGTTTGTCAAGGGGGTACAATAGTGATCCAGGAGTAGATCACTGTACAGCGGTCAAAATTATCCTTAGTAACTGGATGACTAAGGAAATGTTTCTCGATAATGGAGGTGATAAAGAGTTCGTCGTAAAAGGTTACGCCGATGCAAGCTTTGACACTAAATCCAGATGACTCTAAGTATCAATCTGGATGCGTATTGAAAGTGGGAGCAATTAGCTAGAGTAGCTCTATGCAGAGCATTGTAGACATAGAAATTTGCGAAATACATACAGATCTGAATGTGACAGACCCATTGACTAAACTTCTCTCACAAGCAAAACATGATCACACCTTATTACTCTTGGGTATTAATCACATAGCGATGTGAACTAGATTATTGACTCTAGTAAACCCTTTGGGTGTTGGTCACATGGCGATGTGAACTATGGGTGTTATTCACATAACGATGTGAACTATCGGTATTAAATCACATGGCGATGTGAGCTAGATTATTAACTCTAGTGCAAGTGGGAGACTGAAGGAAATATGCCCTAGAGGCAATAATAAAGTTGTTATTTATATTTCCTTATATCATGATAAATGTTTATTATTCATGCTAGAATTGTATTAACCAGAAACTTAGTACATGTGTGAATACATAGACAAAACAGAGTGTCCCTAGTATGCCTCTACTAGACTAGCTCATTGATCAAAGATGATTATGTTTCCTAACCATAGACATGAGTTGTCATTTGATCAACGGGATCACATCATTAGGAGAATGATGTGATGGACAAGACCCATCCGTTAGCTTAGCACTATGATCGTTTAGTTTTACTGCTATTGCTTTCTTCATGACTTATACATGTTCCTATGACTATGAGATTATGCAACTCCCGAATACCGTAGGAACATCTTGTGTGCTATCAAATGTCACAACGTAACTGGGTGATTATAAAGATGCTCTACATGTGTCTCCGAAAGTGTTCGTGGTGTTGGCATAGATCAAGACTAGGATTTGTCACTCCGAGTGTCGGAGAGGTATCTCTGGGCCCTCTCGGTAATGCACATCATAATAAGCCTTGCAAGCAAAAGACTAATGAGTTAGTCACGAGATGATGTATTACGGAACGAGTAAAGAGACTTGCTGGTAACGAGATTGAACTAGGTATAGAGATACCGACGATCGAATCTCGGGCAAGTAACATACCAATGACAAAAGGAACAACGTATGTTGTTATGCGGTTTGACCGATAAAGATCTTCGTAGAATATGTAGGAGCCAATATGAGCATCCAGGTTCCGCTATTGGTTATTGACCGGAGATGAGTCTCGGTCATGTCTACATAGTTCTTGAACCCGTAGGGTCCGCACGCTTAACGTTTGATGACGATCGGTATTATGAGTTTATGAGTTTTGATGTACCGAAGGAGTTCGGAGTCCCGGATGAGACCGGGGACATGACGAGGAGTCTCGAAATGGTCGAGACGTAAAGATCGATATATTGGACGCAGGGCCGTCCCATAGATATATGGGGCCCAGGGGCAAGACAACAACAAGGGGCCCTTCTTGATACACAAAAGCTCAAATTAAATAGTCAGTGTGTAGCATTGATTGATTATCTTTGGACTCTTAAGATTGACAATACAACTATTTATCGATCAAGACAACTGTATCATGATGGTAATGAAACAATACAGCTCCACAAAAAATTGATTTCTGAATTGTCAATGGAGACATTTCTTTTTCTTCACAACAAATGACCTTGTCCAAAGTGGTTTTTTCTTCACAACAAATGACCTTGTCCAAAGTGGTTGCTACTTAAAACATCTGTGTTACCATGAGATATAAAACTAATGCACCAACTTACATTTGTTTCTGGATCCTCCCCAATCTGCATGTTCTTCACATAAAAATTCTTCACTGAAATAATAACTCACATCTTCCAAACTATCCTGCATAAGGCATGGCAAATCAAACTAACTATTTCATGTGTTATACTATGATGATCAAAACATGCAGACTCTCTCAAAGAATTACTAGATTTGAAGAACTTAGCAATTGATCCCTTTTGGGATTCCACTACCGGACAAATAATTTCTTGACGACATGTCACCAAATAAGCTGCATAAAAATGGTTAATACAAGGATCAACAGCACCTGGAAATGATGGATGTAGATGGCTTGATTTGTATGCCGCAGTAATCAGCACAAACAAAAGTACAACGCCATGAGGTGAATAAAATTTCTCCCTTCTCTAGTCCCCCGCCTGAGCACTCTCCCACGTTTGGATCCAATGAAGAGCAGAAGAAGACCCATGTAGATTTGGTGGATGCACGATGTGGAATCCTACACAGAGCTATTTATCAATTAATCTCTGAATTACGGAACAGAATTACTGGAAAGAGAACATCTACCCTCTCGGTCTCTCTCCAAAGTCTAGGGAACGAGCTGAGCGTTGAGAAGGAAGAAGAGCCGATTGGGGAATAACGCCATTAATGGCCGGCCACGACACAGGAATCGGAGAGGCACGGTAGGGGCGGCCGGCGGCGCTGAGCCTGCGATTGGGGAAGCAAAGGAGTCGCGGGTCAAGTGCAGACAGATTGCGATGTATTTCTTGGGCCTTAATATTTTTTGTGTATTTTCTAGGCTGCCTGAAAGAATACTACCTGGCACGGGGCCCCTGCCTCCCCGAGGCCCAGGGCGGGCGCCCCGTTTGCCCGGCCTATGGGCCGGGCCTGATTGGACGACTATATTCGGACATCGGAAAGGTTCCGAGTGATTCGGGTATTTTTCGGAGTATATGGGCCTTATTGGGCCATACGGGAATAGAGGAGAAAGGCCAAAAGGAAGGAGGCGCCCCCCCTCTAGTCCGAATTGGACAAGGGGTGCAGCCCCCTTTTCCTTCTCCCTCTCCACCTCTTTCCTTCTCTCCTATTCCGAAAAGGAAAGGGGAATCCTACTAGGACTTGGGAGTCCTAGTAGGACTCCCCACACTTGGCGCGCCCCCTCTAGGGCCGGTCTCTCCCTTGCTCCTTTATATACGGGGGTAGGGGGGCACCCTAGGACACACAAGTTGAATTGTTTTAGCCGTGTGCGGTGCCCCTCTCCACAAAAACACACCTTGGTCATACCGTTGCAGTGCTTAGGCGAAGCCCTGCGCCGGTAGATACATCATATCTGTCACCACGCCGTCGTGCTGGCGAAACTCTCACGTGAAGCTCAACTGAATCAAGAGCTCGTGGGACGTCATCAAGCTGAACGTGTGCTGAACGCGGAGGTGCCGTACGTTCGGTGCTTGATCGGTTGGATCGCGAAGAAATTCGACTACATCAACCGCGTCACTTGACGCTTCCGCTCCCGGTCTACGAGGGTACGTAGACACACTCTCCCCCTCGTTGCTATGCATCTAGTAGATAGATCTTGCGTGATCGTAGGAAAATTTTGAAAATACTACGTTCCCCAACACATACAACCCATCTGCCATTATTTCTAATAATTTACAGCCCATTTGCTTTCTTAAGGTTTTTTTGGAGACCATATTCTTTTTGTTAGCATCACAACCCATATTATGGCCAAGGTTAAAAAAATATACGAAATTTTGCATATTTAGGTACGGTCCGAACTGCTTTTAATCCCGAAATTTTGAGTCACATTCAAACTGATTTAAAAAATAAATGTATATCAATATAAAATCCAACAAATTGTCCACGCATAAAAATTAATGCAATTTAAAATCCCGAAATGAAAAAAATAAATTTGAAACTAATTGCCGGTTTGATGTGTTTTAAAAATATACAACCCATTTCTCATTACTGGTAGGCCATTTTCTCGTCCAGCCGAATGAAGCTCTCCTCGTCTTGAAAGATTTGCAGCCCAACAGACCTGACAAAGCGACTTACTTAGCAAATCACAAAAAAACTGGGCTAGCCATTTTCAGAAAGAAAGAAAAAACTACTGGGCTGGTCTGTGGTAAACATAAAAGAGAAGGCTGTCTAGACAGGCTAAAGTGCCCCGCACAGCCCAGTTGACACCCTGCTTCCGTCTCAAAAACAAATTAGATAAATGCCACTCCAATTATGACGATTCATAAAAATGCCACTGTAATTTCCAAACTTTAAAAAATGACACTGCAATTTTTGCAAACTTTGGAAAACGACACTGCAATTTGCAAACTTTGCATTTTTCTTTTGTACCCGTTGCAACGCACGGGTATTTGTGCTAGTTAAGCTAAAGTATGAAAGTTGTCATGCTTGAAATTGCCATCCTCTCATTACTAAACTTAGTTGAAAACGTTCCAAAAGGTACTTAGTCAAACAATTCTATCGTGTTTGTCAGAGTTTTTTTTTTCTAAGAAAAAACGTCGGATGCAAAATCAATTCCTTCATTGCAAAGGAAGCGAACCCTCCTTCCCCTTCCTGTCGTGCACTCTTCTTCCTCCCTCTCCTTCCCCCAAATATCCACAGAGAAGGCAGGAGGACCCAACCCTAGCCGCCGCCCCGATCCGATGGCGCCGTCCCCGTCCCCGCCGCCGCCGGCGAGCGGAGCGCAGTACGCGCACCAGTTCCTCAACACCGCCCTCTCCCAGCGCGGGCCCTCGGCGCTCCCCTACGCGGAGGACGTCAAGTGGCTCATCCGCAACCACCTCGTCGCCCTCGCCGACGCCTTCCCCTCGCTCCACCCCAAGGCGGCCCTCTTCACCCACAACGACGGCCGCGCCGCGCACCTGCTCCAGGCCGACGGCACCGTCCCCATCCACCACGCCGGGGCCACCTACAACCTGCCCGCCGTCATCTGGCTGCCCGAGACCTACCCGCGCTCCCCGCCCCTCGTCTTCCTCTCCCCCACCCGCGACATGCTCATCAAGCCCCACCACCCGCTCGTCGACCGCTCCGGCCTCGTCGCCAACGCGCCCTACCTCCGCTCCTGGGTCTTCCCCTCCTCCAACCTCCTCGACCTCGTCAGATCCCTCTCCCACCTCTTCGGCCTCGACCCGCCGCTCTTCACCAGATCCGTCGCAGCACCGTCTCCCACTCCTCCTCCCGCTCATCCCGCTCCTCCTCCCGCCGCCGCCTCCCCCGCCATGCGCCCCGAGCCCGTCTATGCTCCTGTCCCTCGCCCATACAGGTTCCCGGCATCGCCCCAGCTCGCCGCGCGCCAGCCGCCCACAGAGGACCCAGCTGAGGTCTTCAAGCGCAACGCCATCTCCAAGCTCGTCGACACCGCCTACGCGGACGCTGCTGCCCTGCGCACTGCCCGCGAGGCAGAGGTCGACGCCCTCTTCGCCGTGCAGGCTGAGCTGCGTGGCCGGGGTGAGGTGGTGAACGATGGGGTGCGCAGGATCACGGAGGAGAAGGAGACGCTCGAGCGCCGGCTTCAGGACGTGGTGATGGCCACTGACGTCATTGAGGCCTGGGTCACGGAGAACCGCAAGGGGGCTGCGGAAGATACTGCTGAGGCGGAGGGGGCCATCCAGCCGGCTGACGTGCTGTCCAGGCAGATGCTTGAGTGCACAGCTACTGATTTGGCGCTTGAGGACACCATCTACGCGCTCGACAAAGCTGTCCAGGAAGGATCCGTGCCGTTCGACGGCTACCTCAGGAGCGTGCGCGCACTTGCACGGGAGCAGTTCTTCCAGCGTGTCCTCTGCACCAAGGTTAACAATGCGCAGCAGCAGGCACAGGTTGCTAGGATGGCATCAAGGGCACCACAGTACGCCTCCTAGCCAAGATGATGGATAGGTCAGTATACATGCTTTATGATCGATAAATTCCATCCATTGTAAGAGTGGCTCAGTGTAAAGTTGGTTCCCATTGTCGTCGATGTGTGTGCTTACTGAATATGAACAGATGGGTGTGTCACAATAATAACTTTATTAGTTGGGGGTGTTGTAAGCTCATGATGAGGTTTGTGTAGGGTTGTTGAACTCGCAGTACATATCTCAGTTTTGAAATTTACACTCATTTCATTGATGTCTCTGTCTTGGTAAGTCTCTACAGTATGAATGAAGTTTCCATGTTGTTTGTTTGTTTACATAGGCAAAAAAATTCAGAGCCTGGGTGTGTTGCCGTACTAGGCACAGTTGTACTATCCTAATTGCAGTCCGGAGAATGAAAGTCAGATATGAGAAGTATATGGACTCTTCAATACTTTGGGAATGTTAGATATTTAGATGTTTTTTTCCTTCTGTCATGGCACTGCTGTGAACTTATTCCACTCCTGATACTTGGGAACTGGAATAGTCTCCTAGCTGGCTAGCTGTGATATACTGATATCCGGCTTGCACGTATGTTTTGATATTTGTAAATGCATAACCTATTCTTGTCTCTGTTGAAGTTTGGACGTTTGGTGGATGCTTTGGCTTGATGTTGGTGTCTCGAGGCTGTGTGTGATCTGAAGTTGACTGTTTCATTGCAATTTTTCTAGACTTGGGTTTATTTTCAGTTTATTTTAAGTCTTCCGAATATGTTTTTTTAAACAGTGTTTCTTGAATTGCAGACTCTGAATTTGCTGAAGTAGATTATGTATGGTACTGAGCGTATTCAAAAGCTCTTTAAAAGCGTATTCAAAAGCCTTTTGGAGTGTTATATGGAAAAGCTATTTAAAAGCCTATTCAGATCTCACCACTCCAAAATTAGCCCTGGTTATGAAATCCCACGGTGAAATCAAATTATAACAAAATAACTAAATAGACTTGTATGTCCATAGATGTGATCCCAGCATTACAGGGGTTCCAACTTCCAAGCACACCAATTTCTTGACCTATCCATCATCTTGGCTAGGAGGCGTACTGTGGTGCCCTTGATGCCATCCTAGCAATGCCAGTTCTGAGTATTTGGAGTGAAATAAGAAGCATAAGTTGGTCCATGTTTCCTCCATGTAGGATACTCAGATTGATAGGACAACTTATGCACATGCTTTGTATATTAGTTAATGCCAGTTCTTGTGACAGTCATGATCAATATCTAATCAAGATGCTGATAGTGCAGAACATCATAGATGTGCACCAATCCAATCCTGCAGAACAGTCAGATAGTTTGCCTTGATTCTGTGCTCCAGCAACTTCAGATCCTCTTTGAGCTTGAATTTCCAGCAGTTTACACTAGGTGCCTCATTCCTGAAAGCTTTCCCATTTCTTTGTATCCATATGTTCCAGCAACCTTGAATGACAACTTTCTTAGCAATTTGAGAGGGTAGTAGCTGATGAGCTATCAAGAAGATATCATCAAAAGCAGAGATACCTGGTTTTTTTGGAAGGGAGGATGCTGTTCCAACAATCCTGAGAGAAGCGACAGTCCCAGAAAAGGTGACTTGAGGTTTCTTGAGTGTGCTTTCATTACAAAAGACACAATTATAGCAATCCAAGTGAAAAGTTTTCCTTCTTAAAATATTTCTGGTGTTTACTCTTATCATGTACTAGAAGCAGCCAGAAAAAGATCTTATGTCTTAGTTTGCAAGAATTCTTCCAGATAACTTGCATATAACATGTTCATCCTCATGTGGGCATAGGTTGTGATACATTTTCTATTGAAGAGTACTTTTGCCTTTGCTCATTGCATTTACGTATATCTTTTGCTTGGGGATTGCACTTCTGAATTCTGATCAATCATACTCTTAAGCTCATTGAACTGATTGAAGGCACAGAGCGCAAGCATAGTGTACAGCACAAGATTCCACATGATTGAATTTCTAAAAGACCTTGTGAATGCACTTTTCAGTTTTTAATTGGACATGATGCTGGAATCTGTTAATGTGGTGATTAAGCATGTTCAGAAGCTGATAGAAAAAGCAAGGCAATTCAATTAAACCAGCATGCATTGGGTGTATATTGTAGTTATTTTGTTCAAGACGGTGTTACTTGTATGAACAGTTGTATTATTGGTGCGTTCATTGGGGTTTACAAGAAGTCCCACTCACTGCTCAAAAAAAAAAAAAAAAATCCCACTTGGCCAGGCTTGAACCTTTGCTGTTCCAGATGTTTTACCAGAAAAATGTATCCCTTGGTACAGTTGGTAGCTGAAAGCTGAAAGATATTGAACTTTCATCTATGCTTGACTCTCAACTGTTTTTTGCTGACCTTTCTGCTTTCTCATGTACTCCCTCCGATCCAAAATACTTGTCGTAGTTTTAGTTCAATTAATTGTCTGCTTCCATCTGTATAGTCTTACCTGTGACATTTGAGTGATCTGTTGCCTGTATGTATAGCCATGCAATTTAGCTCACAACTGCACAGAGACAATATAACATACTTCCGCCGTTCAACAATTTATTGTGTATAGATTTTTCTGGAAGTTAAACTTAGTAATGTTTGACCAAGTTTATATAGAAAATCATTTATATCTGCACTACCAAGCATATTCAGTATGAAAATATATCTCATGATGTATCTAATGATATACATTTGGTATTCTAAAATTCGAAGTTTAACTGAAATATATGCCGTGTGTCTTCTGAATTGGTTGCCAACTTGCCATAAAGCGACTCGCAGCAAGTTCTAATGAGTCAATCTCAAAGGGCACCACAGCAGAACACAATTAAGTCCAAATATACCTAATGTAGCAGGTTGTGGCCAAGGATAGGTTAATTTGAAGTTCAGAGCAATGCAAAATGGGCATTTCACTGAACGGGCTCAAAGAGGTTGGACCTGGCAAATTCAACTTAAACTGCATCTTACCTTTCTTTGCATTCATATTCATCTCAGGGAATACTTATAAACTTATGTACTTTACATTTAGAAGACACAATGCACACATCCGCTCGCCTGGGCGGCGTGACACGGCGCATCCACCTGGCTAGTATGGTTTTACGTTTCTTGAATTGCACTCTGATTATGGTGCTGAGTGCCGCCTGGTTGGATCTGGAATGCTCCAACCTCATTTGGCAGGAGCGAGCTGAAGTATTTCCTTTTGCTGAATCAAATAGATAATGTTCAGTTTTAGACTGTTTCCATTACTGGATTGATAGTTGTGTCTGTCAACTAACACAGTATCTTTTTTTCTTCTGAAAAAAGCTAGCCGACCGCACGAGTGATCTGAGGTAAGCCTTGGGCAGCGCCGCCAGCCTCTTGGCCATGGGAACATCGGCCTCTTGCTGAAGTTGGCATACTCGTTCGCCTCGATCTCATCTAGGATCTGCCGGTAAGGAAGCAGAGATGCCCACACCTGCTTGCAATCGTATTACATGTTCATCTGAAACTTACTTGGATTGATTACATGTTCATCTGAAACTTACATTTGGCTGAGAATTTTAATAAATCTATTGATTGATGCAACTTTTGTCGGGCTACCGGCTCTTGAAAAGCAAGGCTAGACACGATGTCATTGAGTGTACTAATTTCAACCACACGGCCAAAATACAATTTCCTATTCAGCACTTGATGGTTCGGGAAGCACAGCAAGATCTTGGTGAGCTCATGCTGCTATGATATTAATATATGATATGATTCTTGCAGCACCAAACGATGCCATCTGTACTTGTTATATTTCTATAAATAAACTGGCATGTTGACTTCCAAGGATGGAGATCCTTCTGGCTAACCAAATCTGGCAGCTATGCTGACAGGACAGCATTTCATATAGAATCAAATGGATCAATCACTTGCCATTTTCAGTAGAGTGGACTAAATGATTAGTGATTGCATGATGTAGACCTGCCTGCAGATAGATGCCCGACCCAACCCAACCCAGCTCACCAAGATGGCCATCCACAGTGAATACATCTCTGTACATAATTTATCTTCAACACTTTGTACATTGCAAAAACGTCTCACAAGGGTCTGGTTTAAATATGTACTGTACGCTTAAATATGTACTGTACATCACTGATGTAAACTATAATGCTCTGCTTTCTACTATAGGATGAGAGCTAACTAATTAACGGCGCCTCTGAGAAGGAGGGGGCATGAGTGATCTGAGGTATGCTTTGGGCAGCGCCGCCAGCTTCTTGGCCTTGGGAACGTAGGCCCTCTTGCTGAAGTTGTCGTAGCCGTTGGCCTCGATCTCGTCCAGGATCTGCCGGTACAGAAGCAGAGATGCCCACACCTGCATGCACAAATTACATTTTAAATCTGAAACTTACTGTACTTAGACTGCTGAATTAACAGTTTTGGCTGAGAATTTTGAATTTTTTTTGTTGGAACTTCTGTCGCGCGCTTACCGGCCATCGACTCTCCTGGCTGAGCTCGGCGGCGCCTTGCTCGGCCTGCTGGAAGTAGGCCCTGGCCCTCGCGATCTGGCCCTTCATGAACCTCCTCCACTCGTTGGTGACGCGGCCGGCGAAGATGTCCGCCTCGGAGATGCCGGCCATGGCCAGCTCGTCCTGCGGCAGGTAGATCCTGCCCCTCCTCGCACTGTCAGCAACGCCGGCGTCAGAGATGAGCAGCCACCGGCAAGAGCAGGTGAATTCAGAAGCGACGTGTATACACAACTGAACTGACACTCACTCCTCGCCGACGTCCCTGAGGATGTTGGTGAGCTGGTTGGCGACGCCGAGGGCGAGCGCGCCGGCGTACACCGTCTCGACGCCCGCCTCGGAGCCCGGGGAGACGCCCATGACGGGGACGGTCATGAGCCCCACGGTGCCGGCCACGCGGTAGCAGTAGAGGTAGAGCTCGTCGAAGGTGGCGTAGCGGGACTTGGCGAGGTCCATGCGCATCCCCTGGACCATGTCCCGGAACGGCCGCTCGTCCACGGCCGGGAAGGCGGCCACGGCGTCGGCCAGCGCCGCGTCCAGCATGTCGTAGGGCCGGCCGGCGAAGACGCCGTCCAGGCGCGACTCCCACCGGTCCAGCGCCAGCGCCGACGTGTGCGCCGCGTTCGGGCCGTCCACCAGCTCGTCCGTCCGCCGGCACCACACTGCGCGACGCATCCAACAAGTTAAACCGCGTCAATGACCTCCTCGCGTCGCTTGCATCAGTGTCATGTGGCGACGTGGCTTACCGTATATCGCCCAGATCGCCTTCCTCCGCTCCGGCGTCATGAGCTGCGTGGCCAGGTAGAAGGTCTTGGCGTACTCCTTGCACACCGCGCCGCAGCGGTCGAAGGCGGCCTCCATCACGCCGGCGTCGCGCCCGGAGAGCCGCGCCTTCATCGGCGTGGTCGAGGCCGCGAGCGCCGCCTGCTTGAGCACGAGCTGGCGCACCCTCTCCTCGTACGAAACGGTGACCGGCGCCGACACGTCGTCCATGGTCCACGGCACGGCCGCCTCGAGGCAGACAGCGGGGTGGGACGACCCGGCGACGCGCGCTGGCGCTGCCACAGAGCGCGGCCCCAGCGCACGCACGCCGCCACCGGGGCCGGCAGCAGCAGCAGCAGCTGGTCTCCCGTCGTCGCCCGGCAGGACCACCATGCGCGCCGGCGCGCCCATGAACCGGCGCCGGCCGTGGCGCTGGGCAGAGCACGCGGGCGAGGTCACCGCGCGGGCCGTGGAGAGCATGGCTGAAAAGGCAGGGCCGACGATCGATGCCGTCAGTGACCGTGTTGTGTGTGCGCGGCTGCCACCCCTTCCTTCTCCTCGGGTGCCCTTTTTGTAACGTTGAGCCGAGTGGCCACGTGTCGGATCAGCATATGGGTTCCCGCCCACTTTCCTTCCGGCACTTGAGTGCGCTCGCGAACTGAAAGAGAAGGAGATGACAAGGGGCAGCACACGTAGCACGCAGCTGCTGTTGGATTGGACGCGGCGCCACTAGCTGCACGCTGGCCGGCCGGATATTCTGTTGCCAACAAGCAAGCGAGCTTGAGGCAGGCAGAGACGGACAGACAGATAGACACGATCGATCCAGGAACGTCTGCTCTGAATTTACCGACCAGATTTTTTTTTTAGAAAAGGAGGATGACCCCCGGCCTCTGCATCTGCTCTGAATTTACCGACCAGATGATCGACCAGTTGAATAAAATCCTCCATGGATCCACACGCGCATACGCATGTGACTGTGAGTTAGTGGGGTAACAACCGTATCAGTATCACACACACCGGCCAGCCCATTGACCAGCACCGAACGAGCGAACGGATCTCCGACCGATTCGATTCGATGGTGACCACCACCACCGACACCGACCGGAGCCGTGGACGCGGATCATGGATGCATGCATCTCCCCCCGTCGCCCGCCGTCCCACGTCCAGCGCGGACGCCACATGCCGGGACCGGTAACCATCGATCCCGGCCGACACGTGTATACCGGACGGCGCGCGCGACAAGGAGCAGGAGCACCTGGTGGGGTGGGGTGGCCGGGACAAGGACGCGCCATGCCATGCCATGCATGATTGGTCATATCCTGTCTGCTGTCGACTGTCGTTGCGTTTTTCTTTGCCGTGGCAACGAAGCTCGTCTTGGACGGCGCGTCATGGCCCAGGCGCATTCGTCGGCGGGCGCGGTCACCGCGCCGCGTGCGTGCGTGCGCTCATGTGTCGGCGCACGGCAGCAACCATGTTGCGCCCGGCGCCCGGCATCAGGCGGGGGAGCGGCAGCAACCAGATGTCCGGAGACGGGACGGCTGGTTTGCACTTGGACGGCGGGGCAGCGACGGGAACAAAGAGGGACGGCGACGGCCTTCCCTGCGCTGCCCTGCATCCTCGGTCAGCAAGCACTCGTCGGCAGGAGCACGACAAGGATGGCCGCGAGTGGGAGGGGCTGTAACTTGGACCGAATCCTCCTGCACTGCACTCAGCGTTCAGCGCAGGCAGGATGCGCGTGGCTCCAATCCAATCAACCGTTGAGGGACAATATTCCTCCTCTGTTTTCCTTTTCCCAGAGAGACCGCCAGACAAGTACAGTACGCCGCCGCGAACCAACCTGTGGTTGAGATGGTTAGGTGAATAGTGGTATCCTCAACCCATCAGGGTTCAAATCCTGGTGCTCGCATTATTCCTGGATTTATTTCAGGATTTCCGGCGATGTGTTTTCAATGGAAGGAGACGTTCCCGTCGACGACGAGGTGCCTACGATGACTTCGTAAATCTCAAGATGATATGCCGGCTCAGTCTCTCGAAGGTGCTCATAGGGATAGAGTGTGCGTGTGTGCGTTCATAGGAGTGGGTGTATGCGCGTGTATATGAGCGCTTGCGTCTCTACTGATGCTAAAAAAGAAAAGTACAATACGCCGCCCGAATGGCAGGCTGACACCCGATCTTCCTTCTTTCCTCAGTGCGCCAAATTACCTGGTGGTGCTGAATTGCTCCTGGCATTCAGGGCAGGCAAGATACGGCTGGCGCTCAATTTACGCTGTGCACTTGAATGTGGCTGATTGGTCCAGCTTGTCTGCTAGCCTCTTTGCTTTTTTCCTTCTACTATCCACTGGTCAGCCGGAAGGTAGGCAGGTGCCGCGGGCCATGCCCGTGCCCGTCCTGCCACGCGCCGCGCATGCACGCACGCACGCATGCTTTAAACTGCACTTTCCGTATGCATCTTGGTTGATTGCACCCGAATATGAAATGAAGGACCAGTCGACCTCAAGAAAGAAGCAGCCAGCAGCACGCAAGAGAGTTCTAGACCATCTCCCCTCTCTCTCCATTTCTTTTAGGAGCCGGTCCTTTCGTCCAAGCGTCTGTACCCCTCCACAAAATTCGGAATTCCAGAACCCCAAGCTCGGGGGAAACCCTAGGCCTGGTTCCTCCGGACCGGATGGCGACGGCGTCGATTTTTTCTTGAATACGCTATCTTGTTCGCTCGCGGTGTCCCTGGTTTTGTCTTACGTGATGTCGGAATTCTTGCTGTTTCGACATTGCCGTTCTTGGTTCGGGTTTGGTAGGTTTAGCTGTGATGTATCCTTTGTTCGGGCTAAGCATCCCTTGTCTCTCTGCTCTGGGCACCATGTTCACGTTTGTATGCGTTCGTGTCATGTGTTGTACCCCTATTTGTACGTATTCCACTCCTTTTATCAATGCAATGATGCGCAAGCTTTGCGTATTTGCGAAAAAAAAAGCTGCCCTCGCTTATTCATAACTCGAATTATAGCAAAACAATGTCAAAATCTGACGGTCCATGCGGCACCATATATAAATAAAAAAAATCTGAAAATAAAATGATACTCCCTCCGTTTTTATTTACCCTGCATATTCGAGTTGACTGAAGTCAAACATCGTAAAGTTTGACCAAGTTTTACAGAAAACAATATAAACATTTATCATAACAAATCTAAATGATACGATAGTAATAAATTCAATAATAAATCTAATGATGCTGATTTGTTATTGTATAGGTTAATATTTTTGTTTATAAATTTCGTCAAAAATTACAAAGCTTGATTTTAACCAAAGCTAATACGTGGGCTAAATAAAAACAAAAGGAGTGCTGAAGAAGCCTAAAAGTTAATGTGGATCGGAGGGACTACGTGCATGACATCGACTGATGATAATACAGCGTCTTCCCTACCGTCCACTCCCGCAATAAACATGATTATCCTTCGCGCATTTGTTTTATGTACTACCTACAAAGTGTCCTTTTCTCTACTGATTTGCCTGTGTAGTAGGGTAGGCACAGCACAAGGGATGGATTCATTCATCCGGACCATCATCAGTAAACGAAAAGGAAGTATCATGCTATTTATAGTCCACCAATCAGGTTTTGACACCACCCTGATTCACTCCGTGTGGGTCCATATGCTTCCGGCCGTCCAACCATTGGACCAACAAGTCAAGCTGAAGCAGAGACACTAATCTGCCACGTGGGGTTCCCCTATTTGACCACGTGCCGCTTTTTTTTTTTGGGTAATAACAACAGCCTGTGTGATCACCGATAATCATCGAATTCTCGGGCCCCCACCAACTGAACCGTCGAGAAATGAATAAACTTAAGAAGATGCTCATCGGAAGGTAGAGTGGACACCATATATACACACACAGGCGACATTGCCCGGTTTTCTGGAAACTACAGTATCCGAGTGGAAACAAATGTGAGTGACAAGGGCTTCTTCATCTATGCACAGAGCCTAGCTAATCAGAGAAGAAACACACGACGGCTATCAACGAAAATGAATTTGCAGGCCCTACTTCTTGCTTGGTGCACTTGTGCCTGTGAGTTTGTGATGCTCTTCCCCAATTTGAACAACGTAAGCATGAAGGAAACCCTCTCCCATACCTCTATGGGGTAACCAGCAACCAGTGCAGCGCACAAGCTTTGAAAAATTAGTGCAATCACCTCATCATTCAACAAAGCTTCCAGCGGGGGACCTGTCGGCAAATGGGCAAGACAAAATTAATAACAAGTTAGTAGACACAGAAGGGATGAGGTGCGATAGAAGGTCGTGCCATGGTGTCTTAGTCTTACAGCATTTGAAGCATGGTCCTCCATGTTTTAAGCAGCAAGGCATTGCCAATGACGTCCAGAGAAATCAGAATCCTATTCTTCCAATTTAGTCCGTCCGGTAAGTACACCATCGTCCCAAATTTCAAGCCACCTGTAGTCACAACCCATATTAAAGTCAAAATTTTGTCAGACTAAAATAACATACAATTCTTCTTATTATTTTTTGCAGATCTACCCATTCCAGAGCATATTTAAACGAGAAACCACCTTGATCCGTTCCCATCTATCAACAGGCACTCTCCATGACGCCATCCATTTTGAAAATGGCCAAAGAGTATACTCCCATCCTTGGCATAAAATCTTCCCTCGCCATTAGCCTTCCCCTTCCAAAAATTCGCAAACCAACGGTCACCACTGTGAAAATAGTACCAACCCTAAAGAGAAGAAGGAAATCTCAGAACTTCACATACAAACTTGAAAGAAGGTTGCAATATTCAAACCAACATGCAAATACGTGGTCAATATTTAATACTGTACTATACAAGATGTTACTATTAGATTTTACCAAGTACTCCCTCCGTTCCCAAATATAAGTCTTTCTAGAGATTCCATCAAGTGACTACATACGGAGCAAAATGAGTGAACCTACACTCTAAAATATGTCTACATACATCCGTATGTTGTATTCCATTTGAAATGTCTAAAGAGACTTATATTTAGGAACGGAGGAAGTATACAGTAAGCAATCAAAATCAAGACTCTGAGTCTCTTCATGAAGCCTTGAAACAGGATTTTGGTGCATAAGAATATAAGGGGAAAAGATGCACATATAAGCTATGCAAATGAAATTTAAAAGCGAGTATAAATTGTTCGGTAGCAAATCTATCTAAAATGTTCCAACTGTCGCAGGTCACATGGCAATATTTGATTAAACTATCAAAGTATGCTGATGGACTATATTCCTATATTAAGTGCTTATTTCTCATCAAGTAATCATGAGTAATCAAATAGAGCATGGAAGAACAAGCCCAATCTAACATGGAGAGTGCCTGATTTAATAGTCAAATAGAAAATTTCTGATATCACCATGTTTCCGATAATTTAACTAGAACATTTCAGAGGCATCATGTAGAGATGGCAACTGAGTGCACCCTACCTTTCCATGAATAAGATCGTCCCTCCACGTTCCATGAAATACATCACCATTGCTGTAATAAAGCGTTCCCAAACCGTATCTCTTGCCATACCTCCAGAGTCCATCATAGATGCTACCATCACTGTAGGTTAAGCGTCCCTGTAGAGAAGTTAATAAAACAGGATTGGTAATACTTCCGGCCAGCCAACTAGAAAAGAGATCAAGTGCTTTAATGAGCTTCACCTTTCCTTCAGGGACACCTTCTTGGCATCTCCCTCTGTAAGTCCCTTCTCCAAACTGTATTTCAACTATTGGGCTCCATGTTTTTTCGGGTTCTCTTTCTGCATCCTACAAGATATATAAGAGATTACAGTAAGATATGTAAGAGATTACAGTTGTCATACAGCAACCCAGGCATGCCAATAAATTTATTACGGGAGCCAGAGTCTATAGATGTTAACTTGTTAAGGCTATTGAACATTATCTACCAAAGTCTTAGGCCATGCATAGTTCTAGCAATGACAAGCAGCTGTGTCCCAGATATGACTGAGAATGAAAAGTTTTTCCCTGGAGATGGACAACAGTTCCGAAGACAAGTTAAAACGGAGCTTAGTGTACTTTCTTGGGTTTCAAACCAATATTCCATCACAGAAACATTGCTGAAAAAGAAGAACATTAGTTTGTTCAGTATCTTGTGAACCAAATAATAACCAAGTTGTACTCGCGGCATAAACACTGCTGCTCACCACACTCCACAATGCACACATGACTAAATGGAAAACCTATTTCAGTACCACAAAGAGAGAAACTGATGAATCGGCACACCATAGGAACGACGGCAAAAATGCAAGGGAACGACTGCAACACATGAGGAATAGCTCAAGAGGAAGGAGGATGGTTTTGATGCACAATTATCCAATTTGCGTAGGCAAAACCAGGCGTCTGTTTTGGCAAAAATACGAGGAAACAACTGCAACACATGATGATGATGATGAATAGGCGGAGAGGGAATTTGGATTTGAGGGTGGTTTTGAGTGCACCCAGATTGGGCTGGCGAAACCAGGCATCCGATTTGATAAACCTACATGCAATAAAAAGAACGTACTAAAACATGATGGCGGTTCTCATCCTCAAATGTGATGAACAAAACTTAACTTGATTAGGATACACAAGCTATTTGCAGATGAAGAATGCAGTCTTAAATTTTAAGAACAAAACTATAGCAGGAGAAATCCAAGATAAGTCTAAATATACAGAGACAGTGAGGGAGGGACTAACGAGCATCGATGCAGCTCGGCTGGCAGCAGAGCCACGTTTTCGAGATTTATCCATTCTGCCTTTTAGAAATGCCGCTGCAGAACTACATATCTCCATCACTTTCTCCAAACCAACACCAGAAAGTGAGGTTCCAGAGACTGCATGCCCAGTAGATAGAGGTGTGCTATCGGTAGCATTATGGGTTTCAGGCTGTGTATTTGGAGAATGATCATACTGAACCTCAAGAGATTTTACACCAACAGGCAGAGTGATATAATCGAGCTCATTCCTTTTATTGCTTCTACCTGTTGTGGTCCGCTCTTTGGCCCACAATTGTGCAATACCAAAGGCAGGGGCATTACTCCAGAAATTACGCTCCTGTTGTGAACTTGGATCCTCTTGTCAATGAAGAATAAAGTTAGGACGCTCCACCAAAAAAGGCAAAGAAGCAAATAGCGAACCTAGTGCAATCAATTTTACCTCTGCCAACATATATACTAGTTTCTCCATCAGACTCTAAATTAGCTTCTTTAAACTCTGGATGTATTCTCCCATTATTGTTATCAGATTCCCTAAGAAAGATTGCAATGAACATCAAGTAACTGAAAGTTAAACTAGAGAAGAGATAATATTCATTGGGAAATAAAAAGATGGGTATGTACATTACCTCTCAGATTTGATATTTTCTATTTCGTCAGAACGTAAATTAGAAAGAGTAGCATCATTAGAAACACTGAAAAGTTCTGGCAATCCTTGATCCGCTAAGCTCAATCCACTGTCAGGCAATTGGCTGAATGAGTGATTTAACCGAGCTTGTCTAAGCTCCTGAGTATCTCCTCCCATAAGAGATGATATAAAAGGAAAATGCAAAGCCATGCTCAAAAGAAACCCCTCCTTTACTGAGGCACCATTTTCATCACGGGTATTTCTGGAAACGAACAATGAGAACATTTATCATTCATTTATATGCTGCTACTTATCTGCATAAACATTGAATAAAGAACTGCAACCCAGACCATAATACGCAATTTTTGTATGTCTTAGTTTAAAAACAAGTACACCTTATGAAAAAGATACTACACGAATTGCAATGGTTGTCTGAATGCTATCCCCATTCGAAGAAAAAATGAAAACTGGCACCCCTGTTTCTGAATATCCTTCCCCAAGATAATATAGGAAGAAATCCGTTTAATGACCAAAGCTGGAAAAAACACCAGATACCATACAATGTTTGTACTTGGGGCCGTAAGCTTCTGAATACAAATAGTCTTCATTACTTAATTAAAAGTTGTACTAAAATAGCGATTCAAACCATGAAGAAGTTCTGGAACAAAACTCATGAATCAGTTTGAAGCATTTACAATATATGAATATATCACCTATTTATCTAACACATAGTGACATGGACCGGGCAACTTCATACTAGAAGTATGACATTAAAGTTAAAAGGGATACTAAGTTTGATATTCCCCGCCAACAAAAAAAAAATCTGACATAGAAAGTATAAGAAACTGAAGAGGCAATCATGTCTGGTAGAAAGTAATAGATGATTAATGAATATTAAATGTCCTTTTTTCACTCCAAGCTCACAGGTTCAGACTGCTATTCTGTTTTCATCGGATAGTTGAGACATGGCGTAAAAGTATAGTTTGATTGTAGTGAAATATATGTAACTTGGAAGATTAACTGAATACTGTTAGATCAACAAAGCATGATTCAGTACATGCACAAGTAGCGGGTATGCTTGGACAAGTTAAATGAATGAGGCATTAAGAGTCGGCGTAAGTCTGAATTTTCTCAATCAGATAAAATTTGTCATGCAAGAGCTTACCGAATTGTTAGAAGAGAAACTACTATGAGTTTTGGCTCTAGATCAGGTTCAGAATTTCTAGAAAATATAATGTCCTTAGTGAACCCAGTAACTCGACGAAAGATGTGTAGAATGGAGATCATATCACTCTCAGCCAATACACGGGAAGTTGTAAGCGACAGAAGAACAACGTTGTTCAAGTCCTACATCGAAATATTGTATACCCAGATCAGCGCCAAGAAATAGAAAACAGAACATTGTTACAGAAAGAGATAAGATATGAGCAGGAACGGTGTTTCCCTACAATAGAAATTCATCATAGTTATAAGAAGCATACAAAAATCAAATGATGCATTGCCCTAATAATTCTAATGTGGCAGAGCTCAAAGCCTCAAACAACAGGTCCCCACATTCTTGAGATGAACTGGCTAGTGCAAAGTAAGATTGAATGTGAACAAGGACCTGACTACATGAGCTGTTTGTTCAGCAGATATATGTCCATCATACACACCAACAACTAGTATTATAAGAGATAAATAGTATTGGAGACTTCTTTTCTTTTTTCTTTATTAACTGATTAGTTATCTACTACCATATCCAGAATTTGGGAGCATTAGTGCAGGCTTGCGTGAATCTTATACTAACATGCAACATGTCAGGGGTTGAATACTTGGTTATAGAATTTTCACGGGTGTAGACACGCACAATAGACAGTTACTTTTTGCACAAGTGATAGCAACATTTTACTCTTGGTACGAGTGGGTGCAGATTTAACAGTTCATAGTGTAAATAGACAATTGTGTGCACCTTTATGCCACCACGAAGAAATGGACAGTGAAGAACAGCCTGTTTAATAGCTGATTGGACATTATAACCAGCACCAAATCCAACCCTAGCTTCCCCATAGCTTTTGAGTAGCTGTTAAAATTGTACACTGTAAGAATCAAGAAACAAACTCACATGCTGGTCATACCACTGAGTAGTAAGAGAATTCAGTAGATTACTTTGCCTACTTCCTCAGGATCAACTTCCTTAATTTGTGCATCAAGGGAGCTCCAGAACATTTGATTAAATCCCTGATATGCCAAGGGTACGAGATTAGTCAATTAGAATAGTAAAATAATATTTTTGATACAAAGAAAATAAAAAAGAACTTAAGACTCACCGACATCATGATGGATATCATACTAATGGTTGAGAGGACAGCATTATTGGCACTTTCCAAAGCTTCAGCAAGAGTTTCCACTTCTGTCTCAAGCAGTGAATCAGCTTCAATAACTGGGGTAGAAAAATACATAGTACTTCGTCAAGATCGTGCACACTTTTCTTATTTACAAAAAATACGAAAATATATTATAAAGTGCAGCCGGATAGATCCAATCCATTTTAACTACATATCATATGATACTAAATTGCACTACGAACTATTACAAGTTTATAACTACATAACGGAATTTCAATGTAGATCAGTAAAAATACATGACTGATCATTACTACTTCGCTACCTCTAGTATGACAACAAAAAGTCAACATACTTATTACGTAGTAATTCGTCAAGATCGTGCTCACTTTTCTTATTTATCAAAAATACAAAAATAGATTATAAAGCGCAGCCGGATAGAGCCAATCCATTTTAACTACATATCATATGATACTAAATTGCACTACAAATTATTACAAGTTTATAACTACATAATAGAATTTCAATGTATTCCCTCCGTTCCTAAATATTAGTCTTTTTAGAGATTCCAACAAGTGACTACATACGGAGCAAAATGAGTGAATCTACACTCTAAAATATGTCTATATGCATCCGTATGTTGTAGTCCATCTGAAATGTCTAAAAAGATTTATATTTAGGAATGGAGGGAGTAGATCAGTAAAAATACATGATTGGTCATTACTACTTCGCTGCCTCTAGTACGGCAACAAAATGTTAACATACTTATAACATGGTGCTACTATATCATCCCTTCTGCATTCCCTACAAAATGAACCAGAAGCTCATGCTCCCTCGGCTTCTTTTTAGTTTTTGCAAATAAGGGACATCTGTATGGCTCGCCTTTTCTGGGTCACAAGCATATACAAAAACTACAATAAAAACACATTACAAGCTCAAATGTGTCAACCCACTTTTACTCTAGTTCTATCTACAAGCAAAAGGTGGGACGAGAACTATATCAAGATCCATAACAAAGCAAAGATAAAATCCAAGTAGAAGGAAAAAAAGTGAAAGCCCTCTTTGAGTATTGTTTTTTGTTTCGATAAAATATTTGAGTATTGTCAATTTACTTCAGCTCTAGTGCAAAAGCGTTAAAGCATGCTGTAACAGGTAGGCTAGAAAATGGATTACCAATGTGAAAATTCGAGCATGCTTGAAGTTTAACAATCAAATCAGATGCCTGTGGAACCAAAAAGTACAACAGTTAATGATAACTCCAAATGACCAACCACCAACATAATAATCTTGATTTATTTAAGCAGGCTGTAGGGAGCAATGCACATTTCAAAAAATGAAGATATCACTGCACAAGTATGCCACCTCCAATTGCCGTCTTTGTCCCTCGAAACAAAAGGGCTTCAAAAATATTGATGCAGCCAGATTATCGGCAGATTTGGCAGCACTTAGAAGTTCCAGTGCAGCAATTTGATCAGCCTCCTGTCCGGCACTTGCAACCTACAGAATGCATTCACTGTAAGATGGAAAATGTGAATCTATCTTAGCCGACAAAATCTGAAAATCAGTAGCAAGATATAGTGTTCGGAAGTTCATGTTAACATATCATCTGCTGTGAGCCAGAGGCACCTATATCAGCACCAAAAAGACCAATTTTACCTTCTTGTTCTAAAATGTTCGATCATAGCCCTAGACATTTCCCACAAGAAAGTCATTTCATCCCATTATTTGTTAGAAGTGCTTCTGAAAAACTAGTAAGAAATGTGTGGGGAGTATCACTGCATACAACATGGTAAATTGGCTAGTTCACTTGTTGTCCTCTATATAAAATTTCTGGATCTAGCTCAGCAGTATTCTCATCTTGGGGGGTAAATTACAATCTTAAATTTACACCAAGAATTGATCCATGAACCAGGACCTCTCTCTCAGGCAAATGAAAACATGAAACATGCTCTGGACAGATAGTTGGATTGTTAACAGTTGCCAGGCTAAGTATCTTTTCTTGCATTGACCTTGTACTTATGTAGGTATCAAAGTAATTAAACACAACATGAATAGCAGAGATAGTACATATTTATAGTGAAATTAGCACTATTATGAAATCAGGCAACAAGGGTTGAAGTTGTCAATGTAATTGTTTGTTTCTTAAAAAAATGATCACAGCCAGAACTAGTAACACGACAATACATTATGAAACACAAAAGTAAGTCAAAGTTTCTAATATCAAAAGAGCAACTGATGCAAACTTGATATTCTGACAAGAACAAGAAAACAATAAATCGCATCAAACAGAGAGATGGGAAGTGTACAAACAATAATAACCGCCGGCGGACAAGGATGAAGAGATAAGGGACGTTCCAAGTCTCCAACTGCTGTCTCTGAAAATAAAGAACTGCCAGGTTCATGCTAAAAACTAGAAGAGAGAGAATAAACAATCGGGCGAGAAGTAAAGGCACAGAAAAGTCGACCTGTATCCCGAATTCTCGGTATGAATTGCACTTCAGAATTATCCACATGTACTGTCCTGAAACAAAACTACATGTAAGACATAACCGTTTACTAAAGAAAAGCATATGAGGGCAAGTTACGAAGTACTGAAAACGACGCACGTGCCTAGCATTATAAAATTTGATACCGTATTGGGCTGCTTGTAGTTCTTTTTCTGTTTTGTGTTGAATAAGGGAGATGCACCATTTTGTTAGAAGAAACTCACATCACATGATTAATTTCCACTGCAGAATTTTACAAGGAGTTTCCAAGGCATCGCCGCATAAACCTTTTGGAAGTGCCTAACTTTGTGACACGAAGGAAACGGCCTCCTAATTAGTTATCTAACGTTGTGACAGACAGGCATTGATAGTGTGCCACTCCATAGTCATTGTAACCAAAACACTACACTAGGTTGCTAGTGCACTAGTGTGAAGCCACACACTAAATCACCATCGGCATTGGCTGGAAGAGAATGCAAAATGGTCCGACAGTTCCACATTTTCAAAAAATGACACCGGCATTGCTTCAAACAAGGTCTACGCCCAAATCCCGAACCGCATTGCGCTGCAGAGCGAGGGTTCCAGTGCTGTACCAGAAGCGGATCGGGGTGGAGGATAGGGTGCGGGAGCCGAGGCAGAAGTCGATGACGGCGTCCTTCCGACTCCCGACGCCCACCACCTCGACGGGCTCCGCCGCAGCCGCGCGGACCCTGGGGAGGCGACGGCGGCGCCTCCTCGGGGGCGGGGCGAGGCGGCGCGGGGAAGCGAGCGGAGGCGGGAGCGGGACTACCAGGCCGCCTCGCACTGAAGCCGCCATGGACGGAGAGGAGGCGAGGAGTGGGCGGCGGTGGGCTTGGAGGCCGTACGCTGCCACGGCGTGCGGCGGCTGATGTGAGCCGCCGGTGAGCGGTGAGGCAAAGTTTTTTTTGGAGCGGTGAGGCAAAGTGAAAATGGAAATCGTTGGTCGTTAGTGCTCTCGATTGTGCTTGTGATGCTGGGCCGACATGTTTATTGTTAGTCCCATCTTGTTCTAGGCGGGCCTACTGTATAGATGAGCCAGTCATGAATTTGGAAAAAATGTTTACGTGCCCCCCTATCTGCCGCTTATAGCGGCAGAGTACCAAGGATCGAACCCGAGAACTCTGGCATTAGAGTTTGTTGTGCTAGTCAGCAAAGATAATGAGTTTGAATAATTACAGAGCAGCGCAAGTATATGTAAATAACCAAAAATAACGCAGAACCAACACTTCCCCCCCCCCCCTTTCTTTCCTTCTTGAATTGTTCCAAAAATTGCTCACAGATACAAACAATGTACGTGTTTTAAGAAATTATTCATATTTTTCAAAAAAGTGTTTATGATTTTAAAAAATGTCATGTTTATAGAAATCTGATTAGTATTTAAAAATAGTACTATGTTTTATGAAGCTCGGGCACATTTCAGTTTTTTTTTATTTTTGAAAAAACTACAAACAATTCCATAAAATACGAATAATTTTTTTAAAAACACCAGTATTTTTTAACATATGAATATTTGTTTTGAAAACAGGAAAAACATTTTTAATTCTTATAAAAAGTTTTAATACAAATTTGGAAGTATGGACATTTTTTGAATTTTGCAAACATTTTTAGAAAACAAGAGCAGTTTTTGGAACGCAAAAGTTTTTTGAAAACGCGAATATTTTTTGGAACTGCGGAATAAATTTGAAAACCAGAAAAAAATTTAGATCAGAAACACGAACATATTTTGAAAACGCAAACATTTTCTAAAATTTGTGAACAATTTTTGGAAATACAGAAATTTTTATAAAACACGATTTTGAAACCGCGGAACAAATTTGGAAACGTGGCTAATTTTTGGAAACATATTTTTTTTAAACGAGAATTTTTTGGAACTCCCATTTTTTTGTAAAATGTGATCTTTTTTATTAATTTATGAACAAATTTTGATAAAACATGCATTTTTTGAAATAAAAATGGAAATGAAAAGTAAAATGAAAGAAAGATAAATAGAAAAAAGGAGAGAAAAGAAAGGATAAAATGAAACAAAAACCCAGTTCAGGAACCTACGAGGAGGTTCCCAAAACCGGAAAATACCAACTAGGAACCTCCTGGAAGGTTCCCAAAACCAGGATGGTTGAAGCGCTGGGTGGGTTGGCCCGTACCATCCCTCGCACACAAACCCTTGTGCAAAATCTTGACAACTTGACGCAACATGCTTCATATAGGATTTTCGCAGATGTGGATAAGATGAGCTAGCTCTCTACTTGACGGCACATGTTAGATGGGCTAGTCAGAAAAACTAAACCCATATATATCCTCACAAATCCATTTGTACGATCTCATATGGAGGGAATCCTTATGTGTTAGCGCTCCCGGACTGATTGACTGTTGGAGGGCAATAGAAACACGAATAAGTTCTTGAAACAACATGCGAGCATGTGAAGGCGGAAAAACAGAATAAAAGAGTTGATTCGTGGTGATGGAACCACCACGTTGGACCGGTGGGAGATGGAAAATCTGGCAACCTTCTTCTACAAAGATTTGTTCTCGGATGAAGCCACTTCGGGCAGGGCCGGCTCTCGGATTTCAAAGGCCCAGGGCGAACTCCACCAATGGGCCCACCAACAAAAAAAAAGGATTCGATACATTAATGGATAAAATTATTATAAAGTCATAAAGACTGGTAATTTTTCATTAGAATCAAAATGTCTGATAATTTTTGTTGCCTGTGTTCTAAACCATAAAATTAGACACTAGATTGAGATTTTAGATTGAGAACATGATAAAATTAGACACTAGAATTACCTACCGAGGAGAGTCTCGTAGAGTTTTTTATGTGAGAATTACGTGTTGATCTTGATCTTTCCCCAATTTCTTGCTGACTTGGTCGCTCCCTGCCTCCTTCTCCAACTCTCTCTGTGGCCGTGCGTGATTACGGAATTGGGATTTGAGTCAGGGCGAATGGACGGCTGGGCGAGGTGATAGCCGACGGCCTCCATGCATGATTCACTAGAGAGAAAACGAATGCCAAACGTCTGGAATCTGGACCTTACTTCTTCCGTGCCTGGCTCGGTGGCTGCGTACTTGCTGGATGACTGTGCGATAGATGAACCCTTTCTTAATTTCCTCCACTATACTATGCGTATTGTGTACCAGATATGGGCCCCAGGCCGTCGCCCCTGCTGCCATGGGCCAAAGCCGACCCTGACTTCGGGGATGGAAGAGGTCAATAATAGGGTTCCGGTTAGACTCGCAACTATAATGAACATTCTAATTTTTTTTTTTTTTGAGAATCTAATGAACATTCTAATGATCAAGTGAAAAAGACCATCTTCCAGATGTTCCCAACAAAAGATCCAGGCCCAGACGGGTACCCCGCACATTTTTTCAGCGCAACTGGTATCTCGTGGGAGAAGAGGTCACTAATATTGTTTTGAGAATATTGTGTGGGGAAGAGGGTGTTGAAGTGCTTAATGAGACAGTCATGGTTCTTATGCAAAAGGTAGCTAACCCCACTCCTATCTCAATTCTTTCCTATTAGTCTGTGCAATGTCCTGTACAAAAATGCTTCCAAGGTGGTATCTAATCCTTTGAAGCTCATTTTGCCCGAGATTATTTCCGAAGGGCAGTCTGCCTTTTGTTCGAGATCGCCTGATCACTGATAACATTATCTCAGCATATAAATGTTTGCACTTCATGAAGAGAAACAAAGATAAGAAAAATAGTTTTTGTGCTCTATAACTAGACATGATGAAAGCCTACGACCGAGTCTAGTGGGATTACTGAAGCCTGTAATGGAAAAGTTGGGTTTTGCATCAGCTTGGATCTCAATGATAATGGATTTGGTAGGATCTATTAATTTTCCAGTTTTGTTTAATGACAAACTTGAGAGCTTTAAACTTATGTGTGGTATCCGTCAAGGGGAACCTATTTCCTCATATATATTTTTGTTGGCGGGACCCTATTTCTTCATACATATTTTATTGGTAGTGGAGGGCCGTTCATGCCTCTTAAAAAGTAATTCCAAGTCATCGCTCCTAAGTGGCATAAAAAGTGGCTTAGTCGACTTCATCAATGAGTCATTTGCTTTTTGTGGATTATAGGCTGATGTTCTTCAAAGCAAATGGGGATGGAATGCTATTGTACAACTTTAGGACAGAAAAATAAATTTGGCCAAGTCTTCTACCTTTTTCAGCAAGGGTTGTCTGGAGATACTAAGGAATATGGTGAAGAAAATCCTTGGGGTACCAAATGAATATGTCTCTTCGAAAAATATTTGGGGAATGTTGTCATATGTTGGTAACCTACAAAAAGGAGCCTTTAAATACTTGAGAGATAGGGTATGGAACATAGTCAAGGGTTGGATGGAGAAACTTAGATGTGTTGATCAAGTGAGTTGCACAAGTAGTCCCAGTATATTCTATGTCTAGTTTAAAATTACCTCGAGGCTTGTGTCAATACATCAATTCATCAATCCGCAAATTTTGTTGGGGGGTCAAATAAGGTGATGGAAAACAATCTGGGTGTCTTGGGGATGTCATGACTAAGCCAGAATCCTTAATGCTTGGGACTCAGAGACATAGAACTTTTAATCTTGCATCATTAGCTCATCAAGCTTGGCGCATCCTATAAGATCATGGTTCTCTTAGCGCTTTTATCCTGAAACTAAGGTATTGTCCAGATTTTGAGTTCTTGAGGTATTGTCCAGATTTTGAGTTCTTGTAAGCCTAACTAGGCAATTCACCTTCTCGGATTTGGAGAGTAATAGTTGAAGGAAGAGGTGTGCTTTCCAAGGCTTGATTCACATAATTGACAAATGGTCAAACAACGGTTATATGGTGGGATAACTGGATACCTATGGATTACAATATGAGGCCAAACAATTTTCTCGCCCAAGACCCACCACGTCCACTAAGTGACCTCATCTTTCCTACTGCGACAGACTATAATAGGGAACTAATCCACAACACCTTCATACACGTTGATCCCGAGGTGATTCTAGTTGTCCCATTTTGTACCTGGTAGTTTCAAGACTTTGGGGTATGGTATTATGATCACATATGTATCTTTTCGAAGAGGTCTGCTTATAGAATGATAGTCTTGACCAAGCACTGGTGAGAGGCCTGGCTTGATGGTCGGGCATACTCATCAAACTTCAAAAAAGTGAAACGGACGTGGTGCAAGTTGTGCAAAGTGCAAGTGTCATCAAAAATCAAAATCTTCGCATGGCATCCTGCACAATAGTCCATTCCACCTACAGACCTGCTTCGTCATCGCAACATGGCAGTCACTCAACTACACCCTGGGCAGACGATTATGGGAAGCATTCCCTTATGGATTGCACCATACAATGGATCTGGGATAGCTGGCCGGGACCTAGTTGAAAATATAAACCAAATGAGGGAGCCCGATGCCAAGCATTGGATATTTTCTCTGCTAGATTCATTGCCACAACCATACTTTGTCCCGCTGCTCGTGACACTATGGGCCATATGTCATGCTAGGAGGAAGGCAATACATGAAAACGAATTTCAAAGCCCCAACATCACACATGGGTTTGTTGAGCGATTTCATGGGGAGAGTAATGCATGCGAGATTATGGCTGCCCCACAACAGACGAGCACTAGACAGAAGGTAGTCCCTAGATTGATCCCTCCTCCTACGGGCAAGGCAAAACTAATCGTAGACGGGGTTGTATCCAGATCATCGAATGTGGGTCGATCAAAGCTTATGTAGATATATCAATGAAGTTTTTCCTGGGTGCTTCAATGCTAGTGTTTGCAGGTGCGACCGACCTTATCTCTTTTGAGGCTTTGATCTATCACGAAGCCATGGATCTTGCTACGGATCTCATGCAAACTCGAATAGTCATCGCCTCAAACCGCAAAGAAGTCATCAAGAACATTGAAGATGGCTTCATTGAGAAGCATGGTCATATCATCCATAACTGATATGCATCGCCCATTTCTAAATAAATAAATGAAGATATGTATCCATCACTACTAGCGCTAAGATAGTTTTCTTGGACCAACCCATTGGCAAAAGAAAGTACAGGGAGCATTTCACGGTTTTTGGAAGCCTCTTTGCCCCGGTTTTAATTTTTTTTTGCGAGAAAACTTTCATCTATTCATTTTAAATCATGGAAGTACAACAAACATAAATAATAATAAAAATTACATCCAGATCCGTAGACCACCTACAGACGAGTACAAGCACTGAAGCAAGCCGAAGGCGCGCCACCATCATCGCCCCTCCCTCGTAGGAGTCGGGCACAACTTGTTGTCGTACACAGTCAGGAAGTCGTCGTGCTAAGGCCCCATAGAACTATCGCACTAGAACAACAACTGCCACTGAGGAAGAATAACGTAGATCAAAAGGATACAACCCGAGGACACACGAACATAGACGAACAACAACCAGATTCGAGCAAATCCACCGAGAATAGATCCGCTGGAGACACACCTCCACGCGCCCCGGTTTTGAACCTTTCAATGAATGTTATATCAGTATTTTTCTCCCCCCTATTTTATCGACCATTTTGGGGGTTTTCTTTTGTTTCTTCTTCTTTCTATTTTTGTTTATTTTATCTTTCTTTTCAAATTTTCAAATTCATGAATATTTTTTCAAATTTAAAAAAATCGTAATTTAAAAATCATTATAAAATTATTGATTTTTTTGAATTGATGAATATTTTTAAACTCATGAGAATTTTCGCAAAATCATGAGCGTCTATTAAATTCTTGAATTATTCTCAAAAGTGTGAACCTTTTTTTGAATCCTTGAACAGTTTAAAATATGTGAACATTTTTTAGTTTGTTTTTCTTCCAATCTGTGAACATTTTTCAAATTCACGGACAATTTTTAAAATTAATGAATACTTTTTAAATTCATATTTTTTTATAAAAAAATAAGATTTTTTGAAATTCATGAATAGTAAAAAAACAATTAGAAACTTTTGTTGACTAAGAAACCTGAAAACCTGGTTAAACAAGAAACAAAAACACTCGGTGCTTTGTACTGCACCATGCTGCAGTGGATGCGTAAAAATATTGCCGTTAGCTTTTTTTTTTGAGAAGAAAATATTGCTGTTAGCTGGACCGACTAGAGTGCACTAGACTTGAACCGAGGAAAATGACGGCTAGTTTTATTTGTTTTTGAGTGGTGAAACTGACTGCTAGCTGGGCCGGCTCCAGTGTAGTGTGTGTAGAGTAACTGGCCTGGCCCATGTAGTGAGTGTGTCGGCCGACTCACTGGTACAGCTCGCATAGAGCGATACATATTACCTCCGATCTCATCGCCTAGAAAAAGTTCATCTTTGTTCAAAAAAAAAAGTTCATCTCTTAAAAAGTTGTGAACACCGATCAAACTTTCCCTACGGGGTTACCTCACGTCGCAGGTTTACGAGTTGTTTTTACCAAGTTTGCAGTCGATACTTTGAAACTAGATTTTATGTTGGTAGGTTTCGATAAACATGATATACTTTCGTTCCATCTAACATATGTGTACTTCCCCATGTTGGTATTTTCTCTCTGTGTGTGTACCTGCTATCTTTGTGTACGACGCTTTTCACTTGTTGTTGTGTGCAACTCTCACGCTAGTGTGCTTATTTACTCATAAATTAGTGTGTGTGCATTTCAAAGTTACTGTGTGTATTTCCCATGTTTTTGCATTCGCCCTTTTGAGTGCTTGCAGATGTGTACTATTCCCTCCGTCCCAAAATACAAAATACAACATTATACTAAATCATCGACACTTATTTTAGCACGGAGGGAGTATTTGCACACATGGATGAGTATTCCACGTATACACTGATGTATGCTTACGTACTAAAGTTAGTCATCTAATCAGTCAAACTACATCACGTTAAAGCATGCGGCATGCATGCATGCTCCCATCAATCAATCGAACTAAGAGCATTGTCTGCTGGAAGTACATTGATTAGCATATCACTGGCCGGGGTCCAGGAATATTAAACCCGATGGATTCAAAGGTCCAAGGACAGATATATTCGTCCTGGGAGCAAAGCCAACAGTTCCACGTACTCACTCACTAGCTAGACGAGCTAAATAATCGAGCTGACACATGACATGCATAGACGCCTTTCCCCGGCCGTTGCGAGCAAGAGCCAAAGCCAAGAGGTAGTACGTAGCTAGGCGCCAGCCGCTGGCGGCCAACGCCAACGACAAGCCCCATGTGGATGTGGCCGGTCATGCCCGACGCCGGCCGGTGTCGACGATCCCCGGCCGCGCGCCTCTCTGCTCGGCTGCTCCACCACCCGCCGGTACGGGTACCGGGTACGGCGGCCACTGTGAGCGCGCGCGGCGGGGACGCCATGGAATAAGGAAAATGCAGGGTCGATCTGTAGACTCAGCTGCACAGTTGCGCGGGCTAGCTGCAACGGATGAGATCTGGTAGAGATCCGATTCGGACGACTGTCCGATCAATGATTCCCCGGGAAAAGGTTTGTTCCTTTTGTCCCCGTGCTTTTAACGAAGAATCGGATCACACCGGCACCTACAACTGCATCCATCCATCGCTTTCTCTTTCGCCTTTTGCATGCGAGATGCATGGCGTCGCACATCTCTTTTACTCCTATACTTACTTTTGCATGCATGCAAGGCTGCACCCACAAGCGAAGACATTGTGCATGCATGATGTCTACGTGTATATCGTCGTCTCCATAGGTGTTACACTGTAGTAGTAGCAGCAAAACCAGGAATCGACTTTACTGTTGGCACTTGACACTGCGTACGTAGTACGTGCCTCCGCCGGACACAAAATGCACCGGCGCAAATTATGGAGCGTCGTCAATCATTTCATTAAACGGCACAAATACGCGGGCAATATCTCTGGGACGAGACTTGCCTGCTCCCCTCACGTGTGCTCATTCGTGCTCCCGCATACGTGGCTTGATTTGATTGGAGCAAAATAAGGCCCGGCCCCACCTCCTTAAAATCAGGGGGGGAGATGGTTAGATTAGAAAGAAAAAAGGAAGAAGGACAGCCGTAGGATGAAGTGGGAGCACGGATGGGAGCATAAGGAGGGAGCAGACAAGTTTTATCCATATCTCTGTATAGCGCGCAGCACATTTACTGCTAGTAGTAACTACTCTATCTAGCTAGGTCTCTCTCCTTGCAAGATTCCATGGCCGGACGCGGACAGAAGCAGTACGTCTCAGAGGATTCAGGACGGAGAGGAGAACACGAGGGAAAGCCGATGACAGGGTGCGTTCAAAACCTAGCGACAGGTCGACGGACGGCGACGACTCCTGCCGTACCGTACACCACGCCACTGTACGTTGCGTGGTTCCTCGCCGTCTCCTTGTCGTTTGGTTTGCCATGGAGAGCTTCTGTTGCCGACGAGAGATAAAAGAGACGCTAGCTGGTTATGTTTTTCCTTCTTTTTTTTCCTTCGGCACACTTTCCCCATTTTATGAGAAAAATAAATGGAGATGAGATAGATTGTTATGTTTTCTTACAGGCAATTCAGAGAGCTTTATTTGGACAAAAGCATTTCTAGGACAACCAGCCAATAAGTTAGTTACTAGGAAGCTGAGAGTTTCATCAAGCCAACTCTCGGTCACGTTCAATGTGCAAGCATGCTTGGCACAAGATGCGTCGGAAGGTTTGCTAATCTGTTTACATGCTGAATTCTAATTAAAAAATACCTCACTATGTAGCTCTCTAATCTCTACTCCTAATGGAGGACTTGGTGAATAGTCTCCGCGGTTTATTTTCACTGGTTTTTTTCGTCATCCTCCCACCTCCCAATTTCGTCGGGTTTTTTTTGTCGGATTTTTATTCGCCCCCCATCCCACTGGCCGGACAAACCCAACGTTTATTTGGTAACATGACGAATTTACATATGGTGATTGAATTCTTTTTTGGTAACCCAACTAACGGATGGTAATCAATTTTCAAATACCAAAACCAAACGTACAAGGCAACAATCAATTCATTTTTTTTGACCGGTTATTTTTCGTCTCCTCTCCCACCTGCCTTTTCGCTTCACCACCCACATAAACCTATCGGATTAGTTACCATATAAAAAAATGGTAATCAATCTTCAAATACCAAAACCAAACGTATAAGGCAACAATCAATTCATTTTTTTTTCTGACCGGTTATTTTTCGTCTCCTCTCCCACCTGCCTTTTCTCTTCACCGTCCACATAAACCCATCGGATTAGTTACCATATAAAAAAAATTAATCACAATCAATCAAGCATTGATGGGATATTTCCTTACATTGATGTGATTTTCATTTCTTATCATGAATCATACACGTCAAAAAAAGGTAGGGCGTGCGAGGATCGTGGGCACATGCCCTACAAATCCGAAAATGCCTATAAAAATAAAATCAGGATCAATCAAGCATTGCTGGTATATTTTACTTGCTTTGATGGGATTTTTGTACACGGTACCATTAAGGCGATCCTCCCATCGCTGCCCTCCTCACGAGCCTGGACGGCCGATCCTCTTGACTCCTGCCCTCATGTGTCCTCGCGCCGGCGGGCCGCCATCCTCTTCTTCTCTCCGATTTCCTTGACCAGGAGGACTCCTCTGTGCCCCAGGCCCTGGCAGACTCCTCGGTACTCCGCCCGCGCCGTCACATCCGACGCAGGCGAAACTCCAGTTCACCGTACTACCACGCCGTCGCCGCCACCAGCACGGAACCCTAGGGCAGGGCACTAGGATCCCTAGAGCAGGGCGGGCAGCGAGGAGCGGCGCAAGGAGGCTGTGTCGGTCGTTCCTGCCACCAGCGCTAAACCCCAGGTATTTACGTTCCATGTCCTCCCCGCACTCTATGCTGATACATCAGCGAGGAGCTGACGGTGGAAATGCTACTCCTCCCCGAACTCTATGATGCTTGATTCGATCTCGTGGACTGGAGCCATGAAGGTGGGCAAGGCTATTGAGTTTGCTTCTAACACCGGCTTGGGCGATGGGTGGGACGAATGCGAGCAGCGGCCAACGGCGGACATGGACTCAAGCCAGCACAGGTCCACGGTGGAGCAGCGCCCTGCTGGTCTTCACTTGGTAGGCGGCAACAGTTTCCGCATCAAGGTATGTGCTCTTTTTTACATTCTTGTCATTTCTGATTGAGAATCGTTGTATTAGCTCATGGACGCCCGTACCAGCAGTCCAGATTTGATTCCCGGTCAGCTCGGGTGTTGTGGAGCATAGGGAAGGAGGAGAAGGAGGGCAGGTGTTTACAATTCGGTGCCAAGGAAGATAATCGAGATGGTGGCGCAGAATTAGAGGATGCCAGGTGACCAGGTAGAGGAGAGACAACACCCAACGCGCATCGATGCAGTGAGGAGTGTGGTGTTATAGAGTATGGTAATTGGTAAAAGTTTTTGGTCCTGTAATATCAGAGTGTGTGTGTGTGTGTCAGTGTGTGTGTGTGAGAGAGTGTGTGTGTGTGTGTCCGAGAGAGAGAGAGAGAACTTAGATAAAGATAATGCATATTACATAAAAATAACGCTGAGAATTTAGATGTATTGTTTGTCATGGAGTTGTGGCTGGCCGATTTACATGAAATTAATTCCCTCAGTTGTGGTGGCAAATATAATAAACATAATCCATATTGTTATGCACTAGTGTGTGTGTGTGTGTGTGTGTGTGTGTGTGTGAAATAGATGGATTATGGTTCCGTACCCAATAAGATGGATGTGTGTGTGTGTGTTAGAGAGAGAGAGAGGGGGGAGAGCGAGGAAGAGGGAGGGAGAGTGTGTGTGTGAAGATTTGATGGTAAAAAAGGTCGCCAATGTCACTTGATATGCATGAGAATATTAAATGTAATATTAACATGATTAATATTGAACTCTTAAAATTAATGTGGCCCCGTTGCAACGCACGAGCGTTCTTCTAGTTTCAACTAAGGTAGGAGCAACTATTGAATGAGTTCTGCATCTTCACTATGGTTTGAAGCCAATTGACAAAAAGTTACAACCTTCTAGTTCTGCATCTTCACTATCATCATTAGAGCTATCACAATCAGATATAAGCTCTTGGACAACCTTACTGTCGAAACTATCTAACTTTGAGCCCCCTGTGTACATATGATTTTTTTGGATCGGGGTTGTTTAATGGTAAAAAATATCTTATGGCATGTATACATTAAGAGACCATTATACAAGAATTGTGCATAAATACTATACCATTTTGCATCCATTCGATGTAAAATGGGTGGTAGGATCAACCGCCTCGCCCTAGTGCCATCTAAGCTCGGCATCACTCTTGCACCTCTTTACACATCCTTCTACATGACGTGGCCTATTCCCTCCCCAAGCCAGCAAGCTAAGAAGACGGCGGTCCGCAAGGTGAGCGCGGAGGCGATGAGGCCCATGGAGAGCCTGGGAGCGTCTACCCCGCGTCAGGTGGTCATGGTGCATGCCTCGCCAAGCGTCCCTGCTCTGGGAGGTCTTGGTCCTGTGGCTCCGCCCCCCGTCGACGCGCTCATGCAGGAAGCCTCCAAGGCGGCACCAATCTCCAAGGCCAAGCGCTCCAAGACGGTGCCCTCGGCGTCAGCACGTACCAGCTCGCGCCCTAAGGGAGCTAAAGGGAACATGCCTTCCATCCAGCGATTGCAACTGCTCCAAGCCGAGAAGAACATGGAGATCTTAGGTAATCCACCCCCATGCTTCACCGTGCTTGATTCATTTTCCGACGATCATATATATGATTGAGGTTCTGGGGAAGAGCGGTGTCAATCCGTCATGTGTGGGTGGCGCGCGCGAATTAAACTCACTGCTCCACTCCAAGGAGCTGGCGCAGGCAGCGCTAGCAGCAGCTGGCTATTGCACGTGCTGACCAACTTGCAGAGGAAGCAGGGGCTTCCAATGCAGCCACGGTCTGTCCCATAGGGGGGGGGGGGTTGGCAGTAGGGGTTGCCTCCTCCCTCTCGCCTCGTCGCGTTATGTCGACGCGCGTGGCCAAGGCGGTGTCCTCTAGGGGCATCCGTCTCCGCAATCGCATTATTTAGATGTGGTTCCTATTTTGGAACATTCATGCCTTTGGTCACATTGAGAAGCGAACCCAACTCAAGGATTACATTCGCAACGAGGGTATTGATGTTGTAGGCTTACAGGACATGATCAAGGCTGAGTTTAGGCACCATGAGCTCTTGCTATTAATCTTTTGGAACGCTTTCAATGGCATCACGTCCCACTGTAGGGCACTCGGGGGGCCTGCTGCTAGGTTTGAACTTGTCTATTTTAGGTGCTTTCATGGGATGCTGGTATGTTTTTCTTGTCTGCCCATATCATACCGTACATCGTTACGCGAGGAGGTAGTGATCTTGGTCTACGACCCTGCTGATTATTGCCACTCGTCGGAGTTCATGGGGGAACTTCAAACAAAAGTCCAGGAGGTTTCCACGGGTCACGTCCCACTAGTGGTGGGCGACGATTTTAATTTGATCCGCTCGGGAGCGGACAAAAACAACAACATAAACTAGACTAGGGTGGCCATGTTTAATAACACTATCGCTTCCATGGCACTTAGGGAAGTGGACGGATTGGGCGTGAGGTACACCTGGACGAACAAGAAGCTCTCTTCGGTGCGGTCTGTGCTGATCGGGTGTTCATCTCGCCCGGATGGGAGGTGTTGCACCCTCTCCGTTAGCTTGTCACGGAGACTCGTATTGGGTCAGACCACGTCCCATTGAGTCGGCAATTCTGCTGAAATTAGACTTTGAGAAGGCATACGACCACGTTAACTTGGATTTCCTTCTCAGGTCCTTATTAGTTGTGTGGGTGCACCGAGTGATTCAGTTGGTATCGGGAGGCCAAACCGCAATATCTGTTAACGGAGAAGTAGGGAACTTCTTCGTAACAAGCAGGGACTCCGTCAGGGCGACCCAATGTCCCTGCTGAAGGAAATATGCCCTAGAGGCAATAATAAAGTTGTTATTTATATTTCCTTATACATCATGATAAATTTCGTTTATTCATGCTAGAATTTTATTAACCGGAAACTTGATACGTGTGTGAATACATAGATGAAACAGAGTGTCCCTAGTATGCCTCTACTAGACTAGCTCGTTAATCAAAGATGATTATGTTTCCTAACCATAGACATGAGTTGTCATTTGATCAATAGGATCACATCATTAGGAGAATGATGTGATGGACAAGACCCATCCGTTAGCTTAGCAATATGATCGTTTAGTTTTTCTGCTATTGCTTTGTTCATGACTTATACATGTTCCTATGACTATGAGATTATGCAACTCCCGAATACCGGAGGAACACCTTGTGTGCTATCAAACGTCACAACGTAACTGAGTGATTATAAAGATGCTCTACAGGTGTCTCTGAAGGTGTTTGCGGTGTTGGCATAGATCGAGAATAGGATTTATCATTCCGAGTGTCGGAGAGGCGTCTCTGGGCCCTCTCGGTAATACACATCATAATAAGCCTTGCAAGCAAACGACTAATGAGTTAGGCACAGGATGATGTATTACGGAATGAATAAAGAGACTTGCCAGTGACGAGATTGAACTAGGTATGATGATACCGACGATCGAATCTCGGGCAAGTAACATACCAATGACAAAGGGAGCAACGTATGTTGTTATGCGATTTGACCAATAAAGATCTTCATAGAATATGTAGGAACCAATATGAGCATCCAGGTTCCGCTATTGGTTATTGACCGGAGATGAGTCTCGGTCATGTCTACATAGTTCTCGAACCCGTAGGGTCCGCACGCTTAACGTTCGATGACGATCGGCATTATAAGTTTATGTTTTTTGATGTACCGAAGGTTGTTCGGAGTCCCGGATGTGATCACAAACATGACGAGGAGTCTCGAAATTGTCGAGACGTAAAGATTGCTATATTGGACGACTATGTTTGGACACCGGAAAGTTTTCAGATGAGTTCAGACATTTTTCGAAGTACCGGGGGGTTACCGAAACCCCCCGGGGGCTTAATGGGCCTACATGGGCTTTAGTCGAAGAGGTAGAAGGAGGCGAAGAGGTGGGGGCACGCCCCCCACAGCCTAATCTAAATTGGGAAGGGGGTCGCCCCCCTTTCCTTCCTCTCCTCTCCCCCCTTCCTTCCCTGTCCTATTAGGACTAGGAAAGGGGGGAACCTACTCTTAGTAGGAGTATGATTCCCCCCCTTGGGGGTGCACCATGAAGGGCCGGCCGGCCTCCCCCTGCTCCTTTATATATGGGGGCAGGGGGCACCCTAGGACACACAAGTTAATTTGCAAGCTGTGTGCGGTGCCCTCCTCTACAGTTACACACCTGGGTCATATCGTTGCAGTGCTTAGGCGAAGCCCTACGCCGGTAACTTCATCATCACCGTCACCACGCCGTCGTGCTGACAAAACTCTCCCGCGACACTCAACTGGATCAAGAGTTCGTGTGACGTCATCGAGCTGAACGTGTGCTGAACGCGGAGGTGCCGTATGTTCGGTGCTTGGACCAGTTGGATCGCGAAGACGTTCGACTACATCAACCACTTTACTAAACGCTTCCGCTTTCGGTCTACGATGGTACGTGGCACACTCTCCCCGCTCGTTGCTATACTTCTCCTAGATAGATCTTACATGATCGTAGGATTTTTTTTGAAATACTACGTTTCCCAACAGCTGCTCCTCTTCAACTTTGTTGCCGATGCCCTGGCAGCTGTGTTGCATAAGGCTACGGTGGCCGGCCACATTAGGGGAGTGATAGGGCACTTAATCCAAGGGGGGGGGGGTGTCCCATTTACAGTACACAGATGATACATTGCTGATGTTCCAGCCCGATACCCACATCATAGCTATGGTGAAAGCACTTCTGCTTAGCTTTGAGCTCATGTCCGGGCTGAAAATCAGCTTCCACAAGTGTGAAGTCCTATCCATAAGGATGGATATTGACAAGGTCCGTCGCATCACGGACTTACTCAACTGCAAGTTGGGAAAGTTTCCGTTTACCTATTTAGGACTACCTTTAGCTACTAGAAAGCTTACCATTGACGATTGGGAGCCACTTTGTACTAAGGTAGGGGGCCCGGTGAGCCCTTGGCATGGAAATTCATGTCTTCTATGGCAAGACTCATACTAACTAATTCAAGCATGTCTTCTTTACCCTTGTTTGCTATGGGCATATTCTTTTAGCTGACGGGGTACACGCAAAGATGGACACGCCGCGTTCCCGTTTCTTTTGGGAAGGAACCGGACCCAAATGTCAATACCATATGGTTAAATGTGCGGCCGTGTGTCGCCCCAAGTCTTTGGGGGACTTGGGATTACGAACTCCAGACTGATGAACATTGCACTCATGTGTAAATGGATCTGAAAACTGTCGCAAGGGAAGACAGGGCTATGGGCGCACCTCCTTAGAAAGAAATATTTCCCTAATGGTATTATTTAGAAGGAGCCGCCGGGGGATCCTCCTTCTGGAACACAATCCAATCCTTTAAGCCGGCTTTTGCCATGGGGGCGAAGTATGCTGTACAGGACAGTCGGTCCACTAGATTTTGGCTCGATCTTTTGGTAGGGACACAACCACTCTGGTCGGAATTCCGGGACTTGTACACCGTTGCGGTCGACACGAAGCTCACCGTGGCCGAGGCGCTAAGCGGACCCACGCTTGCCGTCCACTTTCGACGCGAGTTAGAGCATGGTTAATAGTATAACCAGCTGCTGGCTATAAGCCAGTGCCATGTCATCTACAGTTCATCTTATAGCCAATATGTACAATAACAGATCAAAATAGTGTATTACTTAATTATTATGTGGCCCACCTTTCATTATCACAAAGTGCCTAGGAGCATGTGCTAGAGCTGACTCTTCATGAAGAGCCCGCTTACCTTCTCTCTCCTCTTCTCTTTCCTCCAACTAGGCAGAAATATACTAGTTTATTCCTTATAGCCTGCTGACTCAGCTCTATTGTCACTAGTAGAAAACAGGGCATTGGTCCAGCCCATTAGCCCCGGTTCAATCTAGAACCGGGACCAATAGGGGTACTGGACCCGGTTCGTTAGCCCAGGGGGCCGGCCGGGCCACGTGGGCCATTGGTCCCGGTTCGTCTGGACCTATTGGTCCCGGTTGGAGCTAAAAACCGGGACCAATGGCTCTTGCTCCTGGCCCACCACTATTAGTCCCGGTTTGTTTTATGAACCGGGACCAAAGGCACCCCTTTAGCCCCGGTTTGTAGCACCAACCGGGACCAGTGAGTTGCCTATATATACCCCCTCACTCAAGAGCAGAGCTCACTGCTCTGTTTTTTTTCTGGCCGAGGGGGAGAGGGGCTAGTGGTGCTCTAGCTCACCTCCTATGCACACAACATGTTCGGTGGAATGCCCGAGCCACACTAGTTAAGCTTTTCTCCTCTCGAAGCTCTATTTTCTTCGAGATTTGTCTAGGTTTAGCGGTCCGTCACGTCCCGTCCCCGTCTTCGCCGCCGTCGATCGCCCCCGCCGATCTCGTCACCGGCACCACCGTGGTGAGCCTCTTGTTATGTCCATGCTTTTCTTACTTTTATTATTGCTTTAGATAGATATTTGTCTAATTTTCTTACGTTTATTATTGCTTGTTATTATATAGTGCGATGGTTTTGATATCCTCCCACGTGGGCCCTCGTCCGGTCTACGATTCGGATGTGGTATATTATCTTTAATTTATAACTATTTGTTTTAGTGCTTATGATAGTTATGCCGACCAACCTGACATGCATAGATGTTTTATTATGTCTAGGAGGTAGTTGAACCGGAAATTCCAACCGACCCTCTTGTGGAGAGGTTAAATTTAGTTGAAGAGGAAAACATTTCGTTAAAGAAAAAATTGAAAAAAATGGAGGAGGAGAAGATGGAATTGGAGTTGCATGTTGCGGAAGTTATCGATGATCACAAGATCAAGATGGACCCTATTGTCGAGAGGTTAAATTTAGTTGAAGAAGAAAACAAATTCTTGAAGGAAAAAATAAAAAAAATTGTGGACGAGAAGATGATATTGGAGTTGCATGTTGCGGATGTCGTCGATGATCACAAGATCAAGATGGATGCAATGCGGTTGAAGATTAAAAAGATTAGAAAATATGCCATTAATACCGAGGCTTGGTATCATTATGCCGTTGGATCAATTGTTACCTTGGTTGCGATTATGATAGCATTTGTTTTCGCGTTGAAATGTTTTACATAGTTTCGATGTGTATGGAGAGCTATATATGTTGTTAGATGAGAACTATATATATGTATGTACTTTGGTTTTAATGTGATGATGAACTTTTATCCATTTGGTCACTTATTTATCTATTTATGATGTTCTGTAATGGTTTTTGACACACTTAATTATATATAAATGCACGCAGATGAACCGCCAATGGATGTACGGTGACAGACACACCTCCGAGTACATTAAGGGCGTGCGTGAGTTTCTAAATGTGGCAGAGGCAAACAAGCAGAATGGTTTTATGTGTTGTCCATGCACTCAATGTGTGAATACGATGTCTTACTCTAACCGAAAAATCCTTCACTCCCACCTGCTTTACAAGGGTTTCATGCCACACTATAATGTTTGGACGAGGCACGGTGAAATAGGGGTTATGATGGAAGACGGCGAAGAAGAAGAGTACGATGACAACTATGTGCCCCCTGAATACGGTGATGCTGCAATGGGGGGAGCTGGTGAAGATCAAGAGGAACCAGACGATGTGCCCAATGATGCTGCAACGGGTGAAGCTGCTGAAGATCAAGAGGAACCAAATGATGATCTTTGCCGGGTCATTGTCGATGCAAGGACACAATGCGAAAGTCAAAAGGAGAAGCTGAAGTTCGATCGCATGTTAGAGGATCACAAAAAAGGGTTGTACCCCAATTGCGAAGATGGCAACACAAAGCTCGGTACCGTACTGGAATTGCTGCAGTGGAAGGCAGAGAATGCTGTGGCTGACAAAGGATTTGAGAAGCTACTGAAAATATTGAAGAAGAAGCTTCCGAAGGATAACAAATTGCCCGACAGTACATACGCAGCAAAGAAGGTCGTATGCCCTCTAGGATTGGAGGTGCAGAAGATACATGCATGCCCTAATGACTGCATCCTCTACCGCGGTGCATACAACGATCTGAACGCATGTCCGGTATGCGGTGCGTTGCGGTATAAGATCAGACGAGATGACCCTGGTGATGTTGATGGCGAGCCCGCCAGGAAGAGGGTTCCTGCGAAGGTGATGTGGTATGCTCCTATAATACCACGGTTGAAACGTTTGTTTAGAAACAGAGAGCATGCCAAGTTGATGCGATGGCACAGTGAGGACCGTAAGAAAGACGGGAAGTTGAGAGCACCCGCTGACGGGTCGCAATGGAGAAAAATCGAGAGAAAGTACTGGGAGGAGTTTGCAAAGGACGCAAGGAACGTATGGTTTGCTCTAAGCGCGGATGGCATTAATCCTTTCGGGGAGCAGAGCAGCAATCACAGCACCTGGGCCGTGACTCTATGTATGTATAACCTTCCTCCTTGGATGTGCATGAAGCGGAAGTTCATTATGATGCCAGTTCTCATCCAAGGCCCTAAGCAACCCGGCAACGACATTGATGTGTACCTAAGGCCATTAGTTGAAGAACTTTTACAGCTGTGGAATGGAAACGGTGTACGTGCGTGGGATGAGCACAAACAGGAGGAATTTGACCTAAAGGCGTTGCTGTTCGTGACCATGAACGATTGGCCCGCTCTCAGTAACCTTTCAGGACAGACAAACAAAGGATACCACGCATGCACGCACTGTTTAGATGACACTGAAAGTATATACCTGGACAAGTGCAGGAAGAATGTGTACCTGGGCCATCGTCGATTTCTTCCGACCAACCATCAATGTCGAAAGAAAGGCAAGCATTTCAAAGGCGAGGCAGATCACCGGAAGAAGCCCGCCATGCGTACCGGTGATCACGTACTTGCTATGGTCAATGATTTACACGTAATCTTCGGAAAGGGCCCCGGCGCACGAGCTGTTCCGAATGACGATGAGGGACACGCACCCATGTGGAAGAAGAAATCTATATTTTGGGACCTACCCTACTGGAAAGACCTAGAGGTCCGCTCTTCAATCGACGTGATGCACGTGACGAAGAACCTTTGCGTGAACCTGCTAGGCTTCTTGGGCGTGTATGGAAAGACAAAAGATACAGCTGAGGCACGGGAGGACCTGCAACGTTTGCACGAAAAAGACGGCATCCCTCCGAAGCAGTATGAAGGTCCTGCCAGCTATGCTCTTACGAAAGAAGAGAAAGAAATCTTCTTTGAATGCCTTCTCAGTATGAAGGTCCCGACTGGCTTCTCGTCGAATATAAAGGGAATAATAAATATGGCAGAGAAAAAGTTCCAGAACCTAAAGTCTCATGACTGCCATGTGATTATGACGCAACTGCTTCCGGTTGCATTGAGGGGGCTTCTACCGGAAAACGTCCGATTAGCCATTGTGAAACTATGTGCATTCCTCAATGCAATCTCTCAGAAGGTGATCGATCCAGAAATCGTACCAAGGCTAAGGAGTGATGTGACGCAATGTCTTGTCAGTTTCGAGCTTGTGTTCCCACCATCCTTTTTCAATATCATGACACACGTCCTAGTTCATCTAGTCGACGAGATTGTCATTCTGGGGCCCGTATTTCTACACAATATGTTCCCGTTTGAGAGGTTCATGGGAGTCCTAAAGAAATATGTCCGTAACCGCGCCAGACCAGAAGGAAGCATCTCCATGGGCCATCAAACAGAGGATGTCATCGGGTTTTGTGTTGACTTCATTCCTGGCCTTAATAAGATAGGTCTCCCTAAATCGCGGTACGAGGGCAGACTGACTGGAAAAGGCACGCTTGGAAGGGACTCAATAATATGCAGGGACGGTTATTCTTGGTCTCAAGCACACTACACAGTTCTACAGAACTCTACATTGGTGACCCCGTATGTCGATGAACACAAGAACAGTCTGCGCTCCAAACACCCGGAGCAGTGCGACGACTGGATTACACGTGAACACATCAGGACTTTCAGCAGTTGGTTGGAAACACGTCTCAGAGGTGACAACACTTTTTGTGATGAGTTGTACTTGTTGTCCAGGGGACCATCTTCGACTGTATTGATTTACAAAGGATACGAGATAAATGGAAATACATTTTACACGATTGTCCAAGATCAAAAGAGCACCAACCAAAACAGCGGTGTCCGCTTTGATGCAACAACCGAGAGGGGAAAGGACACATATTATGGTTACATAGTGGACATATGGGAACTTGACTACGGACATGATTTTAAGGTCCCTTTGTTTAAGTGTAAATGGGTCAATCTGTCAGGAGGCGGGGTACAGGTAGACCCACAGTACGGAATGACAACAGTGGATCTGAAAAATCTTGGATACAATGACGAACCGTTCGTCCTAGCCAATGATGTGGCACAGGTTATCTATGTGAAGGACATGTCTACCAGACCGAGAAAAAGAAAAGATAAGGAAGCGAATACATCATACGATGAGCCAAAGCGCCACATAGTTCTTTCAGGAAAAAGGGACATCCTGGGAGTGGAGGGCAAGACAGACATGTCTGAAGATTATGAAAAGTTTCATGAAATTCCTCCCTTCAAAGTCAAGGTTGACCCAAGCATCCTGATAAACGATGAAGATTATCCATGGTTACGGCACAATAAGCAAATGACACAAGCGAAGAAAAAGTGAAGAGTTATTTCCGCAACTATTATGATGATACCATGCCAACTTTGTAACAAACGAGTATGATACCATTGTCCGTTTGTACTATTCAAATTTCAATACTACTTGCACTAACAAAACAAAACAAAACAAAACAAACTTGAAAAATAAATAGCAACAATAAGTATTTTGTTGTAAGTATAAACAAAATAAAATAAATAAAGCAACAAAGAAAATAAATAAAGAAAGTAAAATAAATAAAGCAACTCTAAATACAGCAAAAAACAACTTAGAAATAAACAAAGAAAATAAAATAAATAAAGCAACTCTAAATACAGCAAAAAACAACTTAGAAATAAATAGCAACAATAAGTATTTTGTTGTAATTAAGTATAAACAAAATAAAATAAATAAAGCAACAAAGAAAATAAATAAAGAAAGTAAAATAAATAAAGCAACTCTAAATACAGCAAAAAACAACTTAGAATTAAACAAAGAAAATAAAATAAATAAAGCAACTCTAAATGCAGCAAAAAACAACTTAGAAATAAATAAAGCAAAAAAGGAAAAAAAAAAATTTGGGCGCTGCCCAGTGAGCCTGCAAGGCCTATAGCACAGGATCCACCTGTAATATAAGGCCCAGCAAGCTCACAGGGCAGCGCGCAGAGTTAGGCCCAGAAGCCTGCATTTGAGAGGAGCTCGAGAGGGTGGGAGCAGCAGCCCTTATAAACCACTCTCGAGCTCCCTCAGCTAGCGAGGTGGGACTAAACATCCCACCGCACCCGCGCCAGCACAGGGCCTTTGGTCCCGGTTGGTGGCACCAACCGGGACTAAAGGGTGGCATTAGTCCCGGTTGGTGGCTGAAACCGGGACTAATGCACCCCTTTAGTCCCGGTTGCTGCCACCAACCGGGACTAAAGGCCCCACCTTCCCGCCCTTTGGGCTGCTGAAAAGGGACCTTTAGTCCCGGTTGGTGGCAGCAACCGGGACTAAAGGGGGGCATTAGTCCCGGTTTCAGCCACCAACCGGGACTAATGCCACTCCTATATAACCAGGACTTGCGAAATTTTGGGCAGTTTCTTTCTTCCCCGCCCCGACGCCTCCCTCGATCTGCTCTTCCCCGTCGCCGTCGCCGTCGCCCCCGTCGCCCCCGTCGCCCCGTCGTCGCCCCCGACGCCGCCTCGTCGCTCCGCCCCGCGCCGTCGCCGCGCCCCGCGCCGTCGCCGCGCCCCGCGCCGTCGCCCCGCCCCGCGCCGTCGCCGCGCCCCGGCCGGCCCGTCGCCCCGCGCCGCCGCGCGCCCCGCCCCGCCGCCGTCGCGCCGCCGCGCCCCGACGCCGCCTCGTCGCCGCCCCGCCCCGCCGCCGTCGCGCCGCCCTGCCGATGTGAGGGCCGGCTCCCTTTTTTTTTATATGTTTAATATATATTGCTGTATATATATATATAGTTGCTGTGTATATATATGTATATATGTGTATATTTTTTTTCTTAGGAATTTTCTTAGGAAATTGCAGTATATATAGTTGCTGTATATAGTTGCTGTATTTATATGTATGTGTATATCTTTTTTTTTTCTTAGGAATTTGCTAAATATATATGTTAAATATATATTTATGTGTATATAAATATATTTTTTCTTAGGAAGTTGCTGTATATATGTGATGTGTGTATATGTGATGTATATATATGTGTATGTGGCTATATAGTTTTTTGTTTATATATGCTAAATATATATAGAAAGTTTTATATATATATGCAAAAGTTACAAATTTAGAAAAAGAAGGATAGGAAAGAAGAAAATAAGAAAGAGGAAAGAAAGAAGAAGAAGGAGAGGAAGAAAGAGGAGAAATAAATAAGAAGAAGAAAAAAAGAAAAAAAGAGGAGAAGAAGAAAGGAATAGAGGAGAAGAAGAGAATTTTCTCTTCTTCTCCTCTATTCCTTTCTTCTTCTCCTTTTTTTTTTCTTTTTTTTTCTTCGATCTTCTCCTCTAGCGGTTCTTTTTTTCTTCTTCTTCCTCTTTTTTTATCGGATATGTATACACCCTCTCCCCGATAACTTCGACATTAGGGGGGGCCGGGGTCGAGGGTCGTCGAGGGACCGAGGCCGAAGGTCGAGGGGTCGAGGGTCGTCGAGGGACCGATCGAGAGGCCGAAGGGCGAGGGGTCGAGAGGTTGCCTAGCAGTCGGGGGTCTAGGGTTGTGGATCGCCGAGCAGTCGGGGGTCAAAGTATTGAAGAATTCCATGACTTCATCATTAGCCAGAAGTAACCAGGGCATTTTGGTACAAAGTTATGCAAAGATATTTTGGAACGGAGTTCCTGATAGAATAATCCGTCTTTTGTTACGAATTATCCTATCGGGGACTCCGTTCCAAAATAACTTTGGAGAGCTTCGTACCATCATGCTACTGTTACTTTCGCCTAATGATGAAGTATTGGTTTTGTTGAATCCTTTGACACTCGACAAAATGTGACATGAGGGGGTCTAGGGTTGTGGATCGCCGAGCAGTCGGGGGTCGAGGGGTCGAGAGAGGTTGCCTAGCTAGTGTCAAAGTATTGAAGAATTCCATGACTTCATCATTTGCCAGAAGTAACCGGCGCATTTTGGTACAAAGTTATGCAAAGATATTTTGGAACGGAGTTCCTGATAGAATAATCCGTCTTTTGTTACGAATTATCCTATCGGGGACTCCGTTCCAAAATAACTTTGGAGAGCTTCGTACCATCATGCTACTGTTACTTTCGCCTAATGATGAAGTATTGGTTTTGTTGAATCCTTTGACACTCGACAAAATGTGACATGAGGGGGTCTAGGGTTGTGGATCGCCGAGCAGTCGGGGGTCGAGGGGTCGAGAGAGGTTGCCTAGCTAGTGTCAAAGTATTGAAGAATTCCATGACTTCATCATTAGCCAGAAGTAACCGGGGCATTTTGGTACAAAGTTATGCAAAGATATTTTGAAACGGAGTTCCTGATAGAATAATCCGTCTTTTGTTACGAATTATCCTATCGGGGACTCCGTTCCAAAATAACTTTGGAGAGCTTCGTACCATCATGCTACTGTTACTTTCGCCTAATGATGAAGTATTGGTTTTGTTGAATCCTTTGACACTATAGCTAGACAAAATGTGACATGAGGGGGTCTAGGGTTTGTGGATCGCCGAGCAGTCGGGGGTCGAGGGGTCGAGAGAGGTTGCCTAGCTAGTGTCAAAGTATTGAAAAATTCCATGACTTCATCATTTGCCAGAAGTAACCGGGGCATGTTGGTACGAAGTTATGCAAAGATGTTCTGGAACGGAGTCCCTGATAGGATAATCCGTCTTTTGTTACGGATTATCTTATCCGGGACTTCGTTCCAAAACAACTTTGGAGAGCTTCGTACCATCATGCTACTGTTACTTTCGCCTAATGATGAAGTATTGGTTTTGTTGAATCATTTGACACTATAGCTAGACAAAATGTGACATGAGGGGGTCTAGGGTTTGTGGATCGCCGAGCAGTCGAGGGTTGAAGCTAGTTCTACGTTTGCCATTAATATATCCATCTGTCATGTTTGAATAATAATTGGCATGTTGTAAATATTTGTAGAAACAATGGACGACAACACCCGAGACCTAGCACAAGAAGCGATGTTGATGGACATAATCGCAGACGGACAAAATGCCGTCAGGTCGTATCTCAACGACACCGATGAGCAGGTCGAACAAGAGCTGCGGCTGGAAGATCTAGGCTATGATATTGATGAATTCGGTGACCCAATGCACATGGAAGAAGTAGACCGTGAGGACGGCTCCGGTGACCCAATGCCGGTGCAAGAAGGAGACCGTGATGCTGGCTCCGGTGACCGAACCGAGTCCGGCCAGGAGGTATATATGTTAGTTAAGCATGTGCTGACTAGTTATTTGATTCATTCATTAACTCTCGTCTTTGTTCCTTTTCTAGCCCTCCGGATCGAGCAAATCTTCGGTAAAGAGACGAGGAGCGAAGAAAAAGTTGAGGCCGGATGAAAAGTTTGAGATCTTAGAAATCTCGCGCTCCGGCGAGCCGATTGCACCCATCCGCACAAAGAACGCATTTGTTAATCAGTGCGGGGTTCTGGTTAGGGACAAGATCCCGATCAGCATCCATCAATGGTTAAAGCCGGCTGCAAAAGACGCTCAGGTGACTTATGTCACTGATATGCAGAAAGAAGATCTTTGGACTGAGCTGAAGACAAACTTCGTCCTACCGCGAGAGGTTGATTCGGCGAAGCCAGTTATAGAGGACTTAATCAAGTCTGCTGCACTTCAGAAGATGGCAGACCAATTCAGGGCATGGAAGAAAAAACTGAATACGTTTGTCAAAGAGAAAACGACTCCAGAATTCGTGGGCATATATGAGAAGATCAAAGATGACTGGCCCGCATTTGTGGCCCATAAGAAGTCGGAAAAGAGTCAGAAGATGTCGGAGACAAACCGGATAAATGCTGCAAAGAAGATGCATCACCATCGCACGGGGTCGGGCGGCTACCTCGTAGCCCGGCCTAAGTGGGCCAGGGCTGAGAATGATCTGCTTCAGAAAGGGATCGAACCAGAGACAATGCACTGGCCAGAACGTTGCCGGACTTGGTTCTTCGGGGCTGGCGGATCCTTGGACCCTGTAACAGGGTGGTGCATTTGGACGGACAAGCAATTGGAAACACCACTCAGGAAGATGCGGCAGTATATCAAAGCAGCGCATGCAGGGACGTTCATCCCCGACAGAGAGAACGACGAGCTGACAATGGCCCTCGGGAATCCTGAGCACCCTGGACGGACACGAGGCACGCCAGGCTCCCTTCCGTGGCGTGCTGGGTTTCCGGACGCAGGAGGCTACAAATGCCACGACAGGAGGAAGAAAATGGAGATGACCGAAATCCAGGCGCTGCGGGCCAGAATACAAGCGATAGAGGAACGGGAAGCAGATCGGGAAAGAATTGCCGAAGCTTCCCCCGGAGCTACCCCGCCATCTCAGCGGAGAAGCAGCGTGGCTTCCACCGAGCTGCTTCAGCCAGAGCTTGCCTTGACGGCTACTGCCAGGAATCCTGTGGATGCTATCACGGAGGCACAAAATTGCCACCTTATGGCACAGTGGATGAATCTGAAGGTCAAGGCGGCTGCTGGCTCTGTTTATCCTTCTGGACCAGACGACACTTTTCACTGTCGGCCGATTCCAGAAGGATATGCTAGGGTGATGGTCGACGAAATAACGGAGGGATTTGAGGAGCTCCAGCTTGACCACCCTACCGGTGAAGGGGAGACTCGGCTGGGTTCTTCACTGAAGACTCCATGCCTATGGCGGAAGGACCTAATCAACATTCTGAACTGGACGCCTCCGCCTCCTCCTCCTCCTCCGACGAGTCAGGGCACTCCGCCTCCTCCACCGCCTCCTCCTCCGGCGAGTGACCATCAGGGCACTCCGGCTCCTTCTCCGGCGAGTGACCATCAGGGCACTCCGGCTCCTTCTCCGGCGCGTGGCGGCACACCGCCTCCTTCGCCGCCGGCGCGTGGCGGCACTCCGCCTCCTTCGCCGCCGGCGCGCCCGAGCAGACAGCCAGCTCCTCCTTCGCCTAATCAGCAAGGGCGGAAGAAACCTGCCGCCGCTCCGGCTGCTCCTGCTCCGGCGCCTAAGCAAGTAAAAAAGACAGCCGCTTCGTCTGGTCCGGCGACGTCTACCAGTACAGCCAGAGGCGGGAGGCGATGCAGATTCGGTCCTTCTCTCACGCCTCTAGAGAAGTTGCCGTACGAGAGGTCCGACGAGGAAAACACGAAGATCGCTGAAGGCGAAGTGAAGGACTTTTTTGAAGGGTTGAAAGCACAGAGACATCCACCTCCAGAGGAGAAGATAGATGCGGTGAAAGCAAAGCGCACTCTTGCTGCCCTGAAGCAACCAGCGAAAAGTAAGCCGAAGGGCAACTATGACCGCATTATTCAAAAGACATTTCAAGATGCCAAGCGGTCCGGAAGTACAAAAAGTGATCAGAGGTTAGCAGAAGGGCGAGCTGGGAAACAAATTGCCCAGCTCGGCGAACAAGCGAACCAATCGTGCCCCCCGCTCAAGGTGTCTAGCGACATGGTCGCTAATGATCCGAGGATGGTGCCCGGTTATACCAATCTTGCAGATTACACGTCCGACGATGTACACTATGATTTCATGGACGTGCAGATAGAAAGATACGAGTACAAAAAGCCTCTCGTCAAAAATGAAAGATCTCTATCAACGAATATGCGAAGATTGCATGATTGGTACATGAAAATCTGCAGAGAGTCTGGGGGAGGAATAACTTGTATTTGAGAGTTAAACCGGAGCATGACCTCGTTGGAATTGACCTGTTGCCTGTTCCATTTGAGGAGTTCTATCAATTTTTCAATCAATTGGCCCTCGATAAAACAACGATCACCTGCTACTGTCTGTAAGTAGTACTACTTCTGTCATTAAGTCTCTCTATATAGCTGATCTTCATTGCATGTATTTATAATTATCCTCACTATATTATGCAGATTGAAGATCGTCGAATTGAAGAAAAGACAAGTAGGTGATATTGGGTTTATTAACACATACCTCATAGATGCAACCGAGGTTAAATTGCGTCCCGGCGATACCGAGACCAACTTGCTACGATCGTTGGTGGTAAATGAAAACAAAGATATAATACTCTTTCCTTACAACTTCAAGTGAGTGTTAATGTCTTGTGCATATTTGGTTTCCCTTATATATATCAGTCAAGTTTATATTGATGTAATGATCTCATGCATTCGTGCGCAGCTTCCACTATATTCTCTTAGAGATTAAGCTTGAGAAGGGAATAGTAACTGTCTTCGACTCTAAACGTAAAGATCCCGAGGAGTATGCGGACATGACTCAAATGCTAGCCAGGTAAGTTAAATCGATCAATATTATCCACCATGCATATATATCAGCAACTTCATTTCTGATATCAACTAATTGTTTCCTTTGTCTGGCAGGGCTTGGAAAACATTCAGCAAAAAAGCTCCGGGACTGCCGAAGAAGCTACAATTTAGATACCCGAAAGTAAGTACTATATAGTAGCATGTTCCGCGCGCGCATCTCCTATATCTTGATTCAAGCGCTAGCTAGTTTCATCAATACCAATTTGGCATTCTTGCTTATCAGTTTGATTGAGCTCTATTTCTTGTAAAGTGGTTGTGGCAGGAATCCGGGAATGATTATTGTGGATACTACATTTGCGAGTCCATCCGCCACACGACCTGTGAGCGGGGCTACACTGATGAACAATTTAAAGTGCGTAAGCAATCAATAATATTCACAAATTTATAGCATCATTTCATGTATTGACCCCCTACTTCAAATTAGATGTTTCGGATGCGGGATGAACTCCTAACACCAGATCGTCTGCGAGCAATTCAAGAGGAATTGGCGGCATTCTTCCTTGAACACGTGATCGCTGAAGACGGAGAATACTATGTGGACCCTGCATCCATGTGTTAGGAGATTATTTTTGTAAGAGATAATTATTGTATATATGTGCCCGGTAGTGTCGGATCGATAGATATACGAGAACTTGTTGTTCGACCAATCTCTCGGAGAAGGAGAGGTGGTCGATATTATTACTTCTCTCTGTATGCATATATATATATGTTGATTATATATACGAGATCTTCTGTTCCTTCGTTTGCTTAGTATAGCTAGTAGCTAGCTAGCTAGCTAGCGTGACTCTAGTCCATATATATACGTATGTGTAGTATGTAGCGTCGACCAAAAGCACGGACATAAGAGAGAAGTACTTCTCTCTATTAATTAGCTAGCTAACACAATATATCAAACACCTAAATTAACCCCCAAAACCTAAAACCCCCCCTCCCCTTTCAAAAAAAAAAAACAAAAACCACAGCTACAGAAATGCTGACACGTGCATGCCTTTTGGTCCCGGTTGGTACCACCAACCGGGACTAAAGCCCCTCCTGCCTGGACTCGGTGCACAGGCCACGTGGACACCCTTTTGCCCCGGTTCTGGATTGAACCGGGACTAAAGGGTCAGAGCATTAGTACCGACCCTGTTGCCCCGGTTCCAGAACCGGGGCTAAAAGGCCAAATGAACCGGGGCTAAATCCCCTTTATCTACTAGTGCATTTGGACGGACAAGCAATTGGAAACACCACTCAGGAAGATGCGACAGTATATCAAAGCAGCGCATGAAGGGACGTTCATCCCCGACAGAGAGAACGACGAGCTGACAATGGCCCTCGGGAATCCTGAGCACCCTGGACGGACACGAGGCACGCCAGGCTCCCTTCCGTGGCGTGCTGGGTTTCCGGACGCAGGAGGCTACAAATGCCACGACAGGAGGAAGAAAATGGAGCAGACCGAAATCCAGGCGCTGCGGGCCAGAATACAAGCGATAGAGGAACGGGAAGCAAATCGGGAGAAAAGAATTGCCGAAGCTTCCCCCGAAGCTACCCCGCCATCTCAGCGGAGAAGCAGCGTGGCTTCCACCGAGCTGCTTCAGCCAGAGCCTGCCTTGACGGCTACTGCCAGGAATCCTGTGGATGCTATCACGCAGGCACAAAATTGACACCTTATGGCGCAGTGGATGAATCTGAAGGTCAAGGCGGCTGCTGGCTCTGTTTATCCTTCTGGACCCGACGACACTTTTCACTGCCGGCCGATTCCAGAAGGATATGCTAGGGTGATGGTCGACGAAATAACTGAGGGATTTGAGGAGCTCCAGCTTGACCACCCTACCGGTGAAGGGGAGACTCGGCTGGGTTCTTCACTGAAGACTCCATGCCTATGGCGGAAGGACCTAATCAACATTCTCAACTGGACGCCTCCGCCTCCTCCTCCTCCTCCGGCGAGTCAGGGCACTCCGCCTCCTCCACCGCCTCCTCCTCCGGCGAGTGACCATAGGGGCACTCCGGCTCCTTCTCCGGCGCGTGGCGGCACTCCGCCTCCTTCGCCGCCGGCGCGTGGCGGCACTCCGCCTCCTTCTCCGCCTAATCAGCAAGGGCGGAAGAGACCTGCCGCCGCTCCGGCTGCTCCTGCTCCGGCGCGTAAGCAAGTAAAAAAGACAGCCGCTTCGTCTGATCCGGCGACGTCTACCAGTACAGCCAGAGGCGGGAGGCGATGAAGATTCGGTCCTTCTCTCACGCCTCTAGAGAAGTTACCGTACGAGAGGTCCGACGAGGAAAACACGAAGATCGCTCAAGGCCAAGTGAAGGACTTTTTTGAAGGGTTGAAAGCACAGAGACATCCACCTCCGGAGGAGAAGATAAATGCGGTGAAAGCAAAGCGCACTCTTGCTGCCCTGAAGCAACCAGCGCAAAGTAAGCCACAGGACAATTATGACCGCATGATCCAAAAGACATATCAAGCAGCGAAGCGGTCGGGAAGTACTAAAAGTGATCAGAGGTTAGCAGAAGGGCGAGCTGGGAAACAAATTGCCCAGCTCGGCGAACAAGCTGACCAATCGTGCCCCCCGCTCAAGGTGTCAAGCGACATGGTCGCTAATGATCCGAGGATGGTGCCCGGTTATACCAATCTTGCAGATTACGCGCCCGACGATGTACACTATGATTTCTTGGAAGTGCAGATAGAATGATACGAGTACAAAAAGCCTCTCGTCAAAAATGAAAGATCTCTATCAACGAATATGCGAAGATTGCATGATTGGTACTTGAAAATCTGCAGAGAGTCTGGGGGGAGGGATAACTTGTATTTGAGAGTTAAACCGGAGCATGACCTCGTTGGAATTGACCTGTTGCCTGTTCCATTTGAGGAGTTCTATTAGTTTTTCAATCAATTGGCCCTCGATAAAGCAACGGTCACCTGCTACTGTCTGTAAGTAGTACTACTTCTGTCATTAAGTCTCTTTATATAGCTGATCTTCATTGCATGTATTTATAATTATCCTCACTATATTATGCAGATTGAAGATCGTCGAATTGAAGAAAAGACAAGTAGGTGATATTGGGTTTATTAACACATACCTCATAGATGCAACCGAGGTTAAATTGCGTCCCGACGATACCGAGACCAACTTGCTACGATCGTTGGTGGTAAATGAAAACAAAGATATAATACTCTTTCCTTACAACTTCAAGTGAGTGTTACTGTCTTGTGCATATTTGGTTTCCCTTATATATCAGTCAAGGTTATAGTGATGTAATTGATGATCTCATGCATTCGTGCGCAGCTTCCACTATATTCTCTTAGAGATTAAGCTTGAGAAGGGAGTAGTAACTGTCTTGGACTCTAAACGTAAAGATAATGCTAGCCAGGTAAGTTAAATCGATCAATATTATCCACCATGCATATATATCAGCAACTTCATTTCTGATATCAACTAATTGTTTTCTTTGTCTGGCAGGGCTTGGAAAAAATTCACCAAAAAAGCTCCGGGACTGCCGAAGAAGCTACAATTTAGATACCCGAAAGTAAGTACTATATAGTAGCATGTTCCGCGCGCGCATCTCCTATATCTTGATTCAAGCGCTAGTTTCATCAATACCAATTTGGCATTCTTGCTTATCAGTTTGATTGACCTCTATTTCTTGTAAAGTGGTTGTGGCAGGAACCCGGGAATGATTATTGTGGATACTACATTTGCGAGTCCATCCACCACACGACCTGTGAGCGGGGCTACACTGATGAACAATTTGAAGTGCGTAAGCAATCAATAATATTCACAAATTTATAGCATCATTTCATGTATTGACCCCCTACTTCAAATTAGATGTTTCGGATGCGGGATGAACTCCTAACACCAGATCGTCTGCGAGCAATTCAAGAGGAATTGGCGGCATTCTTCCTTGAACACGTGATCGCTGAAGACGGAGAATACTATGTGGACCCTGCATCCATGTGTTAGGAGATTATTTTTGTAAGAGTTAATTATTGTATATATGTGCCCGGTAGTGTCGGATCGATAGATATACGAGAACTTGTTGTTCGACCAATCTCTCGGAGAAGGAGAGGTGGTCGATATTATTACTTCTCTCTGTATGCATATATATATATGTTGATTATATATACGAGATCTTCTGTTCCTTCGTTTGCTTAGTATAGCTAGCAGCTAGCTAGCTAGCTAGCGTGACTCTAGTCCATATATATACGTATGTGTAGTATGTAGCGTCGACCAAAAGCACGGACATAAGAGAGAACACTTCTCTCTATTAATTAGCTAGCTAACACAATATATCAAACACCTAAATTACCCCCCAAAACCTAAACCCCCCCCTCCCCTTTCAAAAAAAAAAAACAAAAACCACAGCTACAGAAATGCTGACACGTGCATGCCTTTTGGTCCCGGTTGGTACCACCAACCGGGACTAAAGCCCCTCCTGCCTGGACTCGGTGCACAGGCCACGTGGACACCCTTTTGCCCCGGTTCTGGATTGAACCGGGACTAAAGGGTCAGAGCATTAGTACCGACCCTGTTGCCCCGGTTCCAGAACCGGGGCTAAAAGGCCAAATGAACCGGGGCTAAATCCCCTTTATCTACTAGTGTGTACTTGCTCTTAAACGGCATGGAGAGTGCGAGCTTCGACAACCTGTCGGCCCGTGTGGCCGGCGGCGCTCTGTCTCAGGGGCGGACATAGTGACTTGGCACCTAAACTCTTCTGGCAAATTTTGGTTAAATCACTATACCAAAAACCATGCCAAGGTCCGGCCCAGCTCTCGGCCAAGGGCCTGTGGAAGGCCCGAATACCACTAAAGGCGAAAATGTTCATGTGGCAGCTATTCTGTAACAGGCTGCCCACGTCGGTAAAAGTGGCCAAACGTCAGGGCCCGGCCGATGGCCCGTGCGCGGTGTGTGGGTTGCTTGAGGATGCGAACCACGCGTTCTTCAACTGCCACATGGCGAGGTTTGCCTGGAGCATGGTTCACGAGGCAACGAGTGTTCAGTGGGACCCGCGGTCCAGTGCTGACCTTATTGGGCTTCTCGAGTCAGTCCACGGCCAGGGCAAACGAGTGATGTGGACTTGTACGGGGGCTCTCCTTTGGACTTTATGGCACATTCGCAATAAACTAACCATTGAAGGCATCTTCCCGTCGCATCCGGCTAATGTTATCTTCAAATGGAATATTTCCTTATAGCAGTGGAGCCCGTTGGGGAGGCGAAAGGATTCTGAGATGATGCAGCATGCCCAAGACAGATTCAAGCATGTCTACGTGATGGCTAGGGACCCTGCGGCTTCCACCTAGGGAGGGTGGCCCCTTCTGTTTCTGCGAGCCCGTGTGCTTATGTTCCAACCAGCTGGTTATGTAATGCTTGCTGACTTTTGGCTTAGAACTCTATTGTCTCATGCGTGGCCCGAAGGGTTTTTGTACTTCGGTTTTTTACTCTGCCTATATTGTGCGCTTTATTAATTTAAAGCCAGACGCCTCTAATGTCTTTGTTCTATTTTTTTACCTGGTAGATTGATGAACAAATGATCTTTTTGTTCGTATGACGACCACCCTATGGGCAATTTGGGCAGCAAGAAGAAAGGCTGTCTATGAAGACATATTGCAGAGTCCCTTCTCCACCCATTTTTTTGTCAACTCCTTTCTGAGCGACATCCAAATCGTGAAGAAACTGGAGAGTACAGCAGCGCATTCAGTGTAGGTGAGGCCAACACGTTGGATCCAACACCCTTTAGGCATGATGAAGGTGAATGTTGATGCAGCCACTATGAGGAGATCGAGATTTGGTGCGATTGCTGCAGTTTGCAGGAATGGGGAGGGTCTTTATCTTGGAGCGTCGGCGATCGTGTTCAATGGTATATCTGATCCAGCTACTCTCGAGGCGTTGGCTGTCCGGGAAGCAATGGCACTACAGAGGACCTCCATCTACAGGCGATACACATTGCAACTGACTTCAAAGGTATTGTGGAGGATATCAAGCAAAAGAATAGTCCTAGCTATGGGGCTATTATACATGAGATCATAGAATACTCTCATAGTTTTCAGTTATGCAATTTTGTGCATGAGTTTAGGAGCTCGAATTTCGAGGCTCACCATCTAGCGAAGCATGTTTTGAAACTGGGGATCGGCTACCATGTCTGGCTGGGCAACCATGGTGAACTTCAGTTCGTCCCTGTAAACGCTGTAACGGTTTGATTGTCTAAAAAAACTAATTATTACTCTCTAGTAATAGGAGAATTCTGGTGTGGGTCCGAGGATAGGCAGCGGTGGTGTAGCTACAAGAGACGCCAAATTGTATGGTCAGCAAGTTTTTCTCTTTCTTGAATGTTTAGATATTTTAGGGGTGTGCTACACGTCCGTCGGCTTACATCTTTAAAAGATCAGCTGGCTTGCGCGCCTTTGGATTTGCCCCATCAAGCGAGTTGAGCGTGCCTCTAATACTGCAACACATGTCTTGATGCAGAATTTTGTTGCAACGGCTGTTTTGTCGACAACTAGGGTTTTTTTGCAACTTTTTCTGCAACTGAGGTCTTGTTGCAGAAAATTTCCACAGCAGAAGTTTTGCTGCAAAACTAGACACATCGTAGATCATTGCAACACCGCATATGTTTCTATAACGTAGCCTCTGTTACGGAAGCATGTTCGATAAAGAACGGCGTGCAATCCATCAATTGGACGCGTGTCATGTAGCGGAAGTGACGGACGCGGCCACTATGATCCGCCGGATGACGACAAGCTTTTCTCATATTTTTATGGGGCACATACTATTTCATAATTCATGCAAATCGAAGGATAAACGGACATTTTTGGTGGAGCTACAAGAGCAATGAACCAACCATGGTCGTGTAAGCTTAAGGTAGAACATACCAGAGTAATGTCGGTCGTGCGTGTTGAAAACAGTATTTTCGCCATGTGAAATGCAATTTTATTAATAAAGGGTGAATTTTATTGAATCAAAATGAAACATCCAAAAGATACAAACACAACAAGTACACATCCGACCAGCGTATAAATAATATGCCCACAACGAACACTACCGCCCACACATACACACTGGCAAAAAGCAAAATTATATAATACAAAATGCAATGGTAAATAGAAAAAAAGTTTTTCTTCCCAACATGAATGAAATCTGCCCAAATATTCCTGGACATTCTCGGGGTATAAACTATTTCTGCGCAATAGCTAAGGGCATCTCCAATGGCAACACATAAATTTTCTTTCGCATCCATCCGCGGATTGTGAGGACCAGTCGGCGGACACAGATGTAGGAGGATGCCATCTAACGCTAGCTGCATACATTTCAAACTCCTTTTCAACAAACGTATGAAATTCATGCAAACACGACCGGATTTTGTACAAACACGATGGATTTCATACAAACATGGCGGATTTAATTACATTTTGAACAATTAAAACAAAAAGGACCCGCCCCTAAACCTATTGTACGGCGGCTGCGCCCGGCGTCCAAGCATGTGTCGTCCTCCCGCCGTCTCCATGAGCACCGGTAATAAGACTGATGAAGTGAATGCGCGGTCTCCGGCGAGGAAGAGTAGAACACGAGGTCGGATTGGCCCACATTGGACACCAGGCCCCGTCGCCTCCTGTGGCCTACTCATCATCGGTGGAGTCCGCGCCTTGTCTGTCGCCGATGGACGTGAGGTCCACGAGGGAAATGGTGGTGCCAGTGCTGTCGTTCTCCCACCTGGCCGGCTAATGGTTCGTCGGCGACGCGTAGGAGGCGCAACTGGCATCTATACCGTGGCTGCCGCTACCTCGCGAGTGGCGATTTCAGCACAGACGACATCGTAGATGGCACGCTCTTCTGCGACAAAATTTGGGTTCGTCGCGGTCATGGCCGCTACGGCCTCCCCGCTCGCCGTAAATGAGGCCCTCCGCCAACTGGTGCTGCTCTAGGAAGTACATGTTGTGCCACTGTTCTTCTTGCGCCTACTAGAACGCCGACAAAGGTGTCAGCGCGGCCTGCACCTCCACCATGGCGGCGTTGAAGTGCGCCCGCGCCTGCTCCCTGTTGAAGTCGGCGTGCACAGGAGGCGCGTGAGCCCGGGAGGAGTTGTCGGAGCTCGTCTCCATCTTGGTGTTGTCCTCGTCGTCGGAGACCTCGCGCGAGCTGGCTGGCAAGCGGACCATGATCGGCCGGGCACACTGGCTATGCCAGGCGGCCACCGTGTGCTTCATCTCTGGCGACAGACCATCCCACAATGCTTCCCCGCTGGCGGTCATGGCAGATGCAGTGCAATGAAGGAGGATCTAGAGGGGCTTGTGTTGTGGTGTGGAGTTAGCCGGGTGGGGCCGCCTTTATATAGCGGATTCCGGTGAGGCGAGGCGTCAGGGTGCGTCAATGTGCGGTGCTGGAGTGAGTTTCTCGTCTGGCAAGCCTGCTTAATTGTGGCATACAGACGGACAACAACATTGAGCGGGCGGGTAGATATCCTTCCCGCCCTGTCCAGTCACGCGTCACCGGCAGTGAACAGGTGCAGACGCGGGAGATGCGTCGTGGGCAGCGCCCTCGACTGGCCCGCTGCTTCAGTGGTGGAGGTAATGAGAGGTCACGTTTGCCCTGAGCTGTCTTCAATGTTGAGTGGCGTGCTCTTCGTACAACGACATGAATGCGGATAGCTGGCGCCGGACGAAAACGGGCGCGGATGAGGTTTTTTTGGTGGGTCAGGGCGGTTAAAAGCGGGTTTGGGATCGATCCAGACTCCCACAAATCTCCCCCATATTTGTCTCTGGTTTGCGGAAGAAATCACATCCAGCCCGCCGCGCGGACCGATACAGGACCGTGTTGGATGACTTCTGTGGTCCGGACACCACAGTCCGAACGGTCGTGGGAGGTTTGTGGGTATGCTTGGAGATGCCCTAAGCGCATCTCTAGCAGAGCCCTTATCACGCAGACCTTTAAAGTGAGTACAAGTGTCACAAAAAACGTGTTTTTTTCTCAATTTGACACATATGTGTCATATTGCATACAAATATGAAATCAATATAAATTAAAATCTGAATATTACAATACAACAATCATCCAAATTACAATAATTACTAAAATCTAAGAATTAAACTTATACTTGAATACAATAATTGTTCCGAGTACAACAATGATACAAATCACACATGAATTAAATTAAATGAATGTAAAACTGTCTTGTTTATTGCTGCCCATGCCTTTGCCAATTGTCTCGATGAGATCGTGCTGAAGCTGGTGGTAGGTGTTGTTGAGAAACGTAGCATGCATTTTCAAAATTTTCCTACCCTCATGCAAGATCTATCTAGGAGATGCATAGCAACGAGAGGGGGAGAGTGTGTCTACGTACCCTCGTAGACCGAAAGCGGAAGCGTTTTAACAATGCGGTTGATGTAGTCGAACTTCTTCTCGTTCCGACCGATCAAGCACCGAACGTACATCACCTCCGAGTTCTACACACGTTCTGCTCGATGATGTCCCTCGAACTCTTGATCTAGCAAAGTATCAAGGAAGTAGATGAGTTCCGTCGGCACGACGGCGTGGTGACGGTGATGGTTTAGCGATCCGTTCAGGGCTCCACCTAAGCACTACGAGAATATAACTGTGGGAGTAAATGGTGGAGGGGCCCGCCGCACACGGCTAACAATGATGTTCGTGTGTTCTAGGCGGCCCCTCCCCACATATATATAGGTTGGAGGGGGGAGAGGCAGCCAAGGGGGCGCCCAAGTTGGCTGAATCCTACTTGGGGTGCAACCCCAATTCGGCCCCCCTTCCTTATCATGGCACTAGGAGAAGGAATGAGAGGTGCGCCCTCCCCTTTCCTTTCTCCCTTGAGGAGGGGAAGGAAGGAGGGGCTAGCCTTCCTCCCTTTCCTCCCCTAGGGCTGGCCGGCCAGGTGGAGGGGCGCACCAGCCCCCTGTGGGCTGGTCTGTCCCTCCCTTGGTGCAATAGGCCCATAACTTTGTCGGAGGGAGGGGGGTGCCCGAAACCCCTTCCGGTGACCCGGTTTCACCCGGAACATGTTTGGTGTCAAAATACCATCGTCCTATATATCACTCTTTACCTCTAGACCATTTCGAGACTCCTCGTCATGTCCGTGATCTCATCCGGGACTCCGAACAATATTCGGTCACCAATTCACATAACTCATATAATAACAAATCATCATCGAACGTTAAGCGTGCGGACCCTACGGGTTTGAGAACTATGTAGACATGATCGATACACCTCTCTGGTCAATAACCAATAGCGGAACCTAGATACTCATATTGGGTCCAATATATTCTACGAAGATCTTTTATCGGTCGAACCGTAATGACAACATACGCTATTCCCTTTGTCATCGGTATGTCACTTGCCTGAGATTCGATCGTCGGTATCTTCATACCTAGTTCAATCTCGTTACTGGAAAGTCTCTTTACTCGTTCCGTAATACATCATACCGCAACTAGCTCATTATTCACTTTGCTTGCAAGGCTTCTTATGATGTGTATTACCGAGAGGGCCCAGAGATACCTCTCCGATACTCGGAGTGACAAATCCTAATCTTGATCCATGCCAACCCAACAAACAACTTCGGAGATACCTGTAGAGCATCTATAATCACATAGTTATGTTTGGACATTTGATAGCACACAAGGCATTCCTCCGGTATCTGGGAGTTGCATAATCTCATAGTCGAAGGAATGTATTTGACATGAAGAAAGCAAATAACAATAAAACTAAACGATCAATATGCTATGCTAACGGATGGGTCTTGTCCATCACATCATTCTCCTAATGATGTGATCCCGTTCATCAAATGACAACACATGTCCATGTTTATGAAACTTAAACATCTTTGATTAACGAGCTAGTCTAGTAGAGGCTTATTAGGGACACGGTGTTTTGTCTATGTATCCACACATGTATCAAGTTTCTGGTTAATACAATTCTAGCATGAATAATAAACATTTATCATGATATAAAGAAATATAAAATAACAACTTTATTATTGCCTCTAGGGCATATTTCCTTCAGGTGTTTGAGTCTTTAATTTCCAGTATGTCTGAAGGAATGCTTGTATGAAGTCAGGGTCTCTAGATGGCTTCACACGACTATCGAAATTGTCGTAGAAGAACTCCAAGTTCATGTGCCTCACATCTTCAATGATCATATTGTGAAGAGTCACACAACATGTCATGATGTTGTTCAGGGTTTGCTTGTCCTAAAAATGAGCAGGACCATAAACAATTGCAAACTTAGCTTGCAAAACCTCAAAGGCTCTTTCAATATCTTTTTGGGCAGCCTTTTGGACCTTTGCGAATTCATCTTGCTTCCTATTTTTGGTTTTCTGATGGTCTTGACAAATGTAGACCAAGAAGGGTAAATACCATTAGCAAGATAGTAGCTCTTTGTGTACTGATGCCCATTTACCATGTAGTTGCAAGCAGGAGCATCACCACTAGCAAGTCTAGCAAACAATTGAGACCGATGCAACACATTGATGTCATTGAGAGTACCCAGCAAACCAAAGAAGCAATGCAAAATTCATAATCCTGAGATGCAACGGCCTCTAGTACAATTGTTGCATCATGAGACTTGCCATAATACTGCCCGTGCCATGCCCCCGGTTGTTTTTTCAAGTCCAATGCATGCAATCAATGCTTCCTAGCATGCCCGTCCAACCTCGCTTCTCATTTCTTGCCATCAGCATTTTCGTCTCTTTCTCGTTGGGTGCACGAGGATAGTGTTGGGGAACGTTGCCTGGGAAACACATTTTTTCCTACGCTCACCAAGATCAAACTAGAAGATGCGCATCTACAAGAGGATAGATTAGATCTACATACCCTTGTAGATCGCTAAGCGGAAGCGTTAAGAAACACGGTTGATGTAGTCGAATGTCTTCGCGATCCAATCATGAACCATCCACGAACTCCCGATCAAGTGCCGAACGGACGACACCTCCGCGTTCAACACACGTACGGCTTGATGATGCCTTCACCTTCTCAATCCATGAGCGATGGTGAAGTAGTAGCTCGAGTTCTGCGGCAGCATGTTGGCGTGGTGGCGGTGGTGGTGGAGCAATCTCGGTAGGGCTTTACCAAGCCCAGCGGAGAAGGAGAGGAACTAAGAGGGAGAGGAAGGGCAGCACCGTGGCATGAATGGGTGCGGCTACCCTCCTCTCCACCTCTCTATAAATAGGGGGTAGGGGAAAGAGGGGCGACCTAGGGGCTGCCCATCTAGGGCCGACGGCCTCCCCTAGGGAGGCGCCCCTAGGGTTAGGGTTGCGCCCCTAGGTGCCTTGCCTCCCAAGTCAACGGGCGGCTGCCTAGGAGGGCGCCCCTCTCCCTTTTGGCCGAGCGGGCTGAGGTGAGGGGGCGCCCAGCTCCTTGTGGGCAGGTGTGCCCCTCTTCCTTGGCCCATGAGCCCCCCTAACACTTGTCGGGGCCCCCTGAAACCCTTTTCGGTTCTCCAACGAAACCCGGTTTCACCCGGAACATGTTCGGTGTCCAAATACCATCGTCCTATTGCTACTTCTCGAGCTTGCGTTGTATTCCCCCGAAGAGGAAAGGGAGATGCAGCACAGTAGCGTAAGTATTTCCCTCAGTTTTTGAGAACCAAGGTATCAATCCAGTAGGAGACCACGCGCGAGTCCCTCGCACCTGCACAAACAAATAAGAACTTCGCAGCCAACACGATAAGGGGTTGTCAATCCCTTTACGGTCACTTACGAAAGTGAGATCTGATAGAGATGATAGTTTTTATTTTTGGTATTTTTGTTTATAAGAACAGAAAGTAAAAGCGGAAAAAGTAAAGTAGATGTAGATTGATATGTTGAGAATAGACCCGGGGGCCATAGTGTTCTCTAGTGGCTTCTCTCATGATAGCGATATTCTACGGCGGGTAAACAAATTACTGTCGAGCAATTGATAGAAAAGCGAATAATTATGAGACTATCTAGGCATGATCATTGTATATAGGCATCACGTCCGAGACAAGTAGACCGACTCGTGCCTGCATCTACTACTATTAGTCCACACATCGACCGCTATCCAGCATGCATCTAGTGTATTGAGTTCATAAGAACAGAGTAACGCCTTAAGCAAGATGACATGATGTAGAGGGATAAGCTCAAGCAATATGATATAAACCCCATCTTTTTATCCTCGATGGCAACAATACAATACGTGCCTTGCCGCCCCTACTGTCACTGGGAAAGGACACCACAAGATTGAACCCAAAGCCAAGCACTTCTCAAATTGGAAGAACTATAGATCTAGTAGGCTAAACCAAACCAATAATTCAAAGAGACTTGCAAGGATATTATGAGAACACATAAAGAGTTCAGAAAAGAACCAAATATTTCTCATAGATAATCTTGATCATAAACTCACAATTCATCGGATCTCGACAAACACACCACAAAAAGAGATTACATCAAATAGATCTCCTTGAAGACCGAGGAGAACTTTGTATTGAGATCCAGAGAGAGAGAGAAGAAGCCATCTAGATACTAGCTATGGACCCGAAGGTCTGTGGTACATGATACGTCTCCAATGTATATATAATTTTTGATTGTTCCATGCTATTATTTATGAAGTCTTGGATGTTTAATGGGCTTTATCTTACACTTTTATATCATTTTTGGGACTAACCTACTAACCCAAAGGCCCAGTCCAGATTGCTGTTTTTTGCCTGTTTCAGGGTTTTGCAGAAAAAGAATATCAAACGGAGTCCAAATGAAATGAAACCTTCGCGAGAGATATTTTTGGAGAAAATCACGCACAGGGAACTTGAGAACCACGTCAGGGGAGCATCAAGGCGCCCACGAGGGTGGGGGGCGCGCCCCCTGCCCAGGGCGCGCCCCTGCCTCGTGGGCCCCTCGAGCACCCCCCGGTGTCCTCCTTCCTCCTGTATAAGTCTACGTACCCCGAAACCTTCGACAACAGATAGAAAACCCTAATTCCACCACTGTAACCTTCTGTTCCCGTGAGATCCCATCTTGGAGCCTGTTCCAGAGCACCACCGGAGGGGGATCCATCACGGAGTTCATCATCATCATCATCATCGCCCTCACCATGAGTTGTGAGTAGTTTACCACAGACCTTCGGGGTCCATAGCTAGTATATAGATGGCTTCTTCTCTCTCTCTGGATCTCAATAGAAAGTTCTCCTCGGTCTTCAAGGAGATCTATTCGATGTAATCTCTTTTTGCGGTGTGTTTGTCATGATCCGATGAATTGTGGGTTTATGATCAAGATTATCTATGAGAAATATTGGGTTCTTCTCTGAACTTTTTACGTGTGCTCATAATATCCTTGCAAGTCTCTTCGAATTATTGGTTTGGTTTGGCCTACTAGATCTATAGTTCTTGCAATAGGAGAAGTGCTTGGCTTTGCGTTCAATCTTGCGGCGTCCTTTCCCAGTGACAGTAGGGGCAGCAAGGCACGTATTGTATTGTTGCCATCGAGGATAAAAAGATGGGGTTTATATCATATTGCTTGAGTTTATCCCTCTACATCATGTCATCTTGCTTAAGGCGTTACTCTGTTCTTATGAACTCAATACACTAGATGCATCGACCGCTATCCAACATGCATCTAGTGTATTGAGTTCATAAGAACAGAGTAACGCCTTAAGCAAGATGACATGATGTAGACAGATAAACTCAAGCAATATGAAATAAACCCCATCTTTTTATCATCGATGGCAACAATACAATACGTGCCTTGCTGCCCCTACTGTCACTGGGAAAGGACACCGCAAGATTGAACCCAAAGCCAAGCACTTCTCCCATTGCAAGAACTATAGATCTAGTAGGCCAAACCAAACCAATAATTCGAAGAGACTTGCAAGGATATTATGAGCACGCATAAAGAGTTCAGTAAAGAACCAAATATTTCTCATAGATAATCTTGATCATAAACTCACAATTCATCGGGTCTCGACAAACACACCACAAAAAGAGATTACATCGAATAGATCTCCTCGTAGACCGAGGAGAACTTTGTATTGAGATCCAGAGAGAGAGAAGAAGCCATCTAGATACTAGCTATGGACCCGAAGGTCTGTGGTAAACAACTCACAACTGATACGTCCAAAACGTATCCATAATTTCTGCTTGCTCCATGCCACTTTTGGGTGATATTGCTATGATATTCATACACTTCCATACACTTTTGATCATATTTGGACTAACTTACTAATCCAGTGCACCCCAGTGCCAGTTTCTGTTTTCGGCTGTTTTTGTATTTCAGGTTTTCACGTTTCGAGAACTGCCCAGAAAAATCCAGAAAAATTATATAAAAAATCAGCGAAACGGAAACAACACTGCGTCCGAAGGGCAGCCTGGGGGGGGGGGGGCACAGGGGCTCTAGGCGCCCTGTGGGCGCGCCCCCCCTGAGCCGCGCCGGGGGGCGCCTGGGCCCCCCGAGGCTCCCCCGGTGCCCTACTTTGGCATATATTTAAAGAGTTCCCCGTAACCCTCAGAACAGGACTTCTTTTCACGATCCCATCTCTGTTCCGCCGCCGCCGCCGCTTCCAAGATCGGGAGCACCAGGAGAACTCTTCCCGGCACCCTGCCGGAGGGGAGGATCACCACCGGGAGCTTCTCCACCACCATGGACGCCTCCCGGATGACTCGTGAGTAGTCTCCCTTGGACCATGAGTCCATGACCAGTAGCTATGTGATGTTCTCCTCCCGTTCTTGTGCTTCACTAATTAGTCCTCGTGAGCTGCCCTACATGATCGAGGCACCTATGTAATCCTTATGCTGTTGCTATGTTGAGTTTGCTGGGATCCGATGGATTATGAGATTATGTTCAGATTGATCTTGAGTAATATATTTGATTCACCTCTTTTATATTTTAGTTCATAAGTAATTCTTGCATGTTCTCCGTTGTTATTTATTGCTTTGGCCGAGTAATAGGTAGTGACTCCAAGAGGGAACGTTATGCTCGGTTGTGGGTTCATGCCCCTCGATGACTAGCTTGAGTGACAGAAACATGAGTCTAGGGGATGTGCTGTTGCCACAAGGGGGAAAACAACGGTGCTTGTGCCCGCGGGTGCAAGGATTGTGTACTTTACGCAAAGTTCTTTTAATGCAGTTGTCTATTGCATTGAGTTTACACTATGGGTGGGACTCGCAACTTAATACCACCGAGATGTTCTGGATAGATATCTCAAGGTGGATGATTAGTAGTAGATATTGATGGATTTCGGTCTACTTACTTTGGCGTACCGCCCATGCTTTGAACCTCAACCTTTCTTGCAATGTAGTCAGCATTGGTTTGCGTTCGTGGTCCTGTCAATTGCCCAGCTGTAATTTGTTACCTCACATAGCTGTTTTATCGTCTTTTGGGAGAGAGACATCACTAGTGAACATCATGAGACTCCGGTCCATATCACTATCATTGATCACATCCACTATTTACTTTTCGCTGTTTTATTTACTATTGCAAAACACTATCTATCACTACTATCATATTGCTTTTAACCCTTTGTGAACTACAAGGCCGGAGAGATTGACAACCTCTTTGTACTCGTTGGGAGCAAAGTTATTTGTATCTGTGTGCAGGTCCACGTTGATTGCTAATTGCGCCGTTAGCAGTTGACACCTACCTGTTGAACCTAGGAGTCTCTGGGGATTCGATCCTTGGCATCTTTGCTAGGGGAAAACACTTCTACTTACTGCATCTTACAGCTTCCACTTGGGGTAACCAATGAGGGGTTCGAGGCCCATCAAGGAGTATTTTCTGGCGCCGTTGCCGGGGACTCCACTCTTCAGGATAGGGGAGTTGCATGCTATCTTTTACCTTTGCTTTTAGTCTTGTTAGTTTACCTTTCAGTTTTCTTTATGTATTTCACTAAGTTATGCTTATGGACAACCCTGCTATTGGATCGTTGCTTGCGGGAAGACGCCCCACACCTGTGGTGGTTGCTCCTCCCCCTACTGAAATTGTACCCTATAAAATACCAGCTGGTATTATCGATTATGTTTTGGCTAATCGTTATGCAGGAGACAGACATCCCGGTGAACACTTGCTATATCTGTCACAACTATGTTCATTATTTAAACTTGCAGGTGTATCAAGGGAGTTTGTCATGAGGAAATTGTTCGCCATATCACTTATAGATAAGGCTTCAAATTGGTATAAGCTTCTCGATAACTCGCACTTGCTTGATTGGCAAGAGCTTATGTCTCTCTTTTATACTAAGTTTTATCCTCTTCATGATACTTATGTGGAGAGTAAGAGTACCTTTTTGCATGTGGATAATGGTAACAATGCTTTATGTGATGCTTATATTGTTGAGTTTATTCGCGATCCCACTGAAAATTATTATGAGAAGGGAACATATGCTTATAGATATTTCAATAATATCAAGTTCCCTTTCTTTATGTTGAAGGTTTTGAAGCTGCACTTGTTTTGTCTTCCTATGCTTATTGCTTTGTGCTTCAATGAATTATTCTATTGCAATATTCCTATGCATAGGAAGCATGTTAGGCTTAAATGTGTTTGGTATTTGCTTCTTGATGCCCTCTTTTGTTCTTCAACTCTTATTCCTACGAGAGCATCATTAAAGTCGTATGCCTAGCTTAAAGGCATAAAAGAAAGCGCTTTTGGGAGGCAGCCCACATGAATAAATTTTTTTTGCTTTTGTTGTGTCTTGATGTTGTTTACTGCTGTAGCATCATCATTGTATCTTTGCTTTTCATATTTGTGCCAAGTATAGCCTCTGATTGCTAGAAAGTTCAAAAGTTGTGAGGTGCTGTCCAGGAAACAGATTCTGTCCTTGGATAGAAAAATTCGTATAAAATCACCAGATCATCTTTTTGGTCTGAAATTTTTCGACAGCGTTCTCTATATAATTTTCTTTCGTGCGTCAGTTCTGAGTTTTTTGATTTGAGTTGCAGAAGTATCCCGAACAGGTCAATTACTGCCTGCTGTTCTGTTTTTCACAGATTCTGTCCTGTTTTTCCGTACCTTCACTTTGCAAATTGAGAACTTGCTTTTTCTTTGCAAAAACCTTTTGGAAATCTTGAGAAACAGTAGAACTTCAAGAATATCCTTATTTCCAGCAAGGTATAATTATTTTATTAAGGGTACTAACCTCGCTAATCAGATTATGATGAGTTATGTATGAAGGGAGTTTTCAAGTGTGCGAGGGAAGATGATAAAAAGATTCAGGAGTGTCAAGCGCTCAAGCTTGGGGATGCCCCCGTGCACCCCCAAGAAATATTCAAGGAGACTCAAGCGTCTAAGCTTGGGGATGCCCCCCGTGCATCCCCTTCTCCATCAACATTATCAGTTCGTCTTTCGTTCCGCTATATTTTTATCACTTCATGTGTTATGTGCTATGCTTGGAGCGTCTTGCTTTTAGTTTCCTTTTTTTTAGTTTTTCATAACGAGGCGGAACCCAACATTCCTTTATGTGGGAGATAAACACGCTCCACCTCTACCTAGAACATTACATAGAATTTTCATGTCTATCTATGTTGTGTGTGTTCTTTGTCTTTTAACTAGCTACTATCGTGCTCTGCTCTTAGTATTCATGCTTATCTTTTCAAGAGCTTTTATTTAGTTGGTTGCTTGAACTCTCTTTAATTACCATGCTCACCTTATTAAGAGAGTTTGCTTCCGTTGCATGGGTTAATGTGTCTATGATAAAGATGCTACTTTCATGATGGTACTTAGTAGTTCAGGTTTTCTTTTGGTTAATCTCAAATAGCTGGGGGGTTCCCAATGTGTTATTGGAGTGGCAACTTGGTTTGTTTGCCTATGATGTGGTATGGTTTAGTAATATCTTCCTTCGAGAATTTATTTTGATTGACTTGGCGTATGCTCACGCATATTCAAGACTGTAAAGAAAGTCTGTCAAGCCTTGATGATCTTTTATTTCTGAGTAGCGATATAACTACCATGCCTGATTCAATATTGCTTTGTCGCTCTGCATGATTATGACCGTCATTGCTCTCTTAGTTGGTCGCTCCTAGTTTTTTGCTAACCTCCACCTGCACTAAGCAAATTAACCATGCAATACATAGCTCATGGGAAAGTAGCCTAAAAACTATTGTGGTATATAATATGTTGCTTATGTATCTTATTTCTTATGAGTTGCTTGCTGAGCGGTAACCATGTTTCTGGGGACGCCATCAACTGTCACACGTTTGTTGAATATCATGTGAGTTGCTATGCATGTTCGTCTTGTCTGAAGTAAGGGTGATTTACCGTGGGTTGAATTAATATGCATATTGTTAGAGAAGAACATTGGGCCGCCAACCAAAGCCATGCATCATGGTGGAAGTTTTAGCTTGGACCTTAATCCTCAATCTCTCATGAGAATATGCTTATGCATTAAAGAGGAGTCCATCATCTATTTTCTATGTTGTCCTGGTATGGATGTCCTCAAGTTGAGATCTATCAAAAATGAGAAATCAAATGCGATCTATCTCCTTGGACCTTTGTACAGGTGGCATAGAGGTACCCCTTTGTGACACTTGGTTAAAACATATGCAATGCAATGATAACCCATGGGGATCCGAGCTAATTAGGGCAAGGAGCGAGCACTATTGGTATTCGATGCATGAGGCTTGCAACTTATAGGATGTTTTATACATGACACATATGAAGTACTACTACCGTTGACACAATTGCTTCCATGTTTCCAAAATAAAAAGCTCTAGCACTTCAAGCACCAACTACTGAGAGCATGATTGTCATTCTGAGTGTAATGTGCATTGTCCCAAAGTAGCATTGTCTTTTGCATGATTGTGATATCGATTATTCTGAAATGATTGTATCTAGTCATCACTTAAACCTTGAAGGTGCCCTTGCATTTATGTTTTGCATCACTAAAGGGGGCAAGCTAGATATCACTTGATCATATTTGCACATCATGTTCATTGCAAATCTCTTTGATGTTTCAGTTTCATGTTGTAAAACTTTCAGTCATTTGTGATTTTCTCTTGAGGCAACTTAGTTACTTTAGAATCATTGTCTCAGTAAGCTTTTGTCATATGACTATGAGAAAGTCCTATATGGTTAATAGCATGTCACCACAGAAATTATTCTTGTTATCATTTACCTACTCGAGGACGAGCAGGAATTAAGCTTGGGGATGTTGATACGTCCAAAACGTATCTATAATTTCTGCTTGCTCCATGCCACTTTTGGGTGATATTGCTATGATATTCATACACTTCCATACACTTTTGATCATATTTGGACTAACTTACTAATCCAGTGCACCCCAGTGCCAGTTTCTGTTTTCGGCTGTTTTTGTATTTCAGGTTTTCACGTTTCGAGAACTGCCCAGAAAAATCCAGAAAAATTATATAAAAAATCAGCGAACCGGAAACAACACTGCGTCCGAAGGGCAGCCTGGGGGGCCAAAGGGGCTCCAGGCGCCCTATGGGCGCGCCCCCCCTGGGCCGCGCCGGGGGGGGGGGGGGGCGCCTGGGCCCCCCGAGGCTCCCCCGGTGCCCTACTTTGGCATATATTTAAAGGGTTCCCCGTAACCCTCAGAACAGGACTTCTTTTCACGATCCCATCTCTGTTCCGCCGCCGCCGCCGCTTCCAAGATCGGGAGCACCAGGAGAACTCTTCCCGGCACCCTGCCGGAGGGGAGGATCACCACCGGGAGCTTCTCCACCACCATGGACGCCTCCCGGATGACTCGTGAGTAGTCTCCCTTGGACCATGAGTCCATGACCAGTAGCTATGTGATTGTAATGCCCAGGATGGGACTATACCTCCTACGTGTCGAGGCACGACTTAAAGGTATAAGCCCATCCTAGAATGATCTCAAGTTTGGTATCTTTGCACAACTCATGTAAAAGAGGGATTAAAAAGCAAAAGGAGATAGTTGGCTTACACTCGCCACTTCACACAATACATTACATAAGCAAGACATCATTCAAAACATCACAACCCGACTACGGGTGAAGAACAAAAGAAAGATACCAAAACAACATAAAGCCACAGGTCAGGATCGAATCCTAGTAGAAACCACTACTGAACATCGAAACGTTACAAGCAAACGGTCACACTCTGCATCGAGCTCCCGATGAAGAATTGATCCATCACCTGCTTCAAACTCGGCTGAACCTGCAACTGGTGTGGTGGAGTAACTGTGAGACACAGAGGACTCAGCAATCCCGTTCCCGGGTAACAGAACTATTTAAGCCTTTAGGTGAGGGAAAAGGCTGAAGGAAGAACAAGTCTGCAGCAGCAACTAGCATCTAGCTTACGCAAGTGAGAGCGAGAAGAGAAGGCATCGGCGAGAAGTGATCACGAAGTGATCCTAGCTACAAGCTCCACAATCATAACCCCTCCGTGTTCAACTCCCGAATCCCTATTCGGAAATTGACAGTCATGGAACACACGCTGGTAGTGTATTGAAACATTGTGTCAAGTTATCTACAACCGGAATTAACAAGCTCCCATCTGCCACATAACCGCGGGCACGGCTTTCGAAAGTTCAAACCCTGCAGGGGTGTTCCAACTTGACCCATTACAAGCCCAGGATCCGCGGAGTCGCAACTCCATAGGTGGGAAGACTCGAGTATTCTCGGAATCCCGTGCTCAAGTTAAACCGAACTAAGGTAAGGCTAATCCAGCAAATCCTCCCGGCGTGTCGACACCCTGATAGTAGCCGCGCGTATCTAAGTCTCAGGACACGACCGGATGGGCGAAGCTACGGGTATACCAGATACCTCGGGTTTCCCCAAGGCGGTCCCGCAGGCTCCCCGTTTGGGACCAACGCCATCAGCACTGGCCCCCCCTGCTATGTAGAATTAAGAAACCTCGGGGACGCGACCCCCTATGCAAATTTAATTAATTAATTAAGTTGTTATTATGAGGCAAATAGTACCAAATGTTGGGACTTGCTGGAAAAGACTTAGCACTTAGCGGTTTATCAAGGGGGTCCCATACACCCCAATCGTGTTAGGAACGCATAAACAAGGAACATAACACCGGTTTATACGGTTCCTAACGGCATGAGTGGAACAAAACACCAAGCAAAAGGCTTAGCCTTCCACCCTGCCAGTATATAGATGATTTCATTTAAGCATTTATATAGTGTGATATAACCCAACCAAACTTCAACATGAAGCAAGCATCTTCAATCTTCACCTGCAACTAACAAAGCTATAAGAGGGGCTGAGCGAAGCGTACTTAGCCAAGCAACGGTTTGCGTAGGTAGGGTGGTTAAACATGGCAATTGGTTACAAGTAGGAGGCTGACAAGAAGACATGGGCATCGAGGCAGAAACTATAGAGCGGAATTACTAGCAATAGGCAAAGATAGTAATGATATCCGGGTTCGGTCATCTTGCCTGGGAATCCACAAGGGAGAAGAACGGATCCAAGAAGAAGACGGAGCAACAGTCGAGAGGATCCTCACAACTCCGGAACGAAACCGAAGCTAACAAGAGAAGCAACCGGAAAGAAACAAACAACACGGTAAACATACAAGCATAAACATGGCATACGATGCACAAGCAAGCATGATGCATGTCCGGTTTAAATATGCATGGCATGGCAAGGTGCTCAAACAACACTACAAGTTAAGTGGACATCAATATGCAACGAGTTGCATATTGACGAAACACCACATTTAATTATTTAGTTGACTCTCGTTATTTACAAGACAAGATTAAATGTTTTTAGCATGGCAAGAGGTGAAGCAATAATAAAACTACACTATTAAGACATTTTAAATGAGGCCGGAAATAACAACAACAAATTCCGGAAAATCCCCATGAGCATGTTTAATAATTATAAGCAAACAACAATTAAACATTATAATGTTGTTAATATGCTGCGGATGACATGATCAAGTTTATGCAATTATTAAAAGGTTGACTTAAAAGAGATATGAAGTGTTTGTCACCGTGGTGGAAAGAAAACAGTGCCACGGCAACGATTCTGAAAATGATGCCACGACAACATATCGGTATCGGTAACTCGTGGAGAGTCCGGTGCAAAAGATAGATGGCGTGGGTGAGTCAAACGAGATGAAGGTGGGGCGATCCCGTTGCCGGGTTCCCACGAGTCGGTGACGAGGCAACCGAGGAACATGACAAAAGGTCGGAATGGGCACGAAGCACACACGGGAAACAACTCATACAACACAACAAACATCACACGGGTCATCCACGGGGTCGTCTCGGTATACCTTCGAAGCGTGCGTTTCGGGACGGTTCGAGAGCGTCGAGGAAGTAGCCGTAGTAGTGGAAGTAGAGGAAGTAGTCGTTCACGCGGGTCGTAGAGGAAGTAGATGTTCCGTTCGGAGAGGAAGTAGATGTTCTCATTTCTTCACCGAAGGTAGTCGTTCTCGTAGCGGTACTCGGGCGACGGTAGTGGTACTCGCGGTCACCGAGCGACGGTAGTGGTACACGGCGACGGTACTCGGGCGTCGGGGTACTTGGTCGAAGACGTTCCGTAGGGGTACACATGGTCGTCGTGGGAAGTAGTGGAACTTGGTCGTTCATCATGTAGAGGTACTTGGCGTTCGACGGCGTCGTGGTACTCGTTCACGTAGTCGTACACGGATGTAGTGGTACTCGTTCCGTAGCCGTTCACGAGCTCGTTTTCTGTAGATGTTCAAGTCGTCGGTCTTTGGCGTGTAGGCGTACACGGTTCCCTGTCAAATTCACAGTGCCAGGCAACACAACAAAAACAATCACAGGAGCAAAACAAGGGCTGCACGAGCCCACGGCAGCAGCAGAACAAACAAAACACGGCGGTGGAGGGGCCAGCAGAGGAGCTCTGCCTGGTCGAAGGAGGATGCGGGCCTCGAGGCGCGGCAGCTCCTGGCCGCGGAACACGGCACGGAGGGAGCGGGGCGCTCCAGCGGCCTTGGTCGCCGGCTGGTGGCGAGGCAGAAAGGTCCTGGCGACGGAGGTCCTGCACGGCGAAGAGGCGAGCGGCCTGAGGGAGTTCGTCTGCCGGGACGGCGGCTCCTGGTTGAAGGAGGAGGAGGCGGGCGCTGGTTGAAGGAGGGACGAGGCCCTGGCCAGCCGGAAGGAGGGCTCGGGCGTGGGGCTACGAGGCCCTGGCCGGCGCTGGACGAAGGAAGGGGCGCTCGGGGAGGAACCAGGCGCTCGACGGTAGCCGGCTCTGGCGAGGCAGAGGCCTCGCGCGCGGCCATGAGGAGGAGGTCGCGAGGTGGCTGGAGGCGCGGAGGGACGAACGGGGCGAGGCGACAGAGCCTCTGGCGCGGCTGAAGGGAGCCGCGACGGGACGCCGGGCTGCTGGGGTGCGGGCTCGGTGGCGATGGAGGAAGGGCACGGGGCCGAGGCGTGCGAGGGAAAACGGGCACGGGGGTGAGAAGCGATGCGGGATCGAGGGAAGGCGAGCGAGGCAGAAGGGGGGTGGCGAGGAAGGCGACGGGAGAACTGGGGGCGCGGGGTCGAGAGGAGCGATGGGAGAGGCTGGCGGCGCAGCGAGGGAAAGAGGGAGAGGAGCGCTGGGATGCAGCGGCCTAGGGTTCGGTGGAGTGGCCATTGGGCCAAAGGGCCAGGAGGCCTGGGCCGGCTGGGGAGGGAAGATGGCTGAGGCCCAGATGGGCTGGTCTCCTTATTTAATATTACTTAGCAGAATAAAACAAAGAAGGAGAGAGCCAAAAATAAAAAGAAAAGAGGCAAGGAAAAGAATAAAATGATGGACATTTTTGTAAGGCTTTACGGATTAATTCCAACCTCACAAAAATAGTTCCAACAAAAAGGGAAGTGCAAAACTAAAACATTTAGCTTGCAATAAAAGGAGTTTAGATAAAAGGAGGAGCCTCGAAACAACGGAAAGAATTATAGGCAAGGTATAGAAGTCAAACTTGAAGTGAAATAAACATGGGGAATTAATGCAAGTGTGTTATGATGAATTCCAACGAATGGAATATTTATTATAGCTCTCTAAAATAATGAGAGACTTTTATATGTTATAAAGAGAAGTCACCTTCCCTCGATTTAAATGGACCGAAGGTCCACACAATTTATTTGGTTGCAAAAAATAATGAGATGATGGCATGATGACATGATGCAATGCAAAAAAAAAACACAAGCTCAAAAGAACACACGGGCAACCCGGAACATCTGGAACTTCGGGAAACTTCTGGAATCTTCTGGGACGTCGGTCTCGGGCGTCACAACTCTCCCACACTAACAGAGGATCTCGACCCGAGATCCTAGAGATATCACCGGGTAAAACGGAAGAGGAAGAGGTAAAACAAGTTGCTTCTTTGACAGACGAGTGAAACCAAAGAACCTTGAGAGGTCTAACAAATGAAAGAAGAATACAATGGAGATGAACGAAGTTAAGAGCACTTCGGTAAAAGGAGGAACAAGGAGTATTACGAGAACCTTGAAGGTTGAAAGACATGAAAACAAGAGCTCATGAACCAAAAGAATATGAAACTGCGATGGTATGGCCAAAGAATAAGAATGACAGAATTTGGACAGCACTCCGTCTGAAAATGGAAGGAATTAACAAGAACTTGCCAAGTTTAGATGATACTTGATGAAAACAACAACACACAGTCTCTGAAACAATTGAAAGAATGGCACAAGGTTAAGAAGGATTCAAACAGCACTCCGGTTGAAAAGAGAGGCAAACTTGATAAGATGACGGAACTAGAATGAAGAATACAACACTCCGGTTAAATGATAATCAAGTGAAGAAAACATGATCTTGATAAAACGAGATGATGGTCAAGAGAGAGCAACATCACAAAGTCTCCGGAATGAAAGAATATATGCTAGAACGTTGGGAAGAAAGAATGGAGAAGAAAATGACAACTTCTATCAAAATTGAATTGAAGAGCATCCTTACGAAGAAGTGTTGAACGTGGTTGATGGAAAATCAACAACGAAACGAATGAGGTTCATGTGGGCTTATGGAAAACATCTCAAAATTATGAGGTGACAACCAGCCACTTACGAAACATTTGATTGGATTGGGATCAACAAGGAGACAATAAACTTATTCACCGGAATGAAAAATGAAGAACTTGGTCATTTATAAGCACCATAATTAGCAACAATCCTTAGGAAAAGCTTTTAGGTGAAATACAACCCAAGATAACTCCAATGAATAAATTGAAGGGTTGGAAAGATCTCCTGAACAAAGAAAATGATGGGTTTAAATATCTCATTCTTGATAACTTGAGAGTCATGAAACATGAAGGAATTGTCAAGAATGACATAACACCATTTGAAAAGATAAGGTAGAAAGAATTGCAATTGGAAGCATGATGAAGAATGCTTGAGCTCCAACAAGAATCTTGATGAAGACTTCGAGGATGAATTAAAACATGAAGAACCACCATGAAAAACTCCGGTAATGAAAGCATGAGAAGTGGAAGATGAAAAGAATAAGATTCAAGGCCTGGATGAATTAGTTGGAGCTTTGGAATGATAATTGAAATAACATGGAGCTCCGGAAAACAAGATGGACAACTTAGAACCAAGGATATGATGTGATGAACAAGCTCCAGACAAAAGAATTAAATCACCTTGAAGGAATAAGAATAAGAATTATGTAATGCATCTCCTTCACCAATTAAATTGATGACAATCAAGGATTTGGCATACTACTTATTCTCGTTGGAAAGAATTAAAGAGAGATCTAGCACAAGCTCGGATAAATCTTCAACGAACCACCGGTAGGAATGTGAAAAGAACAAAAGAATTAAAACGATAACAAGGAAGAGTAAACTTGAACGAGCCACCGTAAGAATATGGAGACGAACGAAGAGACGTCAATGAAGAATATTTGGAGGACGAAGTTGAAAACTGAGAGCGAAGAATCTTCTGAAATGATGGCCTTCGGAGGATCACAATGGAAAGAATTCATGAAATGCTTCGGACGGTATAAAAGAATTCCCACAATCGAAAACAATTATGAGGATGGCATGAAGCTAGAACCACGAATCTGGAGAAGAGAACTTTCAAGATTTAAGAGAAACACTTCTCCGATCTTCAAATGTTGAGAATGAAGACGAGAAATGCCATGAAGAATTGTTGAGCACTCCGGAATGAAGAATTAAAAAGGTTAAACCAAAGATGAAAAGAATTGAAAATAAACTTGGAGAAGGCATATGACTGATGGAAAATCATTCTTACGTCACACTTTGAAAAGAATTCGCCGGAAAGGAAGAGTCAGGTAAGATCCTGGGAAAAAACCTGTGGGTTAGGGCCCACTCAAAGAAAATCACCGTTGGAAAAGATTGCTTAAGAGATATTGCACCGGTTGAATTGAATGGCTTGAGTAAGATGACAATCCTCAAAATAATTTGAATGGATTAAGAATGGAATTATGAATGTTCAGCACTCCGGATATGAATAACAAGAGGAGAATGATTAATTGGTGCACCGGAATAAGAAAGCATTGTGAAATGAGGAAAAGGATAAGATCAACACCGAAATCTTGAATTACATCCACCGGCAGAATTAGAGAACAAAAATAATGATGAGCTTGAAGCTCTCGAGCATCTTCACGATAAATCACCGAATAAGAACATTGAAGGAAAAGAATGAAGAAATATCACATGAATAAAAATGGATACTTCATTTAAGAATTTCTGGCTCCAAGAAGAAGAAGGGTGGGAGGGTGGGGAAAACAAAGACAACTTGGGATGAACAAAAAGGACACCGGTTGAAAAAGAATTAACATGAAAATCTTGATGGCCAAGAAGAATTAGCACTCCCATAGGAATATGAGAATACCGATTAAGAAAGGTATGGAATCAACATTTGACATCGAAGCAACTCGAATACCAGAATCAAAACAAAACAACGGGTAGATATGCAACATGATCTTCACAATATCATCCGAACAGAGAATTGAACGAATGAATTCCGCAGGTACATCAGCTTGACGAGAAGCCACTCGAAGAACAGAAGGTAAATAAAAAGGAACAAGGATCAGATAGGACAAATACAAGATAGGAGCTTCGTTCCGCATCTTCGTGCTGAAAGCTCATGGAACATGTTACAAAAGGGTTTTGCAATCCCCGGATCAGCATAGCCAAGGACCCTTTAAGATGCAACTCCCGATCAGAACAAGTCCATAAAACCACTTCACTCAATGTAGAACCCCAAACTTCATATCGAGCATCCGTTGGAAGAATGCCTAGAACTACTAGATGAACCAACCTATAGATTTCCGAAAGTTCCCAGTTATGCAATCAGGTGTTGGGGATACACGGGAAGCACCGCGCAATCAACTCTAAACCTACATCCAGGTGTATCCATCCTTCAACACATAACCAGTCTTTCTCGGAAACTGTTTACCTCGAACCTTCGAAAAGCATCCACTATAACAAGCTATGGCAATACTCTCGAACTACCTCCCCAGTACTGGGTGATGTCGGGGTTATCTTGCCACTGGCCGTATAGGAGAGATTTTTGATGTCGGCCGTCTTAAGTATTTAGTACTGCCGCGATATGCTTGTGTCAATGATACCCCGAAGCTCAACTCCTCGGTAACAAGAGGCATCGAGAACAATATCCTTGTCACAAGAACATCGAAACAATCCCAGAATACTCGCGAGATCCTAAAAAAAATTTGGTGCAATTTTTGAAAGTAGAAGAGAAAAGAGTAGACGTCAGGAGTCCTCACCAGAGAGAAAGGGGAAGAGAAGCAAAGAAATCCTACTCTCCGATATAATATAGGACTCAAAAAGTTTTCAGTGTGTGCCTAGACTCAACCGTCAACGATTCGATCAATCAGTGGGGCTTCTAGGTCGGAGAAGGCTCTGAATACCAACTTGTAATGCCCAGGATGGGACTATACCTCCTACGTGTCGAGGCACGACTTAAAGGTATAAGCCCATCCTAGAATGATCTCAAGTTTGGTATCTTTGCACAACTCCTGTAAAAGAGGGATTAAAAAGCAAAAGGAGATAGTTGGCTTACACTCGCCACTTCACACAATACATTACATAAGCAAGACATCATTCAAAACATCACAACCCGACTACGGGTGAAGAACAAAAGAAAGATACCAAAACAACATAAAGCCACAGGTCAGGATCGAATCCTAGTAGAAACCACTACTGAACATCGAAACGTTACAAGCAAACGGTCACACTCTGCATCGAGCTCCCGATGAAGAACTGATCCATCACCTGCTTCAAACTCGGCTGAACCTGCAACTGGTGTGGTGGAGTAACTGTGAGCCACAGAGGACTCAGCAATCCCGTTCCCGGGTAACAGAACTATTTAAGCCTTTAGGTGAGGGAAAAGGCTGAAGGAAGAACAAGTCTGCAGCAGCAACTAGCATCTAGCTTACGCAAGTGAGAGCGAGAAGAGAAGGCATCGGCGAGAAGTGATCACGAAGTGATCCTAGCTACAAGCTCCACAATCATAACCCCTCCGTGTTCAACTCCCGAATCCCTATTCGGAAATTGACAGTCACGGAACACACGCTGGTAGTGTATTGAAACATTGTGTCAAGTTATCTACAACCGGAATTAACAAGCTCCCATCTGCCACATAACCGCGGGCACGGCTTTCGAAAGTTCAAACCCTGCAGGGGTGTTCCAACTTGACCCATTACAAGCCCACGATCCGCGGAGTCGCAACTCCATAGGTGGGAAGACCCGAGTATTCTCGGAATCCCGTGCTCAAGTTAAACCGAACTAAGGTAAGGCTAATCCAGCAAATCCTCCCGGCGTGTCGACACCCTGATAGTAGCCGCGCGTATCTATGTCTCAGGACACGACCGGATGGGCGAAGCTACAGGTATACCAGATACCTCGGGTTTCCCCAAGGCGGTCCCGCAGGCTCCCCGTTTGGGACCAACGCCATCAGCACTGGCCCCCCTGCTATGTAGAATTAAGAAACCTCGGGGACGCGACCCCCTATGCAAATTTAATTAATTAATTAAGTTGTTATTATGAGGCAAATAGTACCAAATGTTGGGACTTGCTGGAAAAGACTTAGCACTTAGCGGTTTATCAAGGGGGTCCCATACACCCCAACCGTGTTAGGAACGCATAAACAAGGAACATAACACCGGTTTATACGGTTCCTAACGGCATGAGTGGAACAAAACACCAAGCAAAAGGCTTAGCCTTCCACCCTGCCAGTATATAGATGATTTCATTTAAGCATTTATATAGTGTGATATAACCCAACCAAACTTCAACATGAAGCAAGCATCTTCAATCTTCACCTGCAACTAACAAAGCTATAAGAGGGGCTGAGCGAAGCGTACTTAGCCAAGCAACGGTTTGCGTAGGTAGGGTGGTTAAACATGGCAATTGGTTACAAGTAGGAGGCTGACAAGAAGACATGGGCATCGAGGCAGAAACTATAGAGCGGAACTACTAGCAATAGGCAAAGATAGTAATGATATCCGGGTTCGGTCATCTTGCCTGGGAATCCACAAGGGAGAAGAACGGATCCAAGAAGAAGACGGAGCAACAGTCGAGAGGATCCTCACAACTCCGGAACGAAACCGAAGCTAACAAGAGAAGCAACCGGAAAGAAACAAACAACACGGTAAACATACAAGCATAAACATGGCATACGATGCACAAGCAAGCATGATGCATGTCCGGTTTAAATATGCATGGCATGGCAAGGTGCTCAAACAACACTACAAGTTAAGTGGAGATCAATATGCAACGAGTTGCATATTGACGAAACACCACATTTAATTATTTAGTTGACTCTCGTTATTTACAAGACAAGATTAAATGTTTTTAGCATGGCAAGAGGTGAAGCAATAATAAAACTACACTATTAAGACATTTTAAATGAGGCCGGAAATAACAACAACAAATTCCGGAAAATCCCCATGAGCATGTTTAATAATTATAAGCAAACAACAATTAAACATTATAATGTTGTTAATATGCTGCGAATGACATGATCAAGTTTATGCAATTATTAAAAGGTTGACTTAAAAGAGATATGAAGTGTTTGTCACCGTGGTGGAAAGAAAAGAGTGCCACGGCAACGATTCCGAAAATGATGCCACGACAACATATCGGTACCGGTAACTCGTGGAGAGTCCGGTGCAAAAGATAGATGGCGTGGGTGAGTCAAACGAGATGAAGGTGGGGCGATCCCGTTGCCGGGTTCCCACGAGTCGGTGACGAGGCAACCGAGGAACATGACAAAAGGTCAGAATGGGCACGAAGCACACACGGGAAACAACTCATACAACACAACAAACATCACAGGGGTCATCCACGGGGTCGTCTCGGTATACCTTCGAAGCGTGCGTTTTGGGACGGTTCGAGAGCGTCGAGGAAGTAGCCGTAGTAGTGGAAGTAGAGGAAGTAGTCGTTCACGCGGGTCGTAGAGGAAGTAGATGTTCCGTTCGGAGAGGAAGTAGACGTTCTCATTTCTTCACCGAAGGTAGTCGTTCTCGTAGCGGTACTCGGGCGACGGTAGTGGTACTCGCGGTCACCGAGCGACGGTAGTGGTACACGGCGACGGTACTCGGGCGTCGGGGTACTTGGTCGAAGACGTTCCGTAGGGGTACACATGGTCGTCGTGGGAAGTAGTGGAACTTGGTCGTTCATCATGTAGAGGTACTTGGCGTTCGACGGCGTCGTGGTACTCGTTCACGTAGTCGTACACGGATGTAGTGGTACTCGTTCTGTAGCCGTACACGAGCTCGTTTTCCGTAGATGTTCAAGTCGTCGGTCTTTGGCGTGTAGGCGTACACGGTTCCCTGTCAAATTCACAGTGCCAGGCAACACAACAACAACAATCACAGGAGCAAAACAAGGGCTGCACGAGCCCACGGCAGCAGCAGAACAAACAAAACACGGCGGTGGAGGGGCCAGCAGAGGAGCTCTGCCTGGTCGAAGGAGGACGCGGGCCTCGAGGCGCGGCAGCTCCTGGCCGCGGAACACGGCACGGAGGGAGCGGGGCGCTCCAGCGGCCTTGGTCGCCGGCTGGTGGCGAGGCAGAAAGGTCCTGGCGACGGAGGTCCTGCACGCCGAAGAGGCGAGCGGCCTGAGGGAGTTCGTCTGCCGGGACGGCGGCTCCTGGTTGAAGGAGGAGGAGGCGGGCGCTGGTTGAAGGAGGGACGAGGCCCTGGCCAGCCGGAAGGAGGGCTCGGGCGTGGGGCTACGAGGCCCTGGCCGGCGCTGGACGAAGGAAGGGGCGCTCGGGGAGGAACCAGGCGCTCGACGGTCGCCGGCTCTGGCGAGGCAGAGGCCTCGCGCGCGGCCACGAGGAGGAGGTCGCGAGGTGGCTGGAGGCGCGGAGGGACGAACGGGGTGAGGCGACAGAGCCTCTGGCGCGGCTGAAGGGAGCCACGACGGGACGCCGGGCTGCTGGGGTGCGGGCTCGGTGGCGATAGAGGAAGGGCACGGGGCCGAGGCGTGCGAGGGAAAACGGGCACGGGGGTGAGAAGCGATGCGGGATCGAGGGAAGGCGAGCGAGGCAGAAGGGGGGTGGCAAGGAAGGCGACGGGAGAACTGGGGGCGCGGGGTCGAGAGGAGCGATGGGAGAGGCTGGCGGCGCAGCGAGGGAAAGAGGGAGAGGAGCGCTGGGATGCAGCGGCCTAGGGTTCGATGGAGTGGCCATTGGGCCAAAGGGCCAGGAGGCCTGGGCCGGCTGGGGAGGGAAGATGGCTGAGGCCCAGATGGGCTGGTCTCCTTATTTAATATTACTTAGCAGAATAAAACAAAGAAGGAGAGAGCCAAAAATAAAAAGAAAAGAGGCAAGGAAAAGAATAAAATGATGGACATTTTTGTAAGGCTTTACGGATTAATTCCAACCTCACAAAAATAGTTCCAACAAAAAGGGAAGTGCAAAACTAAAACATTTAGCTTGCAATAAAAGGAGTTTAGATAAAAGGAGGAGCCTCGAAACAACGGAAAGAATTATAGGCAAGGTATAGAAGTCAAACTTGAAGTGAAATAAACATGGGGAATTAATGCAAGTGTGTTACGATGAATTCCAACGAATGGAATATTTATTATAGCTCTCTAAAATAATGAGAGACTTTTATATGTTATAAAGAGAAGTCACCTTCCCTCGATTTAAATGGACCGAAGGTCCACACAATTTATTTGGTTGCAAAAAATAATGAGATGATGGCATGATGACATGATGCAATGCAAAAAAAAAACACAAGCTCAAAAGAACACACGGGCAACCCGGAACATCTGGAACTTCGGGAAACTTCTGGAATCTTCTGGGACGTCGGTCTCGGGCGTCACAGTGATGTTCTCCTCCCGTTCTTGTGCTTCACTAATTAGTCCTCGTGAGCTGCCCTACATGATCGAGGCACCTATGTAATCCTTATGCTGTTGCTATGTTGAGTTTGCTGGGATCCGATGGATTATGAGATTATGTTCAGATTGATCTTGAGTAATTTATTTGATTCACCTCTTTTATATTTTAGTTCATAAGTAATTCTTGCATGTTCTCCGTTGTTATTTATTGCTTTGGCCGAGTAATAGGTAGTGACTCCAAGAGGGAACGTTATGCTCGATTGTGGGTTCATGCCCCTCGATGACTAGTTTGAGTGACAGAAACATGAGTCTAGGGGATGTGCTGTTGCCACAAGGGGGAAAACAACGGTGCTTGTGCCCGCGGGTGCAAGGATTGTTTACTTTACGCAAAGTTCTTTTAATGCAGTTGTCTGTTGCATTGAGTTTACACTATGGGTGGGACTCGCAACTTAATACCAGCGAGATGTTCTGGATAGATATCTCAAGGTGGATGATTAGTAGTAGATATTGATGGATTTCGGTCTACTTACTTTGGCGTACCGCCCATGCTTTGAACCTCAACCTTTCTTGCAATGTAGTCAGCATTGGTTTGCGTTCGTGGTCCTGTCAATTGCCCAGCTGTAATTTGTTACCTCACATAGCTGTTTTATCGTCTTTTGGGAGAGAGACATCACTAGTGAACATCATGAGACTCTGGTCCATATTACTATCATTGATCACATCCACTATTTACTTTTCGCTGTTTTATTTACTATTGCAAAACACTATCTATCACTACTATCATATTGCTTTTAACCCTTTGTGAACTACAAGGCCGGAGAGATTGACAACCTCTCTGTACTCGTTGGGAGCAAAGTTATTTGTATCTGTGTGCAGGTCCACGTTGATTGCTAATTGCGCCGTTAGCAGTTGACACCTACCTGTTGAACCTAGGAGTCTCTGGGGATTCGATCCTTGGCATCTTTGCTAGGGGAAAACACATCTACTTACTGCATCTTACACCTTCCTCTTGGGGTAACCAACGAGGGGTTCGAGGCCCATCAACAACTCATGGTGAGGGCGATGATGATGATGTAGAAGCACTTCGTGATGGATCCCTGCTAGGTGGCTTCTCACCCCTCGTTGGTTACCCCAAGTGGAAGGTTTGAGATGCAGTGTAGCAGAAGTTTTCCCTTGGCAATACCAAGGATTGTTTTCCCTGAGACTCCCAGTTTCAACAAGAAGGTGTCGACTGCTAACGGCGCCGGATATTAGCAATCAACGTGGACCTACACACAGATACAAATAGCTTTGCTCCCAACGAGTACAGAGAGGTTGTCAATCCCTCCGGCCTTGTAGTTTACAAAGGATCAAACGCAAGTGATAATAGTGATAGATATAATTGGAATAGTAAATAAAATGCGGAAAAGTAAATAGCGGATGTGATCAATGATGGTAATATGGACCGGAGTCTCATGATGTTCACTAGTGATGTCTCTCTCCCAAAAGACGATAAAACAGCTATGAGAGGTAAACGAATTACAGCTGGGCAGTTGACAGGACCATGTACGCAAACCAATGCTGACTACATTGCAAGAAAGGTTGTGGTTCAAAGCATGGGCGGTACGCCGAGGTAAGTAGACCGAAATCCATATGCATCTACTACTAATCATCCACCTTGAGATATCTATCCAGAACATCTCGCTCGTATTAAGTTGTGAGTCCCACCCATAGTGTAAACTCAAAGCAACAGACAACTGCATTAAAAGAACTTTGCGTAAAGTAAACAGTCCTTTCACCCGCGGGCACAAGCACCGTTGTTTTCCCCCTTGTGGCAACAGCACATCCCCTAGACTCATGTTTCTGTCACTCAAACTAGTCATCGAGGGGCATGAACCCACAATCGAGCATAACGTTCCCTCTTGGAGTCACTACCTATTACTTGGCCAAAGCAATAAATAACAACGGAGAACATGCAAGAATTACTTACGAACATAAATATAAAAGAGGTAGATCAAATATATTACTCAAACACAATCTGAACATAATCTCATAATCCATCGGATCCCAGCAAACTCATCATAGCAACATCATAAGGATTACATATGTGCCTCGATCATGTAGGACAACTCACGAGGACTAATTAGTGAAGCAAAAGAACGGGAGGAGAACATCACATAGCTACTGGTCATGGACTCAAGGTCCAAGGGAGACTACTCACAACTTATCCGGGAGGCGTCCATGGTGGTGGAGAAGCTCCCGGTGGTGATCCTCCCCTCCGGCAGGGTGCCGGGAAGAGTTCTCCTGGTGCTCCCGATCTTGGAAGCGGCGGCGGCGGCGGAACAGAGATGAGATCGCGAAAAAGAGTTCCCGTCTTGAGGGTTTCGGGAGACGCTTTAAATATATGCCAAAGGGGGGCATCAGCGGAGCCTCGGGGGGCCCAGGCGCCCCCC
>LR738713.1:690044946-690057945 GCA_902687465.1 Secale cereale
GGGCGCCTGGAGCCCTGGTGGCCCCCCGGCTGTACTTCGGGCGCACGGTAGCTTCTGGAACGCTGATTTTTTATATAATTTTTCTGGATTTTTCCTGGCAGTTCTCGTAATGTGAAAACCTGAAATACAAAAACAGCCGAAAACAGAAACTGGCACTGGGGTGCACTGAGTTAATAGGTTAGTCCAAATATGATCAAAAGTGTATGTAAGTGTATAAATATCATAGCAATATCACCCAAAAGAGGCATGGAGCAAGCAGAAATTATAGATACGTTTTGGACGTATCAACATCCCCAAGCTTAATTCCTGCTCGTCCTCGAGTAGGTAAATGATAACAAGAATAATTTCTGTGGCGACATGCTATTAACCATATAGGACTTTTTCATAGTCATATGACAAAAGCTTACTGAGACAATGAATCTGTAGTAATTAAGTTGCCTCATGAGAAAATCACAAAGAACTGAAAGTTTTACAATATGATATTGAAACATCAAAAAGATTTGTAATGAACATGGTGTGCAAATATGATAAAGTGATATCTCGCTTGCCCCCTTTAGTGAAGCAAAACATAAATGCAGGGGAACCTCCAAGGTTTAAGTGATGACTAGATACAATGATTTCAAAATAAACGATATCACAATCATGCAAAAGACAATGCTACTTTGGGACAATGCACATTACACTCAGAATGACAATCATGCTCTCAGTAGTTGGTGCTTTAAAAGAAGGTGGAGACTCTCGAACCGTGGCTTTTGTTGGCAAGGTTGAAAACCCGTAATCGGAAACAAAGACAAAACATGTACCAGAGCTCTTGGTTTTAAAACAGAGGTAATAATTTTTTTTAGATCATGCATGTTTCGTCAACGAATGCTAGCAGATAACTCAATCACTTCTTGAGATGGACAAGTTTCGAGGAACGGCTCCCGAATGAGGACGATCACATCCTCTTAATCTCCTTTGTTTATCACTGCCAAAGTTTTCTGATTTCTCATGAACAAAGTGTGAAGGAGGGTTTGTTTGTTATATTAATTTTGAGTCGGGCGCACTCAATGCCAGTTCCTTCTCGTTTTATGGGTTTGCACATTATACATGCAATCCCGGGGTGAAGCTTGTCCAACTTAAAAAGATCATGAATTAACTACTAGTTCTTCATGGACTTACAACAGAGGCACAAAATAGGAATGCTTTTTCTTTGAATAATTTCGAGATGGCACATGCAAGTCTCCGTTAGGAATGGCAGGTAAATACCATGTAGGAAGATATGGTGGACTCATATGGCATAACTGGATTAAAAGGATGTGGATGCACAAGCAGTCAGTCCGCTTAGTACAGGCGAAGGTTAGCAAAAGACTAGGAGCGACCAACTAAGAGAGCAATGACGGTCATAATCATGCAGGGCGACAAAGCAACATTGAATCAGGCATGGAAGTTATATCGCTACTCAGAAATAAAAGATCATCAAGGCTTGACAGACTTTCTTTACAGTCTTAAATATGCGTGAGCATACGCCAAGTCAATCAAAATAAATTCTTGAAGGAAGATATTACTAAACCATACCACATCATAGGCAAACAAATCATGTTGGTACTCCAATAACACATTGTGAATCCCACAGCTATTTGAGACTAACCATAAGAAAACATGAACTACTAAGCGCCATCGTGCACGTAGCATCTTTATCATAGACATATCAACCAATGTAACGGAAGCAAACTCTCTTAGTAAGGTGAGCATGATAATTAAAGAGATTTCAAGCGACCAACTAGACAAAAGCTCTTTAAAAAGATAAGCATGAATACTAAGAGCTAAGCATGATAGTAGCTATTAAAAGACAAAGAACACACACAACAAGGATAGACATGAAAATTCTATGTTATGTTCTAGGTAGAAGTGGAGCGTGTTTCTCTCCCACATAAACAAAGCTGAGTTCCGACTTGTTATGAAAAGCTAAAAGAAAACTAAAAACAAGACACTCCAAGCATAGCACATAACACATGAAGTGATAAAAATATAGTGGAACGAAAGACGAACTGATAATGTTGATGGAGAAGGGGATGCACGGGGGCATCCCCAAGCTTAGACGCTTGAGTCTCCTTGAATATTTCTTGGGGGTGCACGGGGGCATCCCCAAGCTTGAGCGTTTGACACTCCTGAATCTTTTTATCATCTTCCCTCGCACACTTGAAAACTCCCTTCATACATAACTCATCATAATCTGATTAGCGAGGTTAGTACCCATAATAAAATAATTGTACCTTGCTGGAAATAAAGATATTCTTGAAGTTCTACTGTTTCTCAAGATTGCCAAAAGGTTTTTGCAAAGAAAAAGCAAGCTCTAGGTTTGCAAAATGAAGGAAAGGCAAAACATGACAGAATCTGTGAAAAACAGAACAGCAGGTAGTAAATGATTTGTTCGGGGCACTTCTGCCACTCTAATCAAAAAACTCAGAACAGACGCACGAAAGACAATTATATAGAGCACGCTGTCGAAAAAAATCAGACCAAAAAGATGATCTGGTGATTTTATACGAATTTTTCTATCCAAGGACAGAATCTGTTTCCTGGACAGCACATCACAACTTTTGAACTTTCTAGCAATCAGAGGCTATACTTGGCACAAAATTCGAAAAGCAAAGATACAATGATGATGCTACAGTAGTAACAACATCAAGACACAACAAAAACAAAATAAATTTATTCATTGGGCTGCCTCCCAAAAGCGCTTTCTTTTATGCCTTTAAGCTAGGCATAAGACTTTAATGATGCTCTCGTAGGAATAAGAGTTGAAGAACAAAAGAGAGCATCAAGGAGCAAATACCAAACACATTTAAGCCTAACATGCTTCCTATGCATAGGAATATTGCAATAGAATAATTCATTGAAGCACAAAGCAACTAGCATAGGAAGGAAAAACAAGCATAACTTCAAAATATTCACCATAAAGAGAGGAAACTTCTTCTTATTAAAATATTTAGAACCAAGTCTCCCTCTCTCATTATAAATTCCAGTGGCATCATGGATGAACTCAACAATATAACTATCACATAAGGCATTGTTACCATGATCCACATACAAAAAGGTATCATTACTCTTCATATAAGCATCATGAAGAGGATAAAACTTAGTATAAAAGAGAGACATAAGCTCTTGCCAATCAAGCAAGTGCGAGTTATCGAGAAGCTTATACCAATCTGAAGCTTTATCTATAAGTGATACGGAGAACAATGTCCTCATGACAAACTCCCTTGATACACCTGCAAGCTTAAATAATGAACATAATTGTGACAGATATAGCAAGTGTTCACCGGGATGTGTGTCTCCTGCATAACGATTAGCCAAAACATAATCGATAATACCAGCTGGTATTTTATAGGGCACAATTTCAGTAGGGGGAGGAGCAACCACCACAGGTGTGGGGCGTCTTCCCACAAGCAACGATCCAATAGCAAGGTTGTCCATAAGCATAACTAGTGAAAAGACATAAAGAAAACTGAAAGGTAAACTAACAAGACTAAAAAGCAAAGGTAAAAGATAGCGTGCAACTCCCCTATCTTGAAGAGTGGAGTCCCCGGCAACGGCGCCAGAAATTGCTTTGCTAGGTGGCTTCTCACCCCTCGTTGGTTACCCCATGTGGAAGGTTTGAGATGCAGTGTAGCAGAAGTTTTCCCTTGGCAATACCAAGGATCATTTTCCCTGAGACTCCCAGTTTCAACAAGAAGGTGTCAACTGCTAACGGCGCCAGATATTAGCAATCAACGTGGACCTGCACACAAATACAAATAACTTTGCTCCCAACGAGTACAGAGAGGTTGTCAATCCCTCCGGCCTTGTAGTTTACAAAGGATCAAACGCAAGTGATAATAGTGATAGATCTAATTGCAATAGTAAATAAAATGCGGAAAAGTAAATAGAGGATGTGATCAATGATGGTAATATGGACCGGAGTCTCATGATGTTCACTAGTGATGTCTCTCTCCCAAAAGACGATAAAACAGCTATGTGAGGTAAACGAATTACAGCTGGGCAATTGACAGGACCATGTGCGCAAACCAATGCTGACTACATTGCAAGAAAGGTTGAGGTTCAAAGCATGGGCGGTACGCCGAGGTAAGTAGACCGAAATCCATCTGCATCTACTACTAATCATCCACCTTGAGATATCTATCCAGAACATCTCGCTGGTATTAAGTTGCGAGTCCCACCCATAGTGTAAACTCAAAGCAACAAACAACTGCATTAAAAGAACTTTGTGTAAAGTAAATAGTCCTTGCACCCGCGGGCACAAGCACCATTGTTTTCCCCCTTGTGGCAACAACACATCCCCTAGACTCATGTTTCTGTCACTCAAACTAGTCATCGAGGGGCATGAACCCACAATCGAGCATAACATTCCCTCTTGGAGTCACTACCTATTACTTGGCCAAAGCAATAAATAACAACGGAGAACATGCAAGAATTACTTACGAACATAAATATAAAAGAGGTAGATCAAATATATTACTCAAACACAATCTGAACATAATCTCATAATCCATCGGATCCCAGCAAACTCATCATAGCAACAGCATAAGGATTACATATGTGCCTCGATCATGTAGGCCAGCTCACGAGGACTAATTAGTGAAGCACAAGAACGGGAGGAGAACATCACATAGCTACTGGTCATGGACTCAAGGTCCAAGGGAGACTACTCACAACTCATCCGGGAGGCGTCCATGGTGGTGGAGAAGCTCCCGGTGGTGATCCTCCCCTCCGGCAGGGTGCCGGGAAGAGTTCTCCTGGTGCTCCCGATCTTGGAACTGGCGGCGGCGGCGGAACAGAGATGAGATCGCGAAAAAGAGTTCCCGTCTCGAGGGTTTCGGGAGACGCTTTAAATATATGCCAAAGGGGGGCATCAGCGGAGCCTCGGGGGGCCCAGACGCCCCCCCCGGCGCGGCCTAGGGGGGGGGGCGCCGCCAGGGCGCCTAGAGCCCTGGTGGCCCCCCCGGCTGTACTTCGGGCGCACGGTAGCTTCTGGAACGCTGATTTTTTATATAATTTTTCTGGATTTTTCCTGGCAGTTCTCGTAATGTGAAAACCTGAAATACAAAAACAGCCGAAAACATAAACTGGCACTGGGGTGCACTGAGTTAATAGTTTAGTCCAAATATGATCAAAAGTGTATGGAAGTGTATAAATATCATAGCAATATCACCCAAAAGAGGCATGGAGCAAGCAGAAATTATAGATACGTTTTGGACGTATCAATCCCCCTTCTGCGGAGGTCCGGAACAGGCTGCAAGATGGGATCTCACGGGAACAGAAGGTTACGGCGGTGGAATTAGGGTTTTCTCTCTGTTGCTGATGGTTTCGGGGTACGTAGGCTTATATAGCAGGAAGGAGGACACCGGGGGACTCACGAGGCAGGGGCGCGCCCCCACCCTCGTGGGCACCTCGTGGCCCCTCTGCCATGGTTCTCAAGTCTCCCGTGCATGATTTTCTCCAAAAATATCTCTTCCGAAGGTTTCATTCCGTTTGGACTCCGTTTGATATTCCTTTTCTGCAAAACCCCGAAACGGGCAAAAAACAACAATCTGGACTAGGCCTTTGGGTTAGTATTTTAGTCCCAAAAATGATATAAAAGTGTATGACAAAGCCCATTAAACGTCCAAGACATAATAAATAATAGCATGGAACAATCAAAAATTATAGATACGTTGGAGACGTATCACTTATATATCAATCTTTACCTCTAGACCATTTCGAGACTCCTCGTCATGTCCGTGATCTCATCCGGGACTCCGAACAACATTCGGTCACCAAATCACATAACTCATATAATAACAAATCATCATCGAACGTTAAGCGTGCGGATCCTACGGGTTCGAGAACTATGTAGACATGACCGAGACACCTCTCTGGTAAATAACCAATAGCGGAACCTAGATACTCATATTGGCTCCAATATATTCTACGAAGATCTTTTATCGGTCGAACCGTAATGACAACATACGCTATTCCCTTTGTCATCGGTATGTCACTTGCCTGAGATTCGATCGTCGGTATCTTCATACCTAGTTCAATCTCGTTACTGGAAAGTCTCTTTACTCGTTTCGTAATACATCATACCGCAACTAGCTCAATATTCACTTTGCTTGCAAGGCTTCTTATGATGTGTATTACCGAGAGGGCCCAGAGAGATACCTCTCTGATACTCGGAGTGACAAATCCTAATCTCGATCCATGCCAACCCAACAAACACCTTCGGAGATACCTGTAGAGCATCTTTATAATCACCTAGTTACGTTTGGATGTTTGATAGCACACAAGGCATTCCTCTGGTATCCGGGAGTTGCATAATCTCATAGTCGAAGGAATATGTATTTGACATGAAGAAAGCAAATAGCAATAAAACTGAACGATCAATATGCTATGCTAACGGATGGGTCTTGTCCATCACATCATTATCCTAATGACGTGATCCCGTTCATCAAATGACAACACATGTCCATGGTTATGAAACTAAAACATCTTTGATTAACGAGCTATTCTAGTAGAGGCTTACTAGGGACACGGTGTTTTGTCTATGTATCCACACATGTATCAAGTTTCCGGTTAATACAATTCTAGCATGAATAATAAACATTTATCATGATATAAAGAAATATAAAATAACAACTTTATTATTGCCTCTAGGGCATATTTCCTTCAGGTGTTTGAGTCTTCAATTTCCAGTATGTCTGAAGGAATGCTTGTATGAATTCACGTTCTCTAGATGGCTTCACACGACTATCGAAATTGTCGTAGAAGAACTCCAAGTTCATGTGCCTCACATCTTCGATGATCATATTGTGAAGAGTCACACAACATGTTGATACGTCTCCAACGTATCTACTTTGCCAAAAACTTTTGCCCTTGTTTTGGACTCTAACTTGCATGATTTGAATGGAACTAACCCAGTTTGACGTTGTTTTCAGCAGAACTTCCATGGTGTTGTTTTTTGTGCAGAAATAAAAAGTTCTCGGAATCACCTGAAAATCAACGGAGAATTATTTCAGAAAATATGAAAAAATACCTGTAAGAAGATCCACACCGGGGGGCCTGATACGTCCAAAATGCATCACTATTTTGTATCATAATTTATCCTTATTCATTGATATATTTCACGTTACGGTGATGTTCTTATGTTGTTTTGGTCTATTTTACACAGTTTGCAAACTTTCCGATGCCGAAGCAGCAGACGCAGGATTCAGCAGTAAAAAGTGGACGCTGAGTAGCTGAAGAAGAATACCTCCAAATTACCTGAAAATTGACGGGAGATATTTTTCAGACGGATCACGGAGGCACGCGAAAGGGCAACCAGAGGGGGGCCACAGGGTGCCCAGGCGGCCTGGGGGCGCGCCCCCCTGGCCGCGCCGGGGGGGGGGGGTGGCTCCTGGAGCCCCTGGCCCACCTCTGGCCGCCCCCTGTTGCATATATGCTCTCCATCATCCAAAAACCCTTGAGACGGGAATTTTTACGGAGTTCCGCCGCCGCTCCGTGGCGGAAACTGATACGTCCAAAACGTATCTATAATTTCTGCTTGCTCCATGCCACTTTTGGGTGATATTGCTATGATATTCATACACTTCCATACACTTTTGATCATATTTGGACTAACTTACTAATCCAGTGCACCCCAGTGCCAGTTTCTGTTTTCGGCTGTTTTTGTATTTCAGGTTTTCACGTTACGAGAACTGCCAGGAAAAATCCAGAAAAATTATATAAAAAATCAGCGTTCCGGAAACTTCCCTGCGTCCGAAGGGCAGCCGGGGGGTGGGCCACCAGGGCTCCAGGCGCCCTGGCGGCGCACCCCCCCGAGCCGCGCCGGGGGGGCGCCTGGCCCCCCCGAAGCTTCCCCGATGCTCCCCTTTGGCATATATTTAAAGCGTCCTCCGAAACCCTCAGAACAGGAACTCTTTTCGCGATCCCATCTCTGTTCCGTCGCCGACGCCGCTTCCAAGATCGGGAGCACCAGGAGAACTCTTCCCGGCACCCTGCCGGAGGGGAGGATCACCACCGGGAGCTTCTCCACCACCATGGACGCCTCCCGGATGACTCGTGAGTAGTCTCCCTTGGACCATGAGTCCATGACCAGTAGCTATGTGATGTTCTCCTCCCGTTCTTGTGCTTCACTAATTAGTCCTCGTGAGCTGCCCTACATGATCGAGGCACATATGTAATCCTTATGTTGTTGCTATGTTGAGTTTGCTGGGATCCGATGGATTATGGGATTATGTTCAGATTGATCTTGAGTAATATATTTGATCTACCTCTTTTATATTTATGTTCATAAGTAATTCTTGCATGTTCTCCGTTGTTATTTATTGCTTTGGCCAAGTAGTAGGTAGTGACTCCAAGAGGGAACGTGCTCGATTGTGGGTTCATGCCCCTCGATGACTAGCTTGAGTGACAGAAACATGAGTCTAGGGGATGTGCTGTTGCCACAAGGGGGAAAACAACGGTGCTTGTGCCCGCGGGTGCAAGGATTGTTTACTTTACGCAAAGTTCTTTTAATGCAGTTGTCTGTTGCATTGAGTTTACACTATGGGTGGGACTCACAACTTAATACCAGCGAGATTTTCTGGATAGATATCTCAAGGTGGATGGTTAGTAGTAGATATTGATGGATTTCGGTCTACTTATTTTGGCGTACCGCCCATGCTTTGAACCTCAACCTTTCTGCAATGTAATCAGCATTGGTTTGCGTTCGTGGTCCTGTCAATTGCCCAGCTGTAATTTGTTTACCTCACATAGCTGTTTTATCGTCTCTTGGGAGAGAGACATCACTAGTGAACATCATGAGACTCCGGTCCATATTACCATCATTGATCACATCCACTATTTACTTTTCGCTATTTACTTACTATTGCAAAACATTATCTATCACTACTATCATTGCTTTTAACCCTTTGTGAACTACAAGGCCGGAGGGATTGACAACCTCTCTGTACTCGTTGGGAGCAAAGTTATTTGTATCTGTGTGCAAGTCCATGTTGATTGCTAATTTGCGCCGTTAGCAGTTGACACCTACTTGTTGAACCTAGGAGTCTCTGGGGATTCGATCCTTGGTATCTTTGCTAAGGGAAAACACTTCTACATACTGCATCTTACACCTTCCACTTGGGGTAACCCACGAGGGGTTCGAGGCCCATCAAGGAGTATTTTCTGGCGCCGTTGACGGGGACTCCACTCTTCAGGATAGGGGAGTTGCACGCTATCTTTTACCTTTGCTTTTTAGTCTTGTTAGTTTACCTTTCAGTTTTTTTGCTTTAGTACCTTTTATCAAAAATCACAAAAATAGTTATCTTGTCCTTTAGTTATCATTATGTCGGGTCCTTTTGTCTTTGATGAGGCAGAAGTTCTCACCTTTAAACAAAGAGGTGGGGAAAGTTTGAAAGATGCTTGGTATAGAATTAATGATTCACAAAAAAGAGCCACCAAGAAGCAACCTACTACTATCTTGCTTAGAAATTTTTATGTTGGAATTACTTCTTGGAATAGGTTTATTCTAGATACTGCTATCAATGGGAATTTCCTAGAGGCCCCAGTTTGGGAGTCTCTTAGTATTATTGAAAATCTTGTTGGGAATCTCCCTGTTGTTAGCATTCGAGAGGACATCACCCTAGCTCACATTATGAAAAAACTTGAAAAGATAGAGCTAGAGATGCCAAGCATTAATAAGATAAACGAGTTGGATCGCAAGATCCAAGGGAATTTGAATAGACTTGATAGCTCCATGCATAATTTTTTTAAAATTTTGGAGACCGTCAAATTCCATGACTTGGACTCTTCTAGGATAGGCAAGATTGAGGATATCTTTGATACTCTAGGAACCACCTTCTCCTCAATTAAAACCAAAAAGGTAGAAACTCCGGTAAAGAGGGAGCCTAAGTTCGTTCACGTTCCCAAGGCTCCCCGTTCTAAAAGTACTCCATCTATTGCCAAAGGGGTTGAAACTGTTAATACCTTGGAAGAAACACTTGTCTTTGATAAATTTATAAATGAATCTTCCCTTGACTTTTATCCTTTTGGTCTTCTACCTAGGAGTATCTCTATGAGGCCTTTATTTGAGAGTCCTCTTAAAACTAGTTGTATTATTGAAGAGCTTTTTGATGATCTTGATGATGGTTCAATTGATACAACTTGATCTATGCATTATGCCTAGCTTAAAGGCATAAAAGAAAGCGCTTTTGGGAGGCAGCCCACATGAATAATTTTTTTGCTTTTGTTGTGTCTTGATGTTGTTTACTGCTGTAGCATCATCATTGTATCTTTGCTTTTCATATTTGTACCAAGTATAGCCTCTGATTGCTAGAAAGTTCAAAAGTTGTGAGGTGCTGTCCAGAAAACAGATTCTGTCCTTGGATAGAAAAATTCGTATAAAATCACCAGGTCATCTATTTGGTCTGAATTTTTTCGACAGCATTCTCTATATAATTGTCTTTCGTGCGTCTGTTCTGAGTTTTTTGATTTGAGTTGCAGAAGTATCCCAAACAGATCAATTACTAACTGCTGTTCTGTTTTTCACAGATTCTGTCCTGTTTTGTCTTTCCTTCATTTTGCAAATCAAGAGCTTGCTTTTTCTTTGCAAAAACCTTTTGGCAATCTTGAGAAACAGTAGAACTTCAAGAATATCTTTATTTACAGCAAGGTATAATTATTTTATTAAGGGTACTAACCTCGCTAATCAGATTATGATGTGTTATGTATGAAGGGAGTTTTCAAGTGTGCGAGGGAAGATGATAAAAAGATTCAGGAGTGTCAAGCACTCAAGCTTGGGGATGCCCCCGTGCACCCCCAAGAAATATTCAAGGAGACTCAGGCGTCTAAGCTTGGGGATGCCCCCGTGCATCCCCTTCTCCATCAACATCATCAGTTCGTCTTTCGTTTCGCTATATTTTTATCACTTCATGTGTTATGTGCTATGCTTGGAGCGTCTTGCTTTTAGTTTTCTTTTTAGTTTTTCATAACGAGTCGGAACTCAGCATTCTTTATGTGGGAGAGAAACACGCTCCACTTCTACCTAGAACATAACATATAATTTTCATGTCTATCTTTGCTGCGTGTGTTCTTTGTCTTTTAATAGCTACTATCATGCTCTGCTCTTAGTATTCATGCTTATCTTTTCAAAGAGCTTTTGTTTAGTTGGTTGCTTGAACTCTCTTTAATTATCATGCTCACCTTATTAAGAGAGTTTGCTTCCGTTGCATTGGTTAATATGTCTATGATAAATATGGTACGTGCATAATGGCACTTAGTAGTTCGGGTTTTCTTATGGTTAGTCTCAAATAGCTGGGGGATTCCCAATGTGTTATTGGAGTACCAACTTGATTTGTTTGCCTATGGTGTGGTATGGTTTAGTAATATCTTCCTTCAAGAATTTATTTTGATTGACTTGGCGTATGCTCACGCATATTTAAGACTGTAAAGAAAGTCTGTCAAGCCTTGATGATCTTTTATTTCTGAGTAGCGATATAACTACCATGCCTGATTCAATATTGCTTTGTCGCTCTGCATGATTATGACCGTCATTGCTCTCTTAGTTGGTCGCTCCCAGTCTTTTGCTAACCTCCACCTGTACTAAGCAAACTAACCTTGCAATACATAGCTCATGGGAAAGTAGCTTAAAAACTATTGTGGTAAAGAATATGTTGCTTATGTATCTTATTTCTTATAAGTTGCTTGCTGAGCGGTAACCATGTTTCTGGGGACGCCATCAACTATCACACTTTTGTTGAATATCATGTGAGTTGCTATGCATGTTCGTCTTGTCTGATGTAAGGGTGATTTGCCGTGGGTTGAATGAGTATGCATATTGTTAGAGAAGAACATTGGGCCACCAACCAAAGCCATGCATCATGGTGGAAGTTTTAGCTTGGACTTAATCCTCAATCTTTTATGAGAATATGCTTATGCATTTAAGAGGAGTCCATCATCTATTTTCTATGTTGTCCCGGTATGGATGTCCTCAAGTTGAGATCTATCAAAAACGAGAAATCAAATGCGATTTGTCTCCTTGGACCTTTGTACAGGTGGCATAGAGGTACCCCTTTGTGACACTTGGTTGAAACATATGTAATGCAATGATAACCCATGGAAATCCGAGCTAATTAGGACAAGGTGCGAGCACTATTGGTATTCGATGCATGAGGCTTGCAACTTATAGGATGTTTTATACATGACACATATGAAGTACTACTACCGTTGACAAAATTGCTTCCATGTTTTCAAAATAAAAAAAAACTCTAGCACATAACCATCTTTTACTTTTATGTTGAGTCTCCACCTTCTTTTAAAAGCACCAACTACTGAGAGCATGATTGTCATTCTAAGTGTAATGTGCATTGTCCCAGAGTAGCATTGTCTTTTGCATGATTGTGATATCGTTTATTTTGAAATCATTGTATATAGTCATCACTTAAACCTTGAAGGTGCCCCTGCATTTATGTTTTGCTTCACTAAAGGGGGCAAGCTAGATATCACTTTATCATATTTGCACATCATGTTCATTGCAAATCTATTTGATGCTTCAATGTCATGTTGTAAAACTTTCAGTCATTTGTGATTTTCTCATGAGGCAACTTAATTACTATAGAATCATTGTCTCATAAGCTTTTGTCATATGACTATGAATAAGTCCTATATGGTTAATAGCATGTCACCACCAAAATTATTCTTGTTATCATTTACCTACTCGAGGACGAGCAAGAATTAAGCTTGGGGATGTTGATACGTCCAAAACGTATCTATAATTTCAGCTTGCTCCATGCCACTTTTGGGTGATATTGCTATGATATTCATACACTTCCATACACTTTTGATCATATTTGGACTAACTTACTAATCCAGTGCACCCCAGTGCCAGTTTCTGTTTTCGGTTGTTTTTGTATTTCAGGTTTTCACGTTACGAGAACTGCCAGGAAAAATCCAGAAAAATTATATAAAAAATCAGCGTTCCGGAAACTTCCCTGCGTCCGA
>LR738713.1:690058126-690116712 GCA_902687465.1 Secale cereale
AACTCTTTTTGCGATCCCATCTCTGTTCCGCCGCTGCCGCCGCTTCCAAGATCGGGAGCACCAGGAGAACTCTTCCCGGCACCCTGCCGGAGGGGAGGATCACCACCGGGAGCTTCTCCACCACCATGGACGCCTCCCGGATGACTCGTGAGTAGTCTCCCTTGGACCATGAGTCCATGACCAGTAGCTATGTGATGTTCTCCTCCCGTTCTTGTGCTTCACTAATTAGTCCTCGTGAGCTGCCCTACATGATCGAGGCACATATGTAATCCTTATGCTGTTGCTATGTTGAGTTTGCTGGGATCCGATGGATTATGGGATTATGTTCAGATTGATCTTGAGTAATATATTTGATCTACCTCTTTTATATTTATGTTCATAAGTAATTCTTGCATGTTCTCCGTTGTTATTTATTGCTTTGGCCAAGTAGTAGGTAGTGACTCCAAGAGGGAACTTTATGCTCGATTGTGAGTTCATGCCCCTCGATGACTAGCTTGAGTGACAGAAACATGAGTCTAGGGGATGTGCTGTTGCCACAAGGGGGAAAACAATGGTGCTTGTGCCCGCGGGTGCAAGGATTGTTTACTTTACGCAAAGTTCTTTTAATGCAGTTGTCTGTTGCATTGAGTTTACACTATGGGTGGGACTCGCAACTTAATACCAGCGAGATGTTCTGGATAGATATCTCAAGGTGGATGATTAGTAGTAGATATTGATGGATTTCGGTCTACTTATTTTGGCGTACCGCCCATGCTTTGAACCTCAACCTTTCTGCAATGTAATCAGCATTGGTTTGCGTTCGTGGTCCTATCAATTGCCCAGCTGTAATTTGTTTACCTCACATAGCTGTTTTATCGTCTTTTGGGAGAGAGACATCACTAGTGAACATCATGAGACTCCGGTCCATATTACCATCATTGATCACATCCACTATTTACTTTTCACTATTTACTTACTATTGCAAAACATTATCTATCACTACTATCATTGCTTTTAACCCTTTGTGAACTACAAGGCCGGAGGGATTGACAACCTCTCTGTACTCGTTGGGAGCAAAGTTATTTGTATCTGTGTGCAGGTCCACGTTGATTGCTAATTTGCGCTGTTAGCAGTTGACACCTACTTGTTGAACCTAGGAGTCTCTGGGGATTCGATCCTTGGTATCTTTGCTAAGGGAAAACACTTCTACATACTGCATCTTACACCTTCCACTTGGGGTAACCAACGAGGGGTTCGAGGCCCATTAGAAACCTACAGAGAAGAAAAAGCCATCTCCGGCGGGCAGATTCCGCCGGGGAGATCACCTCCCGGAAGGGGAGATCGTCGCCATCGTCATCACCATCGTCACGGGCATCATCGAGATCATCATCAACATCATCCCCAACACCAGCACCATCTCCATCTCAATCCGAATCTCATCTTACAATCGCAACTTGTGTTGTAACTCGTACTACCTATCCTCTCTACTCCATCGGTGTTGATTACTGCTTTGTGGTGAATGTTATTGAGTTTTGTTGGAGAAATATTATTATGTTCAGATTGTTTATCACATATTTATCCCCACTGATCATGATCTCTTTTATGTCTTGTGAGTAGTTACCTTAGTTCTTGAGGACATGGGGAAAGTCTTGTTGTTAGTAGTCATATGCTGTTGAAGTAATATGTGTTGTTTGATACTTAAGTTGTGTTGTCATTCTACTAGTGGTGTTGTGTGAGTCGAACACCCAACACTTCGCCTTATTAAGGACCTAGGAGAATACATTGTGTATAAAGAATGCTTATGGTGGGTTGCCGGAGTGACAGAAACCTTAACCCCAGTTCGCACGCTTTTGCATAAGGGAATAATGGATCCTCGATCGTATTGCTATGGTTAGGCTTTTGCCTTAAATTCTACCTTGTATTTGCGGATGCTTGCAAGGTGTTTAATCATAAGAGTGCATTCATCTTAGTCTAGAGAGTGCACTAGCAAAGATCCACCCACTCAACACTTATCAACACATAACATAGTATCGATACGGAATATGGCGAAAGCACATGACTACTCTCCCGTGTGTCCTCAGGAACGCTTTAGTCTTTATAAGTTTAGTTGCTAGGCCTCTCCTTTGCTAAGAAAGGATTGGGCCACTTGTTACTCTCAGTACCTTTTACATTACTTGCTTTTACTTTCCTGTTGCTTATACCGAGAAAACCCCTAAAGGTTATCTTTCAGTGCTTGCAGTAATTTCTTGCTCAGAATCGCTTATCAATACCTTCTGCTCCTCGTTGGGTTCGACACTCTTACTTATCGAAAATGCTGCAATAGATCCCTTACGGTTGAGGGTCATCAAGTACCATTTTCTGGCGCCGTTGCCGGGGAGCGTAGCGCTATTGGTAAAGTGAAACTGGTAAGAAAGTTTTTTATAATTCTGTCTTTATTTTTGCTATTTGCTGCTCCTTGTCCTTATGGACAACCCTATTATTGGATCGTTGCTTGCGGGAAGACGCCCCACACCTGTGGTGGTTGATCCTCCCCCTACTGAAATTGTGCCTTATAAAATACCAGCTGGTATTATCGATTATGTTTTGGCTAATCGTTACGCAGGAGACAGACATCCCGGTGAACACTTGCTATATCTGTCACAACTAGGTTCATTATTTAAGCTCGCAGGTGTATCGAGGGAGTTTGTCATGAGGAAATTGTTTGTCGTATCACTTATAGATAAAGCTTCAGATTGGTATGTGCTTCTCGATAACTCACATTTGCTGGACTGGTAGGAGCTTATGTCTCTCTTTTATACTAAGTTTTATCCTCTTCATGAAATTCATCGAGACAGGAATTATATCTATAACTTTAGGTCTCGTGACGGAGAAAGCATTGCTCAAGCTTGGGGGAGATTGAAGTCCCTAATGCTCAAATGCCCTATCCATAAGCTTCCCAAGGAAATTATACTTACAAATTTTTATGCCAGGCTTTCTCGTCAGGATAAGGAGATGCTGGATGCCTCCTCTAGTGGGGTGTTTCAGAAGAAGAGTGTTGAAGAAAGGTGGGATCTCCTTGAAAGAATCCAGAGGAATACCGAAGATTGGGAAATTGATAAAGGTATTGAACCCGCTATAAATTATGAACATGATTATATTGAGAGCTATGTGGAAACTGATTACTTCAATACTTTTTGCTCTAAGATTGGTCTTGATTCCCATCTAGTGATTGATTTGTGTAAGAATTTTGCCTCTCACGTTGATTCTTTCAAAAAGAAGAGAGACCAGCACCATGAACCTTTTAAAGAACCACCTATTGATATTTATGTTGCTGACCCTATTTTGCCTGCAGTTATATATGAAAAGCTTCCTTTTCCCACGAGGATAAGGGAGCACTCTCTTGTGACAGGCATAATAAATAAAAGTGAGAGAAGAGTTGATGAGCCTGAGGACCAGATCAGGGTCGATCCTCAAGTTGCATTGATTAAAGACCTTGCTACTAATGATGTTTTGGATTCCAATATAAATTTTTGTGTTGTTTCCACTAACCTTGTCACAGCCAAGAATAAAGGCCCAATTTCAGATACTCCAGTGGTATCTGTTAAAATAGGAGATCACAATTATTATGGGCTATGCGATTTGGGATCGAGTGCAAGTGCTGTCCCCTATTCACTTTATGAAGAGATCATCGGTGAGATTTCCCCTTGTGAACTTGAAGAAGTTGATGTTACCATTCATCTTGCAAATAGAACAACTATCTCTCCTATCGGAATTGTGAGGGACGTTGAAGTCCTATGTGGAAAGGTAAAATACCCTACCGACTTTCTAGTACTTGGTTCAGAGAGGGACAATTTTTGTCCAATTATTTTTGGTAGACCTTTTCTTAGAACTTGTGGAGCTATAATAGATTGCAAGAAAGGTAAAGTTTCTGTTGAATTTGAGGGTGAACCATATGAATTTAATTTTTCTAAGTTCTCTAAGCAGCCTCGTGGTACTGATTTACCTAGTGATGATAAAATTATTGAAAGTATTGCCTCTATTGCTATTCCCCCTAATGATCCTTTGCAGCAATACATGGAGGACCACGAGAATGATTTGCATATGCAGGAAAGAAATGAACTAGATGAAATATTCTTGAGGCAGCCTGCTATCCTGAAGCACAACCTTCCGGTTGAACCTTTGGGAATTTTATCAAAACCGAAAGAAGACCCGGTGTTCGATCTTAAACCTCTTCCCGATACGCTCAAGTATGCTTATTTAGATGAAAAGAAAGTATATCCTGTTATTATCAATTCTAACCTTTCAGGATATGAAGAGGAGCGATTATTGGAAGTACTTTGTAAACACCGAGGCGCAATTGGCTACACCCTTGATGACCTTAAGGGGATTAGTCCATCTATCTGTCAACATACTATCAACCTTGAGCCTGACGCTAAACCAGTTGTTGATCATCAACGACGGTTGAACCCGAAGATGATGGATGTCGTGAGAACTGAGATTCTCAAGCTTCTAGCCACAGGTATTATCTACCCTATAGCTGATAGTAAGTGGGTAAGTCCGGTACATTGTGTTCCTAAGAAAGGAGGTACAACTGTGGTTCCTAATGATAAAAATGAATTAATACCTCAGAGAATTATTATTGGATATAGAATGTGTATTGATTACAGGAAGTTGAACAAGGCAACCAGGAAGGATCACTATCCGTTGCCGTTCATCGACCAAATGCTTGAAAGGTTATCCAAAAATACCCACTTTTGTTATCTTGATGGTTATTCTGGCTTCTCTCAAATTCATGTTAACACTGCCGATCAAGAGAAGACCACTTTTACTTGTCCCTTTGGTACGTACTTATGCTTACAGGCGTATGCCTTTTGGTTTATGTAATGCCCCTGCTACTTTTCAAAGGTGTATGTCTGCTATCTTTCATGGTTTCTGCGGGGATATTATGGAAGTCTTCATGGACGATTTCTCCGTCTATGGAACTTCTTTTGACCATTGTCTTCACAACCTTAATAAAGTTTTGCAGAGATGCGAGGAGACAAATCTGGTACTCAACTGGGAAAAGTGCCACTTTATGGTTAATGAAGGAAATGTTCTTGGTCACAAGATTTCCGAAAGGGGAATTGAAGTGGACAAGGCCAAGATCGAAGCTATTAAGAGGATGCCCTATCCAAGGGACATCAAAGATATTCGCAGTTTTCTCGGTCATGCAGGTTTTTATAGAAGATTTATTAAAGACTTTTCTAAAACCTCGAGACCCCTCACTAATCTTCTCCAGAAGGATGTTCCTTTTGTATTTGATGAAAATTGTAAGGAAGCTTTTGAAGTCCTTAAGAAAGCTTTAATAACTGCTCCTATAGTACAACCACCTGACTGGAATTTACCTTTTGAGATTATGTGTGATGCAAGTGATTTTGCTGTTGGAGCTGTTTTAGGACAAAGAGTTGATAAGAAATTGAATGTTATACATTATGTTAGTAAAAACCTTGATAGTGCTCAAAGAAATTATGCTACTACTGAGAAGGAATTCTTAGCTGTAGTTTTTGCTTGTGATAAGTTTAGGCAGTATATTGTTGATTCCAAAGTTATTATTCATACTGATCATGCTGCCATTAAGTATCTTATGACAAAGAAGGATGCCAAGCCAAGGCTTTTCAGATGGGTACTCCTTCTTCAAGAATTTGATTTGCAGATTGTTGATAGGTAAGGGGAAGACAATCCGGTGGCGGACAATCTTTCAAGGATGGAAGATATACCGCACGACCCCATCCCAGTTAACGATAGTTTTCCAGACGAGCAACTTGCTGTTGTAAAAGTACAATCTCTTTCCGATCCTTGGTATGCAGATTATGCTAATTTTATTGTTGCAAAGTATTTGCCTCCAGGTCTAACATTTCAGAAAATGAAGAAGTTCTTTCATGATTTGAGGCACTACATTTGGGATGACCCACATCTTTTCAAAGAAGGTCCCGACGGGATCGTGAGAAGATGCATTCCGGAACATGAGCAGAAGGACATTCTCAGACGGTGTCATGATAGTCCCTATGGAGGACATCATGCCGGTGAGAGGACTGCACATAAGGTTCTTCAATCAGGTTTTTGTTGGCCTACTCTCTTTAAAGATGCTAGAAATTATGTTTTAGCCTGTGATAAATGCCAGAGAGTTGGTAACATTAGTAGAAGGAATGAGATGCCTATGAATTACTCACTAGTGATTGAACCTTTTGATTGTTGGGGTTTTGATTTTATGGGTCCTTTTCCTTCTTCGCACAAGTACACTCACATTTTAGTAGCTGTTGATTATGTGACCAAGTGGGTTGAAGCAATCCCCACTGAAAGTGCTGATCACAAGACATCTTTGAAAATGCTTAAAGATGTAATTTTTCCTAGGTTTGGTGTACCAAGGTATCTCATGACCGATGGAGGACCACACTTCACGCACGGAGCTTTTAGAAAAGCTTTGACTAAATACGATGTTAATCATAGAATTGCTTCACCATATCATCGTCAAACTAGTGGGCAAGTTGAGCTCACCAATAGAGAGATTAAGTTGATCTTGCAGAAAACAGTAAACAGAAATAGAAAGGACTGGTCAAATAAGTTAGGAGATGCTTTGTGGGCATATAGAACTGCTTACAAAAACCCCATGGGCATGTCCCCCTATAAGATGGTGTATGGCAAGGCTTGCCATTTGCCATTAGAGTTAGAGCACAAAGCTTTCTGGGCTGTTAGAGAGCTTAACGCTGACCCAAAACTAGCTGGTGAGAAGCGTCTCATGAACTTGACTTCTCTAGATGAATGGAGGAGTGAAGCTTACGAGAGCGCTAAAATGTTCAAGGAAAAGGTAAAAAGGTGGCATGATAGGAAGATTCTGAAACGTGAATTTAATGTTGGCGATAAAGTTTTGTTGTTTAGATCCCGTTTCAGGTTTTCTCCAGGTAAACTACTTTCCAGGTGGGAAGGACCATTTCATATTGAAGAAGTTTATCGGTCTGGTGCAATTAAGATTAATAATTTTGAAGGCACCAAACCTCAAGTTGTGAATGGGCAAAGACTTAAACATTACATAGCAGGAGACCCTGTCAATGTTGATGTGAATATAATATACACAACAACTCACGAAGAACATGTTGCAGCCCTGTTTCAGACGCCAGCAGAAGCAGAATAAAGAAAAGATATGTAGTACGGTAAGGAAACACCGCAAACCATCATAAAAGTTCCGTATTACGAGTTTTTGCAAAATTAGTAAAATTTTGAGCCGAAGTGGAGTCGGAGACGAGCTCCAGGGGGTCCAGGCGCCCCCCTGGAGCGCCCCACCTCCTGGCCGCGCCGCCAGGGCGCCTGGACACCCGGGAGTCCGCCTCCGACCCCGCTTTGGTCCGTTACCTTCCTTTCTGTGCATAAATTTTTCCTATATATTTGCCCGGATTATTCCGGCAACGTATCTTGTGATTTCGCGTGTTTTCTCTTCGATCTGTTTCTGCCAGGGAATCTTTCAGCTGAATTTAGGTGCCATGGCTTCTCCAAGTTCCCCCAAGGAGAAGTTCGTCGTCAACGTCATCAACCCTTACCTAGCTGAGGTGAAGAAGCACCCTCAGGTTGTTCAGATGAAGGACGGTGCCCTTCATCAAGAAGATCTGAAGGGACCTATCAAGGAGGGGAGCATTCAGGCCAAGCTGGAAGAAGTGGAGAAAGAAGTCTTCGAGTACAAGAAGATGATCGAGCGTGGTGTTGAAGCTAACTTTAACATCATCAACGAGCTGAAGAACTACTTCTTGAAGGAGATGAAGGAGATGCGGGAAAGCATCACCGCGTCTGAAGAAAGAATTATAGAGCTCCAAGGGCAAATTAATGATCTACATAACCAGAACTGTGAGTATGAACTAAGGTTTATGCGCATGAGTTTGGGTGCTGAATGCAGGATTCAGGAGACGAGCCTCTCATATGAGACTTTAGCTAGATATCCATGGAAGCGTTTCGCCAAGGACTACGTGATCAACGCCAACAAGAATGATGAGTGAAGTCTCCTGGGGTAATGGCATTCCCTTGGCTTGTTCCAAGCTTGGGGGAGTGCCCGGTATCTTTATCTTTACCTTTTGTCTTTTAGAGTCAAGTAGAGTCGTATGATGTCTAGGGAGGTTGTTATATGAGATAGGTGTGTGCATTGAGGTCTATCGCTCCTTCGGTGAGGAATTGTATCCGTGAGTGTGGAGTCGTTTATGATAGAATATTAATGAGAAGTTTATCGGTTCCTTTTGCTGCACTCGGTATTCTCTTCACGCAATCGACCTTATATGATGATTCTTATGGGGAGTATTGACCTTATGTCAGGTATGGCCATGAAACTTTATTTAATCTTGGCAAACATAGCTTTGGTCATAACAACAAGCATGATTTTCTTAAAGTATCAACATAGCCAAAACCTTTATGTTATTATGCTTGAAGTGTTATGCTGACAAGGAAGACAACTTGATGTGTTATGCTTATTTCAATGTTCATGCTTTATATTGCTTTGCATCTTAGTCATCATCAATTGTCTGTTCTCTCAAAACCTTTGCTAGCCTAACTCTGTACTAAGCGGAATTCTGCTTGTGCATCCATACCCTTAAGCCAATACCTTCCATATGAGTCCACCATACCTACCTACTCGTGGTATTCCACTACCACCTCCTAAAAGTATATAATTTATGTGTTATCCTTAAATGTTCAAAATCTTTTATTTTATGCCTCTGTTTTAGCTCATGAGGAAGTAATAGCTAATTCATAGTCTTTTTGAATTGGACAAGCTTCACCCCGGGATTGCATGTCTAATGTGCAAACCCATAATACGAGAAGGAACTGGCAAAGAGTGCGCCCGGCTTAAAAATAATATAACAAACAAACCCTCCTTCACGCTTTGTTCATGAGAAATCAGAAAACTTTGGCAGTGATAAACAAAGGAGAATAAGAGGATGTTATCGTCCTCGTGCGGGAGCCGTTCCTCGAAACTTGTCCAGCTCAAAAAGCAATTGAGTTATCTATTAGCATTCGTTGACAAATCACGCACCCCCCTAAAAACTTGTTTTCATTCTGTTTGATTTAAGGATAGCACATGAGTTTTCCCTACTACCCTAGAGCAGGGCCTATCTTTTAATTTTAAGCTGAGTCAGTTATTTCTACTTCCTTCTATTTCTCAAAGAGAGCAGACGTTTGATGTTGATAAGGATTCATTCATATAAAGCTGCATTAAGATTTGTCATATCATATCCTTGTTGACATTATCATTCGATAAGTAAGTTGTTTGTCATGCCCATCTAAGGCAAATATCTTCCTTTGTGTTAACACTTTCACTTTTTGCCTATTAACATGTTATTTCAAAAAGCTTCAGTTGATCTCATCAAATATAAGAGCAAAAGTTAAATCTATTGTTGTTCTTTGACCAAAGGACATGTTTGCCATGATATAATGAGTTTCCTTAGCCCTACTTTCGAATATAAGTGTTATCACTCTTTCATAAGGGCCTTATGAGTTGAAGATTGCTGTTGAGGATATTTGAGTTGGTAGAGATGAAGAAAATTTGCCCTAGAGGCAATAATAAATTTATTATTTATTTCCTTATATCATGATAAATGTTTATTATTCATGCTAGAATTGTATTAACCGGAAACTTAGTATATGTGTGAATACATAGACAAAACAGAGTGTCCCTAGTATGCCTCTACTAGACTAGCTCATTGATCAAAGATGGTTATGTTTCCTAGCCATAGACATGAGTTGTCATTTGATCAACGGGATCACATCATTAGGAGAATGATGTGATGGACAAGACCCATCCGTTAGCTTAGCACTATGATCGTTTAAGTTTTACTGCTATTGCTTTCTTCATGACTTATACATGTTCCTATGACTATGAGATTATGCAACTCCCGAATACCGGAGGAACACTTTGTGTGCTACCAAACGTCACAACGTAACTGGGTGATTATAAAGGTACTCTACAGGTGTCTCCGAAGGTACTTGTTGGGTTGACGTATTTCGAGATTAGGATTTGTCACTCCGATTGTCGGAGAGGTATCTCTGGGCCCACTCGGTAATGCACATCACTATAAGCCTTGCAAGCATTGCAGCTAATGAGTTAGTTGCAGGATGATGTATTACGGAACAAGTAAAGAGACTTGCCGGTAATGAGATTGAACTAGGTATTGAGATACCGACGATCGAATCTCGGGCAAGTAACATACCGATGACAAAGGGAACAGCGTATGTTGTTATGCGGTTTGACCGATAAAGATCTTCGTAGAATATGTCGGAGCCAATATGAGCATCCAGGTTCCGCTATTGGTTATTGACCGGAGATGAGTCTCGGTCATGTCTACATAGTTCTCGAACCCGTAGGGTCCGCACGCTTAACGTTTGATGACGATCGGTATTATGAGTTTATGAGTTTTGATGTACCGAAGGAGTTCGGAGTCCCGGATGAGACCGGGGACATGACGAGGAGTCTCGAAATGGTCGAGACGTAAAAATCGATATATTGGACGACTATATTCGGACATCGGAAAGGTTCCGAGTGATTCGGGTATTTTTGAAGTACTGGGGAGTTTCGGGAATAGAAGAGAGAGGCCAAAAGGAAGGAGGCGCGTGCCCCCCTTCTGGTCCGAATTGGACAAGGGGTGCAGCCCCCTTTTCCTTCTCCCTCTCCCCCTCTTTCCTTCTCTCCTACTCCGGAAAGGAAAGGGGAATCCTACTAGGACTTGGGAGTCCTAGTAGGACTCCCCACACTTGGCGCGCCCCCTCTAGGGCCGGCCTCTCCCTTGCTCCTTTATATACGTGGGCAGGGGGGCACCCTAGGACACACAAGTTGAATTGTTTTAGCCGTGTGCGGTGCCCCCCTCCACAGAAACACACCTCGGTCATACCATTGCAGTGCTTAGGCGAAGCCCTGCGCCGGTAGATACATCATATCCGTCACCACGCCGTCGTGCTGACGTAACTCTCCCGTGAAGCTCAACTGGATCAAGAGCTCGTGGGACGTCATCAAGCTGAACGTGTGCTGAACGCGGAGGTGCCGTACATTCGGTGCTTGATCGGTTGGATCGCGAAGAAGTTCGACAACATCAACCGCGTCACTTGACGCTTCCGCTCCCGGTCTACGAGGGTACGTAGACACACTCTCCCCTCTCGTTGCTATGCATCTAGTAGATAGATCTTGCGTGATCGTAGGAAATTTTTTAAATACTACGTTCCCCAACAGTGGTATCAGAGCCAGGTCTATGCGTAGATGATATGCACGAGTAGAACACAATGAGTTGTGGGCGATACTAGTCATACTGCTTACCAGCATGTCATACTTTGCTTCGGCGGTATTGTGAGATGAAGCGGCCCGGACCGACATTACGCGTACGCTTACGCGAGACTGGTTTCACCGTTATGAGCACTCGTTGCTTAAAGGTGACTGGCGGGTGTCTGTCTCTCTCACTTTAGCTGAATCAAGTGTGGCTACACCCGGTCCTTGTGAAGGTTAAAACAACACATACTTGACGAAACATCGTTGTGGTTTTGTATGCGTAGGTAAGAACGGTTCTTGCTAAGCCCGTAGCAGCCACGTAAAACTTGCAACAACAAAGTAGAGGACGTCTAACTTGTTTTTGCAGGGCATGTTGTGATGTGATATGGTCAAGACATGATGAGTTATACGGTTTTGTATGAGATGATCATGTTTTGTAATGTTATCGGCAACTGGCAGGAGCCATATGGTTGTCGCTTTATTGTATGAAATGCAATCGCCATGTAATTGCTTTACTTTATCACTAAGCGGTAGCGATAGTCGTAGAAGCAATAGTTGGCGAGACGACAACGATGCTACGATGGAGATCAAGGTGTCGCGCCGGTGACGAAGGTGATCATGACGGTGCTTTGGAGATGGAGATCAAAAGCACAAGATGATGATGGCCATATCATGTCACATATTTCGATTGCATGTGATGTTTATCTTATTATGCTTCTTATTTTGCTTAGAACGACGGTAGCATTATAAGATGACCCCTTACTAAATTTCAAGGTATAAGTGTTCTCCCTGAGTATGCACCGTTGCGAAAGTTCGTCGTGCCGAGACACCACGTGATGATCGGGTGTGATAAGCTCTACGTTCAAATACAACGGGTGTAAGCCAGTTTTGCACACGCAGAATACTCGGGTTAAACTTGACGAGCCTAGCATATGCAGATATGGCCTCGGAACACTGGAGACCGAAAGGTTGAGCGTGATTCATATAGTAGATATGATCAACATAAGATGTTCACCGTTGAAACTACTCCATCTCACGTGATGATCGGACATGGTTTAGTTGATTTGGATCACGTGATCATTTAGATGACCGGAGGGATGTCTATCTAAGTGGGAGTTCTTTAATTAATATGATTAAATTGAACTTTAATTTATCATGAACTTAGTCCTGGTAGTATTAGCATATCTATGTTGTAGAACAATAGCTCGCGATGTTGCTCCATGTTTATTTTTTATATGTTCCTAGAGAAAACTAAGTTGAAAGATGTTAGTAGCAATGATGCGGAATTGTTCCGTGATCTGAGGATTATCCTCATTGCTGCACAGAGAATTATGTCCTTGATGCACCGCTAGGTGACAGACCTATTGCAGGAGCAGATGCAGACGTTATGAACGTTTTGACAAAAGCTCGGTATGATGACTACTTGATAGTTTAAGTGCACCATGCTTTACGGCTTAGAACCGGGACTTCAAAAACGTTTTGAACGCCACGGAGCATATAAGATGTTTCAAGAGCTGAAATTAGTATTTCATAGTCATGCCCATGTCGAGAGGTATAAGAGCTCTGACAGTACTTTGCCTACAAGATGGAGGAGAATAGCTCAACCAGTGAGCATGTGCTCAGATTGTCTGGGTACTACAATTACTTGAATCAAGTGGGAGTTAATCTTCCAGATAAGATAGTAATTGACAAAGTTCTCTAGTCACTATCACCAAGTTAGTAGAACTTCGTGTTGAACTATAATATGTAAGGGATGACGAAGGTAATTCCCGAGCTCTTCGCGATGCTAAAATCGGCGAAGGTAGAAATCAAGAAAGAGCATCAAGTGTTGATGGTTAATAAGACCACTTGTTTCAAGTAAAGGGCAAAGGGATAAAAGGGGAACTTCAAAAAGAATGACAAGCAAGTTGTCACTCCCATGAAGAAACCCAAAGCTAAACTCAAGCCTGAAACTAAGTGCTTCTTCTGCAAAGGAAATGGTCACTGGAAGTGGAACTGCCCTAGATATTTGGCGGATAAGAAGGATGGCAAAGTGAACAAAGGTATATTTTGATATACATATTATTGATGTGTACTTTACTAGTGTTCATAGCAAACCCGGGGTATTTGATACCGGTTCAGTTGCTAAAATTAGTAACTCGAAACGAGAATTGCAGAATGAACAGAGACTAGTTAAAGGTGAAGTGATGATGTGTGTTGGAAGTGGTTCCAAGATTGATAAGATCATCATCGCACACTCCCTATACTTTCGGGATTAGTGTTGAACCTAAATAAGTGTTATTTGGTGTTCGTGTTGAACATGAATATGATTTGATCATGTTTAGTGCAATACGGTTATTCATGTAAATTAGAGAATAATTGTTGTTCTGTTTACATGAATAAAACCATCTATGGTCATACACCCAATGAAAATGGTTTGTTGGATCTCGATCGTGCGATACACATATTCATAATATTGAAGCCAAAAGATGCAAGGTTAATAATGATAGTGCAACTTATTTGTGGCACTGCCGTTTAGGTCATATTGGTGTAAAGCGCATGAAGAAACTCCATAGTAATGGACTTTTGGAATCACTTGATTATGAATCACTTGGTGCTTGTGAACCATGCCTCATGGGCAAGATGACTAAAACTCCGTTCTCCGGAACTGTGGAGCGAGCAACAGAGTTGTTGGAAATCATACATACTGATGTATGCGGACCAATAAGTGTTGAAGCTCACGACGGGTATCATTATTTTCTGACCTTCACTGATGATTTGAGCAGATATGGGTATATCTACTTAATGAAGCACAAGTCTGAAACATTTGAAAAGTTCAAAGAATTTTAGGGTGAAGTGGAGAATCATCGTAACAAGAAAATAAGAGTTTCTACGATACGATCGTAGAGGTAAAATATTTGAGTTAGCGAGTTTGGCCTTCAGTAAAAACAATGTGAAATAGTTTCACTACTCACGCCACCTGGAACACCACAGTGTAATGGTGTGTCCGAACGTCATAACCGTACTTTATTAGATATGGTGCGATCGATGATGTCTCTTACCAATCTACCACTATCACTTTTGGGGTTATGCATTAGAGACAGCTACATTCACGTTAAATAGGGCACCATCTAAATCCGTTGATACGACACCTTATGAACTGTGGTTTGGCAAGAAACCAAAGTTGTCGTTTCTTTAAGTTTGGGACTGCGATGCTTATGTGAAAAAGTTTCAACATGATAAGCTCGAACCCAAATCGGAGAAGTAAATCTTCATAGGATACCCAAAAGAAACTGTTGGGTACACCTTCTATCACAGATCCGAAGGCAAGGTCTTTGTTGCTAAGAGTGGATCCTTTCTAGAGAAGGAGTTTCTCTCGAAAGAAGTGAGTGGGAGGAAAGTAGAACTTGATGAGGTAATTGTACCTTCTCCCAAATTGGAAAGTGGAACATCACAGAAACTAGTTCCAAGTGATTCCTACACCAATTAGTGAGGAAGCTAATGATGATGATCATGAAACTTCAGATCAAGTTTCTGCTGAACTTCGTAGATCAACCAGAGTTCGTTCCGCATCAGAGTGGTACGACAACCCGGTTCTAGAAGTCATGTTACTGGACCATGATGAACCTACGAACTATGAGGAAGCGATGATGAGCCCAGATTCCGCAAAATGGCTTGAGGCCATGAAATCTGAGATGGGATCCATGTATGAGAACAAAGTGTGGACTTTGGTTGACTTGCCCGATGATCGGCAAGCCATCGAAAATAAATGGATCTTCAAGAGGAAGACCGACGCAGACGGTAATGTTACTGTTTACAAAGCTCGACTTGTTGCGAAAGGTTTTCGACAAGTTCAAGGAGTTGACTACGATGAGACTTTCTCACCCGTAGCGATGCTTAAGTCTGTCAAAATCATGTTAGCAATTGCCGCATTTTTATGAAATCTGGCAAATGGATAATAAAACTGCATTCTTTAATGGATTTATTAAAGAAGAATTGTATATGATGCAACCAGAAGGTTTTGTCAATCCTAAAGGTGCTAACAAAATGTGCAAGCTCCAGCGATCCATCTATGGACTAGTGCAAGCATCTCGGAGTTGGAATATACACTTTGATAAGTTGATCAAAGCATATAGATTTATACAGACTTGCGGTGAAGCCTGTATTTACAAGAAAGTGAGTGGGAGCACTACAACCTTTCTGATAAGTATATGTGAATGACATATTGTCAATCGGAAATGATGTGGAATTTTCTGGAAAGCATAAAGGAGTGTTTGAAAGGAGTTTTTCAAAGAAAGACCTTGGTGAAGCTGCTTACATATTGGGCATCAAGATCTATAGAGATAGATCAAGACGCTTGATAAGACTTTTGATAAGTACATACCTTGATAAGATTTTGAAGTAGTTCAAAATGGATCAGTCAAAGAAGGAGTTCTTGCCTGACCTGTAAGGTGTGAAGTTGAGTAAGACTCAAAGCCAGACCACGGCAGAAAAATATAGAGAGAATGAAAGTCATTCCCTATGCCTCAGCCATAGGTTCTATAAAGTATGCCATGCTGTGTACCAAACATGTTGTGTACCTTGCCATGAGTTTGTCAAGGGGGTACAATAGTGATCCAGGAGTAGATCACTGTACAGCGGTCAAAATTATCCTTAATAACTGGACGACTAAGGAAATGTTTCTCGATTATGGAGGTGATAAAGAGTTCGTCGTAAAGGGTTACGCCGATGCAAGCTTTGACACTAAATCCAGATGACTCTAAGTATCAATCTGGATGCGTATTGAAAGTGGGAGCAATTAGCTAGAGTAGCTCTATGCAGAGCATTGTAGACATAGAAATTTGCGAAATACATACAGATCTGAATGTGACAGACCCGTTGACTAAACTTCTCTCACAAGCAAAACATGATCACACCTCATTACTCTTGGGTATTAATCACATAGCGATGTGAACTAGATTATTGACTCTAGTAAACCCTTTGGGTGTTGGTCACATGGTGATGTGAACTATGGGTGTTATTCACATAACGATGTGAACTATCGGTATTAAATCACATGGCGATGTGAGCTAGATTATTGACTCTAGTGCAAGTGGGAGACTGAAGGAAATATGCCCTAGAGGCAATAATAAATTTATTATTTATTTCCTTATATCATGATAAATGTTTATTATTCATGCTAGAATTGTATTAACCGGAAACTTAGTACATGTGTGAATACATAGACAAAACAGAGTGTCCCTAGTATGCCTCTACTAGACTAGCTCATTGATCAAAGATGGTTATGTTTCCTAGCCATAGACATGAGTTGTCATTTGATCAACGGGATCACATCATTAGGAGAATGATGTGATGAACAAGACCCATCCGTTAGCTTAGCACTATGATCGTTTAAGTTTTACTGCTATTGCTTTCTTCATGACTTATACATGTTCCTATGACTATGAGATTATGCAACTCCCGAATACCGGAGGAACACTTTGTGTGTTACCAAACGTCACAACGTAACTGGATGATTATAAAGGTACTCTACAGGTGTCTCCGAAGGTACTTGTTGGGTTGGCGTATTTCGAGATTAGGATTTGTCACTCCGATTGTCGGAGAGGTATCTCTGGGCCCACTCGGTAATGCACATCACTATAAGCCTTGCAAGCATTGCAGCTAATGAGTTAGTTGCAGGATGATGTATTACGGAACGAGTAAAGAGACTTGCCGGTAATGAGATTGAACTAGGTATTGAGATACCGACGATCGAATCTCGAGCAAGTAACATACCGATGACAAAGGGAACAGCGTATGTTGTTATGCGGTTTGACCGATAAAGATCTTCGTAGAATATGTAGGAGCCAATATGAGCATCCAGGTTCCGCTATTGGTTATTGACCGGAGATGAGTCTCGGTCATGTCTACATAGTTCTCGAACCCGTAGGGTCCGCACGCTTAACGTTTGATGACGATCGGTATTATGAGTTTATGAGTTTTGATGTACCGAAGGAGTTCGGAGTCCCGGATGAGACCGGGGACATGACGAGGAGTCTCGAAATGGTCGAGACGTAAAAATCGATATATTGGACGACTATATTCGGACATCGGAAAGGTTCCGAGTGATTCGGGTATTTTCGGAGTACTGGGGAGTTACGGGAATAGAAGATAGAGGCCAAAAGGAAGGAGGCGCGTGCCCCCCTTCTGGTCCGAATTGGACAAGGGGTGCAGCCCCCTTTTCCTTCTCCCTCTCCTCCTCTTTCCTTCTCTCCTACTCCGGAAAGGAAAGGGGAATCCTACTAGGACTTGGGAGTCCTAGTAGGACTCCCCACACTTGGCGCGCCCCCTCTAGGGCCGGCCTCTCCCTTGCTCCTTTATATACGGGGGCAGGGGGGCACCCTAGGACACACAAGTTGAATTGTTTTAGCCGTGTGCGATGCCCCCCTCCACAGAAACACACCTCGGTCATACCGTTGCAGTGCTTAGGCGAAGCCCTGCGCCGGTAGATACATCATATCCGTCACCACGCCGTCGTGCTGACGTAACTCTCCCGTGAAGCTCAACTGGATCAAGAGCTCGTGGGACGTCATCAAGCTGAACGTGTGCTGAACGCGGAGGTGCCGTACGTTCGGTGCTTGATCGGTTGGATCGCGAAGAAGTTCGACAACATCAACCGCGTCACTTGACGCTTCCGCTCCCGATCTACGAGGGTACGTAGACACACTCTCCCCTCTCGTTGCTATGCATCTATTAGATAGATCTTGCGTGATCGTAGGAAAATTTTTAAATACTACGTTCCCCAACAAAAGAAACTATGCTGCTTCTTGTCCGTATTCTATTTATCGACACTTCACTCTCTAAACTTGTGGACAGGTTTACCGAGTTCATATTCGCTTGGGGACAAGCGAGGTCTAAGCTTGGGGGTGTTGATACGTCCAAAATGCATCACTATTTTGTATCATAATTTATCCTTATTCATTGATATATTTCACATTACGGTGATGTTCTTATGTTGTTTTGGTCTATTTTACACAGTTTGCAAACTTTCCGATGCCGAAGCAGCAGACGCAGGATTCAGCAGTAAAAAGTGGACGCTGAGTTGCTGAAGAAGAATACCTCCAAATTACCTGAAAATTGACGGGAGATATTTTTCAGACGGATCACGGAGGCACGCGAAAGGGCAACCAGAGGGGGGCCACAGGGTGCCCAGGCGGCCTGGGGGCGCGCCCCCCCTGGCCACGCCGGGTGGGCGCCTGGAGCCCCTGGCCCACCTCTGGCCGCCCCCTTTTGCATATATGCTCTCCGTCATCCAAAAACCCTTGAGACGGGAATTTTTACGGAGTTCCGCCGCCGCTCCGTGGCGGAAATCTACAGAGAAGAAAAAGCCATCTCCGGCGGGCAGATTCCGCCGGGGAGATCACCTCCCGGAAGGGGAGATCGTCGCCATCGTCATCACCATCGTCACGGGCATCATCGAGATCATCATCAACATCATCCCCAACACCAGCACCATCTCCATCTTCATCCGAATCTCATCTTACAATCGCAACTTGTGTTGTAACTCGTACTACCTATCCTCTCTACTCCATCGGTGTTGATTACTGCTTTGTGGTGAATGTTATTGAGTTTTGTTGGAGAAATATTATTATGTCCAGATTGTTTATCACATATTTATCCCCGCTGATCATGATCTCTTTTATGTCTTGTGAGTAGTTACCTTAGTTCTTGAGGACATGGGGAAAGTTTTGTTGTTAGTAGTCATATGCTGTTGAAGTAATATGTGTTGTTTGATACTTAAGTTGTGTTGTCATTCTACTAGTGGTGTTGTGTGAGTCGAACACCCAACACTTCACCTTATTAAGGACCTAGGAGAATACATTGTGTATAAAGAATGCTTATGGTGGGTTGCCGGAGTGACAGAAACCCGAACCCCAGTTCGCACGCTTTTGCATAAGGGAATAATGGATCCTCGATCGTATTGCTATGGTTAGGCTTTTGCCTTAAATTCTACCTTGTATTTGCGGATGCTTGCAAGGTGTTTAATCATAAGAGTGCATTCATCTTAGTCTAGAGAGTGCACTAGCATAGATCCACCCACTCAACACTTATCAACACATAACATAGTATCGATACGGAATATGGCGAAAGCACATGACTACCTCTCCCGTGTGTCCTCAGGAACGCTTTAGTCTTTATAAGTTTAGTTTCTAGGCCTCTCCTTTGCTAAGAAAGGATTGGGCCACTTGTTACTCTCAGTACCTTTTACATTACTTGCTTTTACTTTCCTGTTGCTTATACCGAGAAAACCCCTAAAAGTTATCTTTCAGTGCTCGCAGTAATTTCTTGCTCAGAATCGCTTATCAATACCTTCTGCTCCTCGTTGGGTTCGACACTCTTACTTATCGAAAACGCTGCAATAGATCCCTTACGGTTGAGGGTCATCAGGGCCCACGACCTATCCTCGAGGGTGGGGGGGGGGGGGCGCCCCCCTGCCTCGAGGGCCCCCCGATGCTCCACCGACGTATCCCCAGGTCCTATATATCCCGTTTAGGGGAGAAAAAAATCGGAGAGAAAGAATTATCACGTTTCACGAGACGGAGCCGCCGCCAAGCCCTAATCTCTCTCGGGAGGGCTGATTTGGAGTCCGTTCGGGGCTCCGGAGAGTGGACATCGTCGCCATCGTCATCATCAACCTTCCTCCATCACCAATTCCATGATGCTCACCGCCATGCGTGAGTAATTCCATCGTAGGCTTGCTGGACGGTGATGGGTTGGATGGGATCTTCAAGCGAGTTAGTTTTGTTATGGTTTGATCCCTAGTATCCACTATGTTCTGAGATTGATGTTGCTATGACTTTGCTATGCTTAATGCTTGTCACTAGGGCCCGAGTGCCATGATTTCAGATCTGAACCTATTATGTTTTCATGAATATATGTGTGTTCTAGATCCTATCTTGCAAGTCTATAGTCACCTACTATGTGTTATGATCCGGCAACCCCGAAGTGACAATAATCGGGACCACTCCCGGTGATGACCATAGTTTGAGGAGTTCATGTATTCACTATGTGTTAATGCTTTGGTCCGGTACTCTATTAAAAGGAGGCCTTAATATCCCTTAGTTTCCAATAGGACCCCACTGCCACGGGAGGGTAGGACAAAAGATGTCATGCAAGTTCTTTTCCATAAGCACGTATGACTATATTCGGAATACATGCCTACATTGCATTGATGAACTGGAGCTAGTTCTGTGTCACCCTAGGTTATAACTTCTACATGATGAATTGCATCTGACATAATTTCCCATCACCGATCCAATGCCTACGTGCTTTACCTATATTGCTAGTTGCCTATTTACTTTTCTGTCGCTATTATCACAAAAACTACAAAAACACTATCTTTACTTTTATTGCTGCTACCGCCACTATCATATTACTTTGCTACTAAACTATCTTGCTGTAGATACTAAGTTTCCAGGTGTGGTTGAATTGACAACTCAGCTGCTAATACTTAAGAGTATTTTTTGGCTCCCCTTGTGTCGAATCAACAAATTTGGGTTTAATACTTTACCCTCAAAAACTGTTGCGATCCCCTACACTTGTGGGTTATCAAGACTATTTTCTGGTGCCGTTGCCGGGGAGCATAGCTCTATTCTTTAAGTCACTTGGGATTTATATCTGCTTATCACTATGAAGAATTTGAAGGACTCAAAAACCAAGATCTTACCCTCAACTACGAGGGGAGGTAAGGAACTGCCATTTAGCTCTGCACTTGATTCTCCTTCTGTTATGAGTAAACTTGCGACACCTTCTCCTGCTATTGAATCTGATATGTCGTATGTTCTTGATGATGCTACTTCTGCTATGTATGATGAAACTACCTCTATGCCTGACACTGTGCCACTAGGTGAATTTCTAGATGAACAAATTGCTAAGGTTAGGGAGAGTGCAAATGCTGCTGATATTTATGAAAGTGATGATGAAACTACACCCAATAGATATGAATTGCATGTTGTGCCTGAGGGTTATGTTATGGATGTGAAGAAACTGTTAGAGACTTTCTTGCTTGCAATGATAGATATGATCTTGAGAAGTTATTAGCTAAGCTGAAAGAAAAGTCTTTGAATGCTAGAATGAAACATGATCCTGCTTTAGCTACTTCACCTATATGTGTTACTGATAAGGATTATGAATTCTCTGTTGATCCTGAGTTAATTACTTTGGTTGAATCTGATCCTTTCCATGGCTATGAGTCTGAAACTGTTGTGGCACATCTTACTAAGTTGAATGATATAGCCACCTTGTTTACCAATGATGAAAAGATTCGCTACTACTATATCCTTAAGCTGTTTCCGTTCTCGTTAAAGGGTGATGCTAAGACTTGGTTTAATTCTATTGATCCTGGTTGTGTGTGTAGTCCCCAGGATATGATGTATTACTTTTCTGCTAAATATTTTCCCGCTCATAAGAAACAAGCTGCCTTATGGGAAATATATAACTTTGCTCAAACTGAAGAAGAGAGTCTCCCACAAGCTTGGGTGAGGCTTCTCCAGTTACTTAATGCTTTGCCTGATCATCCTCTTGAGATGCACGATATACTTGATGTCTTTTATAATGGACTAATCGATGCTTCCAGAGACTAGCTGGATAGTTGTGCTGGTTGTGTTTTCAAGGAAAGGATAGTTGAACAAGCTGGATTACTATTGAATAATATGCTAGCCAATGAAAATAATTGGACACTTCCTGAACCAGCCCCTAAGCCAACTTCGAAGAAAAGAGGTGTTCTATTTCTCAGTCCTGAAGACATGCAAGAGGCAAAGAAATCTATGAAAGAAAAAGGTATTAAAGCTGAAGATGTTAAGAATTTACCGCCTATTGAAGAAATACATGGCCTTGATAATCCGACACAGGTAGTAAAGGTAAATTCTCTTTATAGATTTTATGAAGGTGATATTCCTCGTTATAAGTCTGCTAGCCAATGCTTAGATGAGTTTGACAATTTTATTGTGAAACAAGAAAACTTCAATGCTTATGTTGCTAGACAACTACAACACAATGCTTATATGATTGAACGCTTGAGTGATTATCTGTCCAATGCTAAGGATGAACTGAAACTCATTAGTAAACATGCTTCCATGGTCACCACTCAAGTAGAACAAGTACTTAAGGCTCAGAACGATTTGCTCAATGAATTAAATAGTAAGAATAATGACTATGCTGTTAGAGTTGCTACTAGAGGTGGTAAAGTGACTCAAGAACCTCTGTATCCTGAAGGCCACCCTAAGAGAATTGAGCAAGATTCTCAGAGAGATAATATAGATGCACCTAGTTCTTCTAAGAAGAAGAAAAAGAAAAATGATAGAACTTTGCATGCTTCCAGTGAACCTGTAGCTCACCCACCTGAGAATCCCAATGATATATCTGTTTCTGATGCTGAGACACAATCTGGTAATGAACATGAACCTAGTGATAATATTAATGATGATGTTCATGATGATGCTCAACCTAGCAATGATAATGACGTAGAGATTGAACCTGCTGTTGATCTTGATAACCCACAATCAAAGAATCAACGTTATGATAAGAGAGACTTTGTTGCTAGGAAGCACGGTAGGGAAAGAGAACCATGGTTTCAGAAACCCATGCCTTTTCCTCCGAAACTATCCAAGAAAAAGGATGATGAAGACTTTGAGCGCTTCGCTGAAATGATTAGACCTATCTTTTTGCATATGCGTTTGACTGATGTGCTTAAAACAAATCCTTATGCCAAGTATATGAAAGATATTATTACCAACAAAAGAAAGATACCTGAAGTAGAAATTTCCACCATTCTTGCCAATTACACTTTTGAGGGTGGAATGCCTAAGAAATTAGGAGATCCAGGAGTACCTACTATACCTTGCTCCATTAAGAGAAACTATGTTAAAACTGCTTTGTGTGATCTTGGAGCTGGTGTTAGTCTTATGCCTCTCTCTTTATATCGTAGACTTGACTTGAGTAAGTTGACACCTACTGAAATATCTTTGCAAATGGCCGATTAATCAACTGCTATACCTGTCGGAATTTGTGAGGATGTGCCTGTTGTAGTTGCAAATGTTACTATTCTAATGGACTTTATTATACTTGATAGTCCCGAGGATGATAGTATGTCTATTATTCTTGGAAAACCTTTTCTGAATACAGCAGGGGTTGTTATTGATTGCAACAAAGGCAATGTCACTTTTCATGTCAATGGTAATGAGCATACGGTACACTTTCTTAGGAAACAACCTCAGGTTCATAGTATCAATTATATTGGAAAAACTTCGACTATTACTATTGGAGGTTTTGAGTTTCCTATTCCTACTATCAAGAAGGCATATGCCATACTTATTGTTGGGGACATACATATCCCCATTGAGGTAACATAGTGTTATTCGAAAATTCTCCGGTTTCATGTTACTCGGAAAGAGTTTATTAACAAGACCTGATCAACCTTGTCAATGGATTCCTTTTGTTGAGCATGGGATAGGTGAATCTAGATAGCACAAACCTTCTGTACCCCCCTTTTACTTTCTATTAATTAGGTTAAATAAAATAAAAATAGCATTATCTGTCTATTTCCAGACTTATCCATGCAATAAAAAAAATTATCCCGAAAATAAAAGTTCTCCAAATGCCATGAAAATGAAATATGTTTTTTTCTAGAATATTTAAGAAAATATGGCACTGAACACACAGCGAGGGGAGCCAGCACATGGCCTTGAGGGCACAGGGCGTGCCCCCCTGCCCAGGGCGTGCCCCCTGCCTCGTGGGCCCCACGTGGCCCCCCTCCACTTATCCTTTCACCCATGCTCTTCTTCTTCCTCCCAAAAAAATCCCCAACCAGCTCAAACCCAAGTTCTAGCTCATTTTGCTGCCATTTTCGATCTCCTTGCTCAAAGCACCATTCACCAAACTGTTTGGGGAGATTGTTCCTTGGTATGTGGCTCCTCCATTGGTCTAATTAGTTTTTGTTCTAGTGCTTTATTTGTTGCAAATTTATGCTGCTGTGGTGACCTTGTTCTTGAGCTTGCATGTCAATTTTTCTTGGTCCCAAGTAGTTCTAATGCATGATATAGCCTCTAGGCACCTATAGGGGTTGTTACTATCAATCTTGTTGAGTTTGGTTAACTTTTATTGTGAGTTACTAAAAATTTCAGAAATTTTCAGAAAAGGAAAATGCTAAAAAGATTATTGAGGGGCTCCTCCAGCAAGGGCTCAGAGGAGAAGAAGAAAGAAGAAAATAAGAAGCCCAAGTATAATCTTCCTCGCATGGCGGAAGTTCGACCGTGCAAATGGCCTTGTAATAATTTCATGATGTCCGCCGGTATTTACGAAGACTTTTATTGGTTGGTGAATAATGCAGGCCTCACCGACTTCCTCAACGACCAAAAAGAACAGTATCTCTTACTCACCAATATTTTCACGCAAAGTTTTCATTTTCATTCTAGGAAAACACCACCTACGGTGGAGTTTTGCTTATATGATGTGAGTAAGGAGATATCACTTTTAGATTTTTGTGAAATTTGCAAAGTACCCTTTGGAGGTAGACTTGATGAACCACATCATGAAGACGTCAAAGGGTTTATTGATATGATAGCCGTAGGTGAAACTAGACAAGTTTCAGGGGCAAGAATCACTAGTATACACTTCCCTGTTCTATGTTACTTTCCTTTATTTTGCTAGTAGATGTTTAATTGGTCGCGGGAACAGTAGGAATCTTAGTGCCCCTGATATTATCATTTTACGCCATGCTTTGTTTTGAGACACAACTTTTAGTTTGGGCGCCGTCGTTGCCAAACGATTGAGTCTGAACCGCTCAAAGGGGCCCGTCTTTGGAGGCATCTTTGCTTCTCGCCTAGCTGAATATTTTAATATACCTATTAGGCATCATGAGAAGGAAGAAAAATTATTTGCCCCTGTTTATCTAGACTACAAGAGCATGGTAGCTCATGACTTTATTGTTAAAGACAAGAATATGCAGCTCAATTATAAATTGAGGTTTGATGAAATATACTGTGAAATTGTTACCTTGCCTGCACCTTCCTTGTTTGATCTATCTACATGTGTATTCCTCATCACCTCAGATGTCTTCTACAAGTACCAAGGCCAGGCACAAGCTTCAGAGCCTGAGCCAGAACCACCACTTGATCCTTCCCGACAATCTGTTTATGGGTGGGAGCTGGACGAGCTCGCCAACCAGTGGCATCCTGAGGACACATCTCAGTACACTGGAGGGAGTGGCTTCGATCCGTGGCCATAGACCAACTTAGGCCAAAAGCCTAAGCTTTGGGGAGTACGTGTTTCTCACCGACTTACATTCATGTTCACACACTTATTCTAGCTGTTGGTGCTCACACTCTTTCACTGTATCATCCATGCTTAGTTTAAATTTATTTTTCTTAGTCTTTTTCTTGTGTGCTAGAAAAACCCAAAAACAAAAAAATATTAGCTGTAGCTTCTAGCTTAGTTTACTTTCTTTGCTTGTAGTAGTAACTAAAAATGAAAACCCAAAAAGATTTCCCGTTCTTCTTTTGCTTGTTGGGAGCTTCCTGTGTAAATAGTTTCTTTTCTTTTCTTTAGGGGTTAAGAGTAGAAGACCATGATGAAAATGCTTAGTAGATCTCATATGCTTTGTTGTTAATTTAACCTTGAGCCATATTACCTTGCCTTCTCTCTTGTATTAAATGCCTGCAGATTCCAGCTTAGTCCAATGCACGTGCACTATTATTATTATCCATGCCATTCTGTCGTGCGAGTGAAAGGCAATAAGTATGATATATGATGAACTAATTGAGATGAGAAAAGCTGGTATGAACTCGACCTCTCTTGTTTTTGTAAATATGATTGCTCGTCGTTCTTGATTCAGCTTGTTATTAATGAAACATGTTTGCAATGACAATTAGAGATCATAGCTGCTTATGCCATGCTTAATTAGCTGAGAGTTTATAATGGTCTATCTTGCATGCCAACATGATATTAGAATGGTTCTGATGTGGCATGATGGGTGGTATCCTCCTCTGAACGATTTAAGTGATCTGACTTGGCACATGTTCACGCATGTAGTTGAAATAAATCAACATAGCCTTCACGATATTTATGTTCATGGTGATTTATATCCTACTCATGCTTGCATTCATTGTTGATTAATTTTAATGCATGTTCATGACCGTTGTTGCTCTCTAGCTGGTCGCTTCCCAGTCTCTTTCTAGCCTTCACCTGTACTAAGCGGGAATACTGCTTGTGCATCCACTTCCATAAACCCCAAAGTTATTCCACATGAGTCCACCATACCTTCCTATATGCGGTATTTACATGCCATTCCAAGTAAATTTGTATGTGCCAAACTCTAAACCTTCAAATGAAATTCTGTTTTGTATGCTCGAACAGCTCATGTATCAACTAGGGCTGTCTATATCTTCCATGCTAGGTGGGTTATTCTCACGATGAGTGGACTCCGCTCATCATTCATGAGAAAATGGCTGGTAACCGGGATGCCCAGTCCCATGCTCAAAATCATATTAATTAAAAAAACTCCCCCAAGGCTGTTGCTGGTTTGGACGGTACCCGTTGTTTCAGGCTAGCCGTGGAGTGTGCTTGTTGGTGGTCGGGGGAGTATAAACTTTACCATTCTGTTTGGGAACCGCCTATAATGTGCGTAGCATGGGAGATATCGAGATTCTTGGTTGTTATGTTGACAATGAAAGTATACCGCTCAAAATGTTATTCAATCTCCATTTAAAAATCGAGCTCTGGCACCTCTACAAATCCCTGCTTCCCTCTGCGAAGGGCCTATCTATTTACTTTTATGCAGAGTCATCATCCTCTTATCAAAAAGCACCAGTAGGAGAGCACCTCTGTCGTTGCATTTATTACTATTAATTTGCATTGAGTATGATCATGACTGGATCTCTTTTACCATGAATTACAATGTCTAGTCAGTCAGTCCTTGATCTTTAAAGGTGCTCTGCATTTATGTTTTGCGGTCTCAGAAAGGGCTAGCGAGATACCATCCTGTTATATCATATCATGATTGTTTTGAGAAGTGTTGTCATCCGAGGTTTATTATTATTGCTCGCTAGTTGATTATGCTATTGATGTGAGTAGTCTTGAGACATGAAAGTTATTGTGAATGTGGTTAGTTCATGATCTTGTTGAAAACCTGAATGCTAGCTTACATATTTACAACAACAAGAGCAAACAGAGTTTGTCTAAGTTTTTCTTTATCACTTTCAGTTTATCAACTGAATTGCTTGAGGACAAGCAAAGCTTTAAGCTTGGGGGAGCTGATACATCTCCAACGTATCTACTTTGCCAAACACTTTTGCCCTTGTTTTGGACTCTAACTTGCATGATTTGAATGGAACTAACCCGGACTGACGCTGTTTTCAGCAGAACTGCCATGGTGTTGTTTTTGTGCACAAATAAAAAGTTCTCGGAATCGCCTGAAAATCAACAGAGAATTATTTCAGAAAATATAAAAAATACCTGCAAGAAGATCCACACCGGGGGGCCCACGGCCTGTCCTCGAGAGTGGGGGGCGCGCCCCCCTTCCCAGGGCGCGCCCCCAGCCTCGAGCGCCCCCTGATGCTCCACCTACGTATCCCTAGGTCCTATATTTTCCGTTTCGGGGAGAAAAAAACCAGAGAGAAAGAATTATCGCGTTTCATGAGACGGAGCCGCCGCCAAGCCCTAATCTCTCTCGGGAGGGCTGATCTGGAGTCCGTTCGGGGCTCCGGAGAGTGGAGATCGTCGCCATCGTCATCATCAACCTTCCTCCATCACCAATTCCATCGCAGGCTTGCTGGACGGTGATGGATTGGATGGGATCTATCATGTAACCGAGTTAGTTTTGTTAGGGTTTGATCCCTAGTATCCACTATGTTCTGAGATTGATGTTGCTATGACTTTGCTATGCTTAATGCTTGTCACTAGGGCCCGAGTGCCATGATTTTAGATATGAAACTATTATGTTTTCATGAATATATGTGTGTTCTTGATCCTATCTTGCAAGTCTATAGTCACCTACTATGTGTTATGATCCGGCAACCCCGAAGTGACAATAATCGGGACCACTCCCGGTGATAACCATAGTTTGAGGAGTTCATGTATTCACTATGTGTTAATGCTTTGGTCCGGTACTCTATTAAAAGGAGGCCTTAATATCCCTTAGTTTCCAATAGGACCCCGCTGCCACGGGAGGGTAGGACAAAAGATGTCATGCAAGTTCTTTTCCACAAGCACGTATGACTATATTCGGAATACATGCCTACTGTCAGGGATATTACTAGCAGGTGTAAACCGGCTAGAGTAAACCGGACTATGATAATATAGTTGTATAATTGTAAGCTCAGTAGAAGTTACGGCCATTGAAGGCTTAGGGCCCATGGGCAAAATTCACGGTTTGTAAACCGTCCTATCATGTAAACTTGAGAAACAAGGAAGAAAGAGCAGAGACCGAGGCGGACACAAATATGAGCCGGCCTCGGGGCTCTGTAAACCGGACTGGGCGTCGCCTCTATATAAAGGGACGACCCAGCGACGGTTTAAGGATAAGAAACGACCCGGCGAGACACAGGCAAGCGATCCGCTCCCTGTTCATCGACGCCCAAGCAATACCAAACCAAACTAGACGTAGGCTTTTACCTTCACCGAAGGGGCCGAACTAGTATAAACCCTCTGTGTCATTTGTGTGCTTTTAACCCCTTCAAGCTAACCCGTGCGATGGTTCCATCACTAAGTCCGTTAAACCGGACATCTGTCGTGCTAATTCCACGACAGTTGGCGCCCACCGTGGGGCCTCCGCACGATGGTTTCGAGTTCTTGAAGGGCAGCTTTGAAGGACTCAAGGGTTACGCGGTCGGCCGGATGACCAAGAGTCGCCGCGGCCGGATCTACATCGATGACGCGCTAGGGACCGGAGGCCGATTCAATCGAATACGGGTACCGGGTTCCCTTCGGCGGCATCCATGTCTTCATCGGCAAGATTGGTGAACTGGGACCTGAGCCGGACGTCTTCCCCAACATCGTCGAGCCGGCTCAGCGTGCGAGATCGGCCCGGATTCAGCCTGCCATGAAGCGCGTTTTCGTTGGAGCAATACATGGAGTCCAAGCCGAGGACGGATCGGATTCTGGTGGCGAGACAATTATCTATTCCGATGATGGATCCTCATAAGGAGAGACTGAGTCCTTGTATCTGTTGCGGGTCAGATCCTATCTGAGGGTGTGTCCGACAGAGAGAGTATTCCGGACCCCTTTGATCTGCCAAACCAGGTGGCTGTCTTTATGGCCGGATCACAACCTACGCCACAGTCCATGGTGAACGGGGCGATCACAGCAGAAGCTGGTGCAGGGGGGAGCGGCCAGGCCCTCTCGCCCTCTGACGCTCTATCCGCCTTAGTAGAGGAGTTTACAACCCGGGCAGTAGCAGAGGTGGCTCCAGCAGACAAGGCGCAACACGATGCAGAACTCCTTCAGCTGAGGGGCCGGATCGAGCAAGCAAGAGAGGATCTGAAGGCAGAGAAAGCTATGATAGCAATGAGGCAGGCAGAGCTGGATTCTCAGGCTTTCCAGCTGAGGATGGAACAGGCTTCTACGCAGGGAGTAAGGAATCGAAGGTACCAGTCTCGTCTACCGCCGGTCTATGAGGCGATGAATCTCTTCAGGACGCCAGGAGCGGGAGCAAGTAATGATCCGGAGGTAAACCGGAGGGCTGCCCCCGTAAGGGGCGAACCGGTTCAACAACCCACTGCGGAGCAAGATCACCGGATTATGTCCACACCTCACATCCCCACTCATCCGGGTCATTATTCAAACCCTTTGGATAACATTGTTGCTGCCGCTTCACGCCTGGCCGCTTTACCCATTGAGGGGACATCCCCCGTGGCTATGGAGGCACGCAGGGTCAAGGATCTGCTTAACACGGCTTTGACACAACAGCAAGCGTATTCTTATAGCAGGGAGAGGCTTCATTCAACACCCCGCCACAGCCGGAGTTATACTAGGCATTGGGAGGAACCGGAAGTGTCCAGTAGTGAACGGAGGCGGCACCGTCACAGACAGGATAATCCGGCGGGCGCAGAGGCGCAAGCTCAGGAGGCCGCGAACCGGGTTGGATCTGTGGCCCGTGAGGAGATCCGCCAAACAACGCCGGTTCACACAACCACAGCAGAGACAGGAGTCACGACGAGTTCCTTTGGGGTGCAGTGTCTTGTCCCCGCTTTACGAAGCGTAAAGTTACCCAAAGATTTCAAGGGCCCGCGTAAAGTGCCTAAATACACAGCAGACTTGGCTCCAGAAGCTTGGGTTGAGAGCTATGAGATGGCTATGGAGATGCTGGACGTGGATGAAGCAGCTTGCGCAAAGTACTTTACCATGATGCTTGAGGGTACAGCCCGGACCTGGTTAAAGGGCTTACCAACTAACTCTATCGGATCATGGGGGGAATTACGCCGCCAGTTTATCAAAAATTTCAAGGACACGTGCAAGCAGCCAATGTCAGTGGTGGACTTAGCGACATGTATACAAGGGGAGCAGGAGCCTACAAGTGCATGGGTGTGACGAGTATCAGAAATCTTGCACTCATCGAATGGTATCAGTCCCAGTACGACAATAGTGACACTGGAAAACAATTACCGGTTTGAGTCTCTGAAGTTAAAGTTGGGACGGCTCAAACGGGATTGTAATGACATGGGAACTCTCATGAGCGCTCTGGTGAAGTACGGGGACTCCAACAACGCTAAGTATCCAGAAGCGGATGGAGATAAATTTGGAAAGGAAAATAAGTTTGGTAAACCGGCGCAGGCTAATCCGGTCGGAACAAGCTTCTTAGGCAAACGAAAGGCAGAGGGTGGCTCTGATTTCGTGGCCAATACCCAAGTTCAAGGAAGTTTTCAGCGCAACAAGGATAAGCCGCCCCTGCAAAACAGCGGAGGGGTCATTAATTGGGAGCAGCAATTGAACGAGCCTTGCCCGAAACACGGAATGAAGCGAAATCCAGCTAAGCATACATGGGGAGAATGTCGGATACTGATGGAGGCCGTGAACCGGGCCAAATTTAACAACGGACCGTCGGGCGGTAGTTCAGGCCCCGGGTTTCACGGTCCGGGTCACCAGGGTAATGGTTCCGGATCAGGATATCAGGGCGGCAATAACAGACACAATCAAGGAAATCATCAGTATGGTCAGGGTGGTTATAATAACCAAGGTAACCATCAGTATGGCCAAGGTGGTTATAATAACCAGGGCGGCTGATGGGCCTCGAACGCCTCGTTGGTTACCCCAAGTGGAAGGTGTAAGATGCAGTAACTAGAAGTGTTTTCCCCTAGCAAATATGCCAAGGATCGAATCCCCAGAGACTCCTAGGTTCAACAGGTAGGTGTCAACTGCTAATGGCGCAATTAGCAATCAACATGGACCTGCACACAGATACAAATAACTTTGCTCCCAACGAGTACAGAGAGGTTGTCAATCTCTGCGGCCTTGTAGTTCACAAAGGGTTAAAAGCAATATGATAGTAGTGATAGATAGTGTTTTGCAATAGTAAGTAAAATAGCGGAAAGTAAATAGTGTATGTGATCAATGATGGTAATATGGACCGGAGTCTCATGATGTTCACTAGTGATGTCTCTCTCCCAAAAGACGATAAAACAGCTATGTGAGGTAACAAATTACAGCTGGGCAATTGACAGGACCACGAACGCAAACCAATGCTGACTACATTGCAAGAAAGGTTGAGGTTCAAAGCATGGGCGGTACACCAAAGTAAGTAGACCGAAATCCATCAATATCTACTACTAATCATCCACCTTGAGATATCTATCCAGAACATCTTGCTGGTATTAAGTTGCGAGCCCCACCCATAGTGTAAACTCAATGCAATAGACAACTGCATTAAAAGAACTTTGCGTAAAGTAAACAATCCTTGCACCCGCGGGCACAAGCACCGTTGTTTTCCCCCTTGTGGCAACAGCACATCCCCTAGACTCATGTTTCTGTCACTCAAGCTAGTCATCGAGGGGCATGAACCCACAATCGAGCATAATGTTCCCTCTTGGAGTCACTACCTATTACTCGGCCAAAGCAATAAATAACAATGGAGAACATGCAAGAATTACTTATGAACTAAAATATAAAAGAGGTGAATAAAATATATTACTCAAGATCAATCTGAACATAATCTCATAATCCATCGGATCCCAGCAAACTCAACATAGCAACAGCATAAGGATTACATAGGTGCCTCGATCATGTAGGGCAGCTCACGAGGACTAATTAGTGAAGCACAAGAACGGGAGGAGAACATCACATAGCTACTGGTCATGGACTCATGGTCCAAGGGAGACTACTCACGAGTCATCCGGGAGGCGTCCATGGTGGTGGAGAAGCTCCCGGTGGTGATCCTCCCCTCCGGCAGGGTGCCGGGAAGAGCTCTCCTGGTGCTCCCGATCTTGGAAGCGGCGGCGGCGGCGGAACAGAGATGGGATCGCGAAAAGAAGTCCTGTTCTGAGGGTTTCGGGGAACCCTTCAAATATATGCCAAAGTAGGGCACCGGGGGAGCCTCGGGGGGCCCAGGCGCCCCCCCCCCCCCCGGCGCGGCCCGGGGGGGGGGGGCGCCCACAGGGCGCCTGGAGCCCCTGTGGCCCCCCAGGCTGCCCTTCGGACGCAGTGTTGTTTCCGTATCGCTGATTTTTTATATAATTTTTCTGGATTTTTCTGGGCAGTTCTCGAAACGTGAAAACCTGAAATACAAAAACAGCCGAAAACAGAAACTGGCACTGGGGTGCACTGGATTACTAAGTTAGTCTAAATATGATCAAAAGTGTATGGAAGTGTATGAATATCATAGCAATATCACCCAAAAGTGGCATGGAGCAAGCAGAAATTATAGATACGTTTTGGACGTATCAACATCCCCAAGCTTAATTCCTGCTCGTCCTCGAGTAGGTAAATGATAACAAGAATAATTTCTGTGGTGACATGCTATTAACCATATAGGACTTTCTCATCGTCATATGACAAAAGCTTACTGAGACAATGATTCTAAAGTAACTAAGTTGTCTCAAGAGAAAATCACAAATGACTGAAAGTTTTACAACATGAAACTGAAACATCAAAATGATTTGCAATGAACATGATGTGCAAATATGATCAAGTGATATCTAGCTTGCCCCCTTTAGTGATGCAAAACATAAATGCAAGGGAACCTTCAAGGTTTAAGTGATGACTAGATACAATCATTTCAGAATAAACGATATCACAATCATGCAAAAGACAATACTACTTTGGGACAATGCACATAACACTCAGAATGACAATCATGCTCTCAGTAGTTGGTGCTTGAAGTGCTAGAGCTTTTTATTTTGAAACATGGAAGCAATTGTGTCAACGGTAGTAGTACTTCATATGTGTCATGTATAAAACATCCTATAAGTTGCAAGCCTCATGCATCGAATACCAATAGTGCTCGCTCCTTGTCCTAATTAGCTCGGATCCCCATGGGTTATCATTGCATTGCATATGTTTTAACCAAGTGTCACAAAGGGGTACCTCTATGCCACCTGTACAAAGGTCCAAGGAGATAGATCGCATTTGATTTCTCATTTTTGATAGATCTCAACTTGAGGACATCCATACCGGGACAACATAGAAAATAGATGATGGACTCCTCTTTAATGCATAAGCATATTCTCATGAGAGATTGAGGATTAAGGTCCAAGCTAAAACTTCCACCATGATGCATGGCTTTGGTTGGCGGCCCAATGTTCTTCTCTAACAATATGCATATTAATTCAACCCACGGTAAATCACCCTTACTTCAGACAAGACGAACATGCATAGCAACTCACATGATATTCAACAAAAGTGTGACAGTTGATGGCATCCCCAGAAACATGGTTACCGCTCAGCAAGCAACTCATAAGAAATAAGATACATAGGCAACATATTCTTTACAACAATAGTTTTTAGGCTACTTTCCCATGAGCTATGTATTGCATGGTTAATTTGCTTAGTACAGGTGGAGGTTAGCAAAAGACTGGGAGCGACCAACTAAGAGAGCAATGACGGTCATAATCATGCAGAGCGACAAAGCAATATTGAATCAGGCATGGTAGTTATATCGCTACTCAGAAATAAAAGATCATCAAGGCTTGACAGACTTTCTTTACAGTCTTGAATATGCGTGAGCATACGCCAAGTCAATCAAAATAAATTCTCGAAGGAAGATATTACTAGACCATACCACATCATAGGCAAACAAACCAAGTTGGTGCTCCAATAACACATTGGGAATCCCCCAGCTATTTGAGACTAACCATAAGAAAACCTGAACTACTAAGCACCATCATGAAAGTAGCATCTTTATCATAGACGCATTAACCCATGCAACGGAAGCAAACTCTCTTAATAAGATGAGCATGGTAATTAAAGAGAGTTCAATCAACCAACTAAATAAAAGCTCTTGAAAAGATAAGCATGAATACTAAGAGCAAAGCACGATAGTAGCTATTTAAAAGACAAAGAACACACACAGCATAGATAGACATGAAAATTTTATGTAATGTTCTAGGTAGAGGTGGAGCGTGTTTCTCTCCCGCATAAAGGAATGCTGGGTTCCGACTCGTTATGAAAAACTCAAAAGGAAACTAAAAGCAAGACGCTCCAAGCATAGCACATAACACATGAAGTGATAAAAATATAGCGGAACGAATGACGAACTGATAATGTTGATGGAGAAGGGGATGCACGGGGGGCATCCCCAAGCTTAGACGCTTGAGTCTCCTTGAATATTTCTTGGGGGTGCACGGGGGCATCCCCAAGCTTGAGCGCTTGACACTCCTGAATCTTTTTATCATCTTCCCTCGCACACTTGAAAACTCCCTTTATACATAACTCATCATAATCTGATTAGCGAGGTTAGTACCCTTAATAAAATAATTATACCTTGCTGGAAATAAGGATATTCTTTAAGTTCTACTGTTTCTCAAGATTGCCAAAAGGTTTTTGCAAAGAAAAAGCAAGTTCTCAATTTGCAAAGTGAAGGTAAGGCAAAACAGGACAGAATCTGTGAAAAACAGAACAGCAGGCAGTAATTGACCTGTTCGGGATACTTCTGCAACTCAAATCAAAAAACTCAGAACTGACGCACGAAAGAAAATTATATAGAGAACGCTGTCGAAAAATTCAGACCAAAAAGATGATCTGGTGATTTTATACGATTTTTTCTATCCAAGGACAGAATATGTTTCCTGGACAGCACCTCACAACTTTTGAACTTTCTAGCAATCAGAGGCTATACTTGGCACAAATATGAAAAGCAAAGATACAATGATGATGCTACAGCAGTAAACAACATCAAGACACAACAAAAGCAAAAGTTTTATTCATGTGGGCTGCCTCCCAAAAGCGCTTTCTTTTATGCCTTTAAGCTAGGCATAATGCATGGATCAAGTTGTATCAATTGAACCATCATCCAGATCATCAAAAAGCTCTTCAATAATACAACTAGTCTTAAGAGGACTCTCAAATAAAGGCCTCATAGAGATACTTCTAGTTAGAAGACCAAAAGGATAAAAGTCAAGGGAAGATTCATTTATAAATTCATCAACAATAGGTGTTTCTTCCAAAGTCTTTACAGTTTCAACCCCTTTGGCAATATGTGGATTTCTTTTAGAACGGGAAGCCTTTGGAACGTGAACGAACTTTGGCTCCCTCTTTGCTGGAGTTTCTACCTTTTCGGTTTTGATCGAGGAGAAAGTAGTTCCTAAGGTATCAAATATTTCCTCAATCTTGTCCATCCTAGAAGAGTCAGAATCATGGGATTTGACAGTCTCCAAAATTTTGAAAATTTTATGCATGGAGCTATCAAGTCTATTCAAATTCCCTTGGATCTTCCGATCCAACTCATTCATCTTATTAATGCTTGGCATCTCTAGCTCTATTTCTTCAAGTTTTTTCATAATGTGAGCTAGGGTGATGTCCTCTCGAATGCTAACAACAGGGGGACTCCCAACAAGATTTTCAATAATACTAAGAGACTCCCAAACTGGGGCCTCTAGGAAATTTCCATTGATAGCAGTATCTAGAATAAACCTATTCCAAGAAGTAATTCCAACATAAAAATTTCTAAGCAAGATAGTAGTAGGTTGCTTCTTGGTGGCTCTTTTTTGTGAATCATTAATTCTATACCAAGCATCTTTCAAACTTTCCCCACCTCTTTGTTTAAAGGTGAGAACTTCTGCCTCGTCAAAGACAAAAGGACCCGACATAATGACAACTAAAGAACAAGATAACTATTTTTGTGATTTTCGATAAAAGAAACTAAAGCAAATATGAAAGGTAAACTAACAAGACTAATAAGCAAAGGTAAAAGATAGCATGCAACTCCCCTATCCTGAAGAGTGGAGTCCCCGACAACGGCGCCAGAAAATACTCCTTGATGGGCCTCGAACCCCTCGTTGGTTACCCCAAGTGGAAGGTGTAAGATGAAGTAAGTAGAAGTGTTTTCCCCTAGCAAAGATGCCAAGGATCGAATCCCCAGAGACTCCTAGGTTCAACAGGTAGGTGTCAACTGCTAACGGCGCAATTAGCAATCAACGTGGACCTGCACACAGATATAAATAACTTTGCTCCCAACGAGTACAAAGAGGTTGTCAATCTCTCCGGCCTTGTAGTTCACAAAGGGTTAAAAGCAATATGATAGTAGTGATAGATAGTGTTTTGCAATAGTAAGTAAAATAGCGGAAAGTAAATAGTGTATGTGATCAATGATGGTAATATGGACCGGAGTCTCATGATGTTCACTAGTGATGTCTCTCTCCCAAAAGACGATAAAACATCTATGTGAGGTAACAAATTACAGCTGGGCAATTGACAGGACCACGAACGCAAACCAATGCTGACTACATTGCAAGAAAGGTTGAGGTTCAAAGCATGGGCGGTACGCCGAAGTAAGTAGAACGAAATCCATCAATATCTACTACTAATCATCCACCTTGAGATATCTATCCAGAACATCTCGCTGGTATTAAGTTGCGAGTCCCACCCATAGTGTAAACTCAATGCAACAGACAACTGCATTAAAAGAACTTTGCGTAAAGTAAACAATCCTTGCACCCGCGGGCACAAGCACCGTTGTTTTCCCCCTTGTGGCAACAGCACATCCCCTAGACTCATGTTTCTGTCACTCAAGCTAGTCATCGAGGGGCATGAACCCACAATCGAGCATAACGTTCCCTCTTGGAGTCACTACCTATTACTCGGCCAAAGCAATAAATAACAACGGAGAACATGCAAGAATTACTTATGAACTAAAATATAAAAGAGGTGAATAAAATATATTACTCAAGATCAATCTGAACATAATCTCATAATCCATCGGATCCCAGCAAACTCAACATAGCAACAGCATAAGGATTACATAGGTGCCTCGATCATGTAGGGCAGCTCACGAGGACTAATTAGTGAAGCACAAGAACGGGAGGAGAACATCACATAGCTACTGGTCATGGACTCATGGTCCAAGGGAGACTACTCACGAGTCATCCGGGAGGCGTCCATGGTGGTGGAGAAGCTCCCGGTGGTGATCCTCCCCTCCGGCAGGGTGCCGGGAAGAGTTCTCCTGGTGCTCCCGATCTTGGAAGTGGCGGCGGCGGCGGAACAGAGATGGGATCGTGAAAAGAAGTCCTGTTCTGAGGGTTTCGGGGAACCCTTTAAATATATGCCAAAGTAGGGCACCGGGGGAGCCTCGGGGGGCCCAGGCGCCCCCCCGGCGCGGCCCAAGGGGGGGGGGGCGCCCACAGGGCGCCTGGAGCCCTTATGGCCCCCCAGGCTGCCCTTCGGACGCAGTGTTGTTTCCGTATCGCTGATTTTTTATATAATTTTTCTGGATTTTTCTGGGCAGTTCTCGAAACATGAAAACCTGAAATACAAAAACAGCCGAAAACAGAAACTGGCACTAGGGTGCACTGGATTAGTAAGTTAGTCCAAATATGATCAAAAGTGTATGGAAGTGTATGAATATCATAGCAATATCACCCAAAAGTGGCATGGAGCAAGGAGAAATTATAGATACGTTTTGGACGTATCAGCGGCCAACAGCAGGGCCAGGGTAATCACAATAACCAAGGCAATCAGCAACGTCAGCAGCAGCAGCAATCCGGATATCAGAGTAATCCGAAGGAGCTGAGTAGTGGGCAATATCATGTGTTCACTACGAGTTTGTGCAAGCGAGATCAAAAAATCTTAAAACGGGCGGTCCATGCGGTTGAACCGGCAACACCACAATTCATGCGTTGGTCGGAGCAACCTATTGTGTGGAGCAGAGAGGATCACCCGCCGCGAGTGGATAATCAGGGCCAGTTAGCCTTAGTGGTAGCGCCACAGGTGGGTGGCTACAAATTCACCAAGGTTCTTATGGACGGCGGCAGCAACATCAATATCTTGTATTATGAGACTTTCCGCCGCATGGGGCTGACGGATAAGAAGCTGAGGCAGTCAAACACGGTGTTTCATGGAGTAGTGCCAGGTAAATCAGCTTACCCGGTTGGGAAAATTGACCTAGAAGTTACCTTTGGAGATGAACAGGATTCCAGGTCGGAGATGATAACCTTTGAAGTTGTCAAGATCCGGAGCCCATATCATGCTCTGTTTGGAAGACCGGTTTACGCCAAGTTTATGGCTAGGCCGTGCTATGTTTATCTACAACTCAAGATGCCGGGTCACAAAGGAACCATCATGATTCATGGAAGTCGCAAGATTGCATTGGAGTGCGAAGAAGGAGACGCTGCTTATGCGGAGGCAGTATGTGCTACGGAGGAGTTAAAGTTTTACAAGGACAATATTGATCCGGCAGATATGTCCCCGTTGAAGAAGCCAACTACAGAGCATGATCCGGTATTGAAGTTGAAGTCTGCGGAGGAGACCAAGCAAGTTGACTTTGTGCCAGGCGATTCATCCAAGCAGTTCACTATCAGCGCTAACCTTGATCCTAAATAGGAAAGCGCGCTCATCGAGTTCATCCGTGAGAACCGGGATATCTTTGCATGGAAACCTTCTGACATGCTAGGTATACCGAGGGAACTCGCTGAGCACAGTCTTAAAATTGATCTGAAGTTTAAACCGGTCAAGCAGTATCTGCGCCGCTTCAACGAAGAAAGGCGCAAGGCTATAGGAGAAGAAGTGGCCAGGCTTTTGGCCGCAGGGTTCATAGTTGAAGTTTTTCACCCAGAGTGGTTAGCTAATCCGGTGCTGGTGTTAAAGAAAAATGGAAAGTGGAGGATGTGTGTGGATTATACAGACCTAAACAAAGCTTGCCCAACCGACCCTTTTGCTCTCCCTCGTATTGATCAGATCATTGATGCTACGGCGGGATGTGAGCGGCTAAGTTTTTTGGATGCGTATTCAGGATATCATCAGATCAAGATGGCAGTTAAGGACCAGGAGAAGACAGCCTTCATAACCCCTTTTGGTGCTTTTTGCTATGTGTCTGCCTTTTGGGCTCAAGAGTGCTCAAGCAACTTACCAGCGTTGCGTACAGAATTGTCTTAAGGGGCAGATAGGGAGGAATGTTCATGCTTATGTGGATGATATTGTGGTGAAATCAAGGAAGGAGGAGACGCTGATAGAGGACCTCAAGGAAACCTTTGGCAACCTTTGAGCCTATAAAATGATGCTTAATCCGGAGAAGTGTGCTTTCGGTGTTCCGGCGGGCAAGCTCCTTGGATTCTTGGTGTCAAACAGAGGAATAGAAGCCAATCCAGAGAAGATCAAGGCGATCACATCTTTGACTAAACCGGCTTGCATCAATGATGTTCAGCGTATCGCTGCTCGATCACTGCATTGAGCCGGTTCATCAGTCGTCTGGGAGAGAAGGCAATCCCGCTTTATCAAATGCTGAAAAAGACAGACCGGTTTATATGGAGTGAGGAGGCAAACGCTGCGTTTGAGGATTTGAAGCGGCAACTGGCAGAACCACCGGTCCTGTCTGCCCCTGTTGATAATGAGCCATTTCTATTATACGTCGCCGCCAACGCACGGGCAGTCAGCGTCGCAATCGTGGTCGAGCGCAAGGAAGCAGGAAAGGAATATCCGGTTCAACGTACAGTCTATTATGTCAGTGAAGTTCTCATTGAATCCAAACAAAGGTACACGCATTGGCAGAAGCTGGTATATGATGTGTTCATGGCAAACCGGAAGTTGAAGCATTATTTCCAAGGCCACCCAATAACTGTTGTTAGTTCAGCTCCATTGGGGGATATAATCCAGAACAGGGAAGCTACTGGCAGAGTGGCGAAGTGGGCTATTGAGCTTAGCCCACACGGATTGAAGTATGTGCCACGCACCGCTATCAAATCCCAAGCATTGGTGGATTTTATCAATGATTGGACAGAACTGCAAGCACCAGAGGAGAAGCCGGATCTTACATACTGGACGATTCATTTTGACGGTTCAAGGCAGTTAGAAGGCTCAGGGGCTGGAGTTGTGTTAACTTCCCCGCGAGGTGAAAAGTTCTGTTATGTCCTCCGTCTAATGTTTCCTTGTACTAACAATGCAGCAGAATATGAGGCATTGCTTCATGGCCTACGGATGGCTAAGGAGATGAACTTGAGCCGGGTCAAGTGTTTTGGTGATTCAGATTTAGTGGCACAGCAAGTATCCGGCAAGTGGGATTCAAAAGACCCTCTCATGGTAGCTTACAGACGAGAAGTTGAAGCACTCGCAGGATATTTCAAAGAGTATCAGGTGGATCACATAGACCGACGAAGGAATGAAGCGGCTGATGCCTTGAGTCGGCTGGGTTCTCAACGTAAACCGGTACCACCGAATACTTTTTTGGATGAGCTGCATAGTCCATCAGTTCAGGTACCATCGGAGGAAGATCTGGCCGTTCCTGATCCGGAGGCGCAGCTAGTTGCAGCACTTCATGTTATTCCGGATTCGATGCTCCCATACTTGGCATATCTAAGCCGTGGGGAGCTGCCGGACGACGAGATCGAAGCAAGACAGATAATCCGGCGCTCCAAATCCATGACAATTGCAAACGGAGAACTTCACCACCGCAGTGTTTCTGGAGCATTTCAGCGGTGTGTGTCATCTGAGGAAGGTTGTGATATGCTTCGAGAGATCCATGAAGGGGATTGTGGTCATCATGCTGGTTCAAAGGTGGCTAAAGCTTTTCGACATGGGTTCTATTGGCTGACAGCCCATGCTGATGCGGCGGATCTAGTCCGGAGATGCGATGCTTGTCAAAAAATTTCACGATGTGCTCTTGTTCCGGCACAGGAGCTCCGGATGATACTGATTACTTGGCCGTTTGCGACTTGGGGGCTTGATATGGTTGGGCCCTTCAAATGATCCCAAGATCAAAAAACTCATCTGCTGGTGGCTGTGGATAAATTTACAAAATGGATTGAGGCGGAGCCTGTGAGCAAGTGATGCGGCAACAACGATTAAATTCATCAAAAAGGTAATTTTCCGGTTTGGCTTTCCACACAGCATCATCACAGACAATGGCACCAATTTATCTAAAGGAGAGATGGAAGAGTTTTGTCAACGGGAGCATATTCGGCTTGATGTGTCTTCTGTAGCTCACCCTCAATCCAATGGTCAAGCTAAAAGGGCTAATCGAGAGATTTTGCGAGGTATCAAGCCCCGGCTTATGACTCCTTTGCAAAGAACACCAGGGTGTTGGGTTGAGGAGTTACCTTCTGTCCTCTGGAGCATCAATACCACGCCGAACTGGTCCACAGGTTATACACCTTTCTTCATGGTGTATGGTGCTGAAGCGGTCCTTCCAAGTGATATCCGTCATGATTCGCCACGGGTGACGGCTTATGTTGAAGCGGCCAATGAGCAGACAAGACAGGACAGTCTGGACCGGCTGGATGAAGAGCGTGACATAGCAGCAGCACGGTCCGCGATTTATCAACAGGACTTGCGCAGATACCACAGCCGCCGGATCAAAACCAGGACGTTCCAGGAGGGAGATTTGGTACTCCGGCTCATCCAAGATCAAACAGACATGCACAAATTATCCCCGCCTTGGGAAGGGCCCTTTGTGGTCAGCAAGAATCTACACAACGGTTCATATTACCTGGTGGACGTTCGAGAACACAAGGATTCACGGACATCAGAAGAAGAGACAAAGAGGCCGTGGAACATCGCTCTCCTCCGGCCCTACTATACTTGAGCCATGAGCTCTGCTGTATCCTATGTATATATTATAATTAATGAATAAACCGGCGCCCTCGATAAACCGGGGGATCAGCCCTTTTTTCCAATATAAGTATCTCATGGTGATATCCATCTACAGTATTATTTCTCTTGTTATATATCATTTTCATTAAGAAAATAAGATGCTTTGATCAACATATCTGGCTATGCAGGACAATTCTATAAGGGACCAAAGAGGGTTTTTCCGCAAAGCGCAACTCCCATATAGGTACTCTGCTTCTAAAGTCACTAAAGGCTTCCTGTTCAAACATAGGTCGTATTCGAACCAAAGAGAACATAGCCATTCATGTGCAAACATAGGTCGTATTCGAACCAAAGAGAACATAACCAAATCGACAAGGGGGCTACACGATCGTATTCGAATCCTAGCTCAACCCCTTGTGGTCCGGTTTACATGGTCGTATTCGAATCATCGGCCCTTTGGATCGTATTCGAATCCATTGATTGGCTCAAATCTCCACGGTCACAAGGGGGCTACACGGTCGTATTCGAATCCTAGCTCAACCCCTTGTGGTCCGGTTTACATGGTCGTATTCGAACCATCGGCACTTTGGATTGGCTCAAATCTCCACGGTCACAAGGGGGCTACACGGTCGTATTCGAATCCTAGCTCAACCCCTTGTGGTCCGGTTTACATGGTCGTATTCGAACCATAAGCTCTTTGGATCGTATTCGAATCCATTGATTGGCTCGAAATTTTAAAAACCACTGGGAGCCACAAGATCGTATTCGAATCTTAGCTAAACCCCTTTGGTCTGGTTTTACTGATCGTATTCGAATCAGACGCCTCGATTTGGAGCCTGGCAGCTCGCAAAAAGCCTCGACTACATGGTCTTATTTGCAAACCTGTGTTTTTTGTATTTCTGTTCTCATGTGTTTCTGTGGGTCTTTGATCCGGAGTGGGACAACTTCAAGATTGACCACATATCTTCAAAAGTCTGGACACAGAGCTCCAGCATTATTTAAACCGGCAGTTCTTATAAACCCGGAGTAATTGGGTACGCCCCAACGGAGCCAAGAGTTTCCTCAGGAACAACAATATTTGCCAGATTAAGGATATCAAGCATACTTAATCACAGGTATGAAGTTATTTCTGGTGTAAAATAGACACTTGTTTGATATATTTATAAGAGCGCTTTAATCGGTCCGGCGGTAAACCGCTAGGACATCTTTTAAGTGTTATCTATACAGAAACAAGTAGTATGCAAGATAAAACATAATCAGACAAAGGATTCAAATTGACAGACGCCAAAACAAAGTTGGGACATCCAGATTAAAACAGCAATGTTTTGAGCTATCCTATTACAAGGCATAGCAAGCCTGGACGGATTAAAGTTTTTCCAGCAAAATGAGACTGCAACTACAAAGATAAACTATGTAGCCTATGTTTCCTCCTGCTGCGACGGCTGAGGATCGACCTGTTCCAGAGCTTCTTCGTCTTCTTGAAGCGGCTGAAAGTCAGGGACGCACCAATCGATTTTTGTTAAAGCATGGAAGTACATCTCTTCCGTAATAAGATCAGACGGATCAACATCTGGGGCAAAAGTGTGGGGGGCGCACTGGTGGGATTAGATTCACGGTATCATAAACCGGTCGATCCACCCGCTCATTCTGTAAATTGTACGCCGAATGATACCTGGTCAAATCTGATTCAACAGCAAGTTTGCTGGCAAGAGGACGCATCTCCTTTGTCAAAGCATGAAGGTCTTTACCAGTGAAGGCCGATCCATCTTCTTTGGTGCTGGGATACCCGTTCAGAGCTTCTTCCGGATCAAAGTCTGGAACCCACGCTTTGGCTCTGGTGAGCGGTACAAGAGAACCGGCTCGGGCAGCAGACTTCTTCACTTCTTCCAAGCGTGCTGGCAAGATAGAAAGCTTCTCCAAAGTGCCTTGGATAGTGGTGGGAGCCGGTTTATTGAAAGACATTGCACTTATAATCCTCTGAGCGCCGGAATACAGCTGCTCAACCAGAGTATAAGAGGCCTTGAGTTTCTTCCGGAGGTCATCCCCAAGATGGGTGACGCGCCGTCCTGCATATGGTTGTCACAATTAAACCGGAACGGATTAAAGGTTGCAGAAATGAAAGCATGTGCAGGTTAAGTATTTACCGAAGACGGCATAAGTCATAAGTTCTATTTGCCGCTTTAAACCGGTCAACTCTTCTGTCACCGGATTAAGAGCTTCCTCAGCGTCCTTTGCTCTCTTTTCAAGAGCATTTTTCTGCACTTCCCAGGTTGCCCGCTCTGATTCAAAGTATTTCTTCAACTGTTCAGCAGTGGTTAAGCTCAGGGTCAGATCTTTTTTGGCCTTCGCAGCAGCAGTTTCAGTTTCAGCAAGTCTATTCTGGAGTTCAATTATTTCTTCAGCCCTCCGGTTCAAATCAGCCTGCAAGGGAAATCAAGTGGAATAAGGGACAAAATTCAGACAAGTCTCAAGCACATAACCAAGTTATCCACTTGACACTTGGGGGCTAATGGGCAATTGAAGTATCAAAGAGTGACAATTAAAGATAAGTCTCAAGCACACAAACAAGTTGTATACTTGACACTTGGGGGCTAATGGGCAGTTGAAACATCAAAAGAAAGATTCAGACAAGTCCCAGGCACATAAACCGAGTTATGCCCCCGGCACTTGGGGGCTAATGTAAGATTTTTTGCTCACATTTGAAAGTACCGGTTCACCTTTTAACATAGCTAAACCGGAACTTGGGGGCTACCAGGATATAGACAGAATTACAACAAAGGCAAAAAGCAAAAGACAAATAAGATACCTCGTACTTGTCCTTCATCATGTTGACCAAGCCCGCTTCATAATCCCGACTGGTATGAAGCCGGTTCAAATACACGGAATAAAGCTCCTGGGCACTCAGCTCGGCGTAACTAGATAAGTCTGTACTCCATTTGCCCTTCTCTTGCTGGAGTTTCTCCGCTTTAGCTGTATGCTTGGCTAAAACAACGGGCTCAGCAGGAGCGGTGTAACCTGTACCGGTTATTTGGATATCCGAAGAAGGAGCAGCTGCCGGTTGTGGAGTAGCGGTATGAACCGGACTAGCGGGAGTCGGGCTAGTCCGAGGAGGGTTGGCCCGGGCAGGACTCGCCGGTTCATGGACATCTTCAGCGTTGGGATTTTCAGGAGCAGTGGCATAATTATGATCCATGGGAGCGGGATCTTCGAGCTGAACTGTAGGCTCATTTTCCGGAGGGATGACTGTATCCGGATCAGCCGCCGGATCATCAGTGGCAGTCTCAGCAGCAGTTTTACTGGCTTTTGCCCTTTTGCTAGGCTTAGGCTTGCTGAAAAGAATTAGAAAAGAAATCAGAGTCACGAAAGCAAATACAAAGGTAAACCAGATGAAATAAAGGACTTACCCAGGGACAGTCTTCAGAGTTGGGACTTGTGTGGCAGTGGATTCGCCAGAAGAAGATAAAGGAGTCTCCTGATAATTAGGGTCAGACGGTTTAAGTGGTTTGCGTATAAGTCCAGCCTTGGGATGAAGAAGAGTTGGGGAAAGTAAAACCTCAGAGCGGCGCCTCCGGGCCGTAGTAAGAGATATTCCGGAAGACTCGACTACAAGGCCGCTATGGCATGTAGCCGGGCGAGCTTCGTGTTGCTATTTCTTCAAAAGAAAATTGGGGTCCAGTTGAGCGTAAGGATGAGAAAACTGATATTTCCGGACTACCCGACGAATTTTTGGTGGAGGTGGTTCTGAATCTGAAGAAAGAGTGATTACCTCAGTTTCTGCCGCTTTATCCCCTTCAGCCAAATCCTGTGAAAAAGACACTATTAACATAAACCGGGATAAAAGAATAATGAAGCATATCAGGATTGATTCATACCTCAGAATCCGGATCATCTTCTTCAACATGAGAACCGGAGCCAGCAGCCGCCTTTCTCTTCTTAACAACGAAGGTTTTCCGGCGCGGCCGTTTGCCTGACTTATCCTGAGGTTTCCTTTTCCAGAAAGGATTGTCCGCTTGTGCAAAAGATGAGAGATAAATGGAAGATGATTTAAATGAACGGATCAAAAGCAAAACAGAAGAGATTAAGACTTACCGCAGGCAGTTTGTTCTTCTTATAGTATGGAGCCAATCCGGTTTGGCTACATTCCTCCAAAGAGATGTTGAGCATTTTCTTGGCAGATTCAATAACTTCCGTTTCAGAAAGTACTATGTCGGTAAACTGTTGAGGATCATCCGGCTTTCCGGAATATTTACACATCAAACTGGAGCGCCGGCTCAGAGGGAGGATACTCCAGGCAAGTCAGCAACGCATAAAATCAACTCCAGTCAATCCGTTGGCCATAAAGGCTTTGAGTTTGGCGAGTTGAGAGGCAAACCGTGGCCGTTCTGAGGAGCTAAGACGCTGCGGCAGAGGGTGATCTTCAGGAAGACGATGTTCGCGATAACCCGATAGTGGGCTCTCTCCTTCAGGTGAAGTGTCATGGCAATAGAACCAAGACTTGTTCCAATCCTTGGGGTGTGTATGGAGAGCGGCGTGAGGAAAGACCGCATCTCTTCTCTTTTGAATGCTAACCCCACCCAGTTCTTGATGAGGTCCGCCAGTAAACTCAGTTCGCCGGTTCAAATGGAAAAAATCCCGGAACAAGTCGACTGATGGCTCCTCTTGAAGATACACCTCGGAGAAAACTTGGAAATCGCAGATGTTTGATATGGAGTTTGGACCTATGTCCTGAGGGTGAAGTTGAAAAGCGGCAAGCACGTCCCGGAAGAACTTTGAACCGGGAGGACTAAAGCCTCGGGCCATGTGGTCAAAGAAGACAATAACTTCTCCTTCTTTGGGAATAGGGGGGCATTCATTTCCTGGGGCCCGCCATCTTAGAACTGCTTGAGGGCCCAGAGTGCCAATTGCAGCAGCATTAACTAAGTCTTCTTCCGTAATGACGGAAGGGACCCAGTCGCAAGAAACAAACTGCTTGGCAGACATAGTAGCAGAAGGAAAGTGCTGAAAAGGTGAAGTATAAAAGCCGGATTATTTAAGTACAGAGGCATAAACCAGATCATATATGCAAAATCACATCGACGGTTTAGACAAGGGACTAATGACATTACTAACCCGGAAGTAAGCAGGAAACGAGCTACTACCGGTTTATGACAACAAAAGAAAGAAGCTAAACCGTCGTGTTCATGGTTGACGCGTTGCAGAAGCAATGTATGACCGACTAAACCGGCGAGTATCTTACAGATCTATAAGGATGAAGAAACAGGTTTTCTACAGAAAGCTAAGGTAAAAAAGATCTACGCAGTAAGGAAAAGAGGAAATTTATGCAGGTCTATTACACAAGAACTGCGGGAGTCTTATATAGAGCAAATGGATCTAAGGGTGAACTGAGAAGTATAGATCTAAGCATAAAGTTATGGAACAGGATCAAGTTTCGAAGATAAATCTAAAGGTTAAAACTACTACGAGCATGGCGTATAGGATGAACAGCCGAAGCTTTTTAAGGTCTAATGGCGGAGGCATGGAAGAACCCTAAGCTACAGATCTACAGCAAGGGAAAAAGAGATACCTGAGGCAGAAGGAAAAGTCAGGCGGCGAGTTATCTGGTCGCGTTCAGGTTGATGTAGCGGCCGGACTTGCTGGCGACGGCGAACTCGACGGACGACGGCGGAAGCTCGGGTGCGGCGACAAAGGAAGAAGACGAGCGGAAGGAGATTGAGAAGAGATGCGGCGGTATTTATAAAGGGGGAGAGACGAAACGACAAGTGCGGGATTTGAGGAAGTGAGAGATTGGATAAAGATTCCATGTCGCCTCGATTCTCGGGATAGCCTTTAAACAAAGGTAACAAACAGCTACGCGCGATAAATGCGGAAGTGATGTCACGATTGAATCAAATCATTTCCAGGGATGACGTCATCGTCGGTTTACAAAAATTGAGAAGATATAAGAAAGAAGATTATGCAAGATGGGGAAGACTGATATGAACAAGTTCAAATCATTCTGGGGCATAATGTCAGGGATATTACTAGCAGGTGTAAACCGGCTAGAGTAAACTAGATTATGATAATATAGTTGTATAATTGTAAGCTCAGTAGAAGTTACGGCCCATGAAGGCTTAGGGCCCATGGGCAAAATTCACGGTTTGTAAACCGTCCTATCATGTAAACTTGAGAAACAAGGAAGAAAGAGCAGAGACCGAGACGGACACAAATATGAGCCGGCCTCGGGGCTCTGTAAACCGGACCGGGCGTCGCCTCTATATAAAGGGACGACCCGGCGACGGTTCAAGGACAAGAAACGACCCGGCGAGACACAGGCAAGCGATCCGCTCCCTGTTCATCGACGCCCAAGCAATACCAAATCAAACTAGACGTAGGCTTTTACCTTCACCGAAGGGGCCGAACTAGTATAAACCCTCTGTGTCCTTTGTGTGCTTTTAACCCCTTCAAGCTAACCCGTGCGATGGTTCCATCACTAAATCCGTTAAACCGGACACCTGTCGTGCTAATTCCACGACACCTACATTGCATTAATGAACTGGAGCTAGTTCTGTGTCACCCTAGGTTATAACTTCTACATGATGAATTGCATCCGATGTAATTTCCCATCACCGATCCAATGCCTACGAGCTTTACCTATATTCCTAGTTGCCTATTTACTTTTCCGTCGCTATTATCACAAAAACTACAAAACCACTATCTTTACTTCTATTACTGCTACCGCCACTATCATATTACTTTGCTACTATACTATCTTGCTGCAGTTTCTAGGTGTGGTTGAATTGACAACTCAGCTGCTAATACCTAAGAGTATTCTTTGGCTCCCCTTGTGTCGAATCAACAAATTTGGGTTTAATACTTTACCCTCGAAAACTGTTGCGATCCCCTACACTTGTGGGTTATCACATGTCATGATGTTGTTCAGGGTTCGCTTGTCCTAAAAATGAGCAGGACCATGAACAATTGCAAACCTAGCTTGCAAAACCTCAAAGGCTCTTTCAATATCTTTTTGGGCAGCCTTTTGGACCTTTGCGAATTCATCTTGCTTCCTATTTTCGGTTTTCTTATGGTCTTGACAAATGTAGACCAAGAAGGGTAAATACCATTAGCAAGATAGTAGCTCTTTGTGTACTGATGCCTGATACGTCCAAAACGTATCTATAATTTCTGCTTGCTCCATGCCACTTTTGGGTGATATTGCTATGATATTCATACACTTCCATACACTTTTGATCATATTTGGACTAACTTACTAATCCAGTGCACCCCAGTGCCAGTTTCTGTTTTCGGCTGTTTTTGTATTTCAGGTTTTCACGTTACGAGAACTGCCAGGAAAAATCCAGAAAAATTATATAAAAAATCAGCGTTCCGGAAACTACCCTGCGTCCGAAGGGCAGCCGGGGGGGGGGGGCCACCAGGGCTCCAGGCGCCCTGGCGGCGCCCCCCCTGGGCCGCGCCGGGGGGGGGCGCCTGGGCCCCCCGAAGCTTCCCCGATGCTCCTCTTTGGCATATATTTAAAGCGTCCTCCGAAACCCTCAGAACAGGAACTCTTTTCGCGATCCCATCTCTGCTCCGCCGCTGCCGCCGCTTCCAAGATCGGGAGCAGCAGGAGAACTCTTCCCGGCACCCTGCCGGAGGGGAGGATCACCACCGGGAGCTTCTCCACCACCATGGACGCCTCCCGGATGACTCGTGAGTAGTATCCCTTGGACCATGAGTCCATGACCAGTAGCTATGTGATGTTCTCCTCCCGTTCTTGTGCTTCACTAATTAGTCCTCGTGAGCTGCCCTACATGATCGAGGCACACATGTAATCCTTATGTTGTTGCTATGTTGAGTTTGCTGGGATCCGATGGATTATGGGATTATGTTCAGATTGATCTTGAGTAATATATTTGATCTACCTCTTTTATATTTATGTTCATAAGTAATTCTTGCATGTTCTCCGTTGTTGTTTACTACTTTGGCCGAGTAGTAGGTAGTGACTCCAAGAGGGAACGTTATGCTCGATTATGGGTTCATGCCCCTCGATGACTAGCTTGAGTGACAGAAACATGAGTCTAGGGGATGTGCTGTTGCCACAAGGGGGAAAACAACGGTGCTTGTGCCCGCGGGTGCAAGGATAGTTTACTTTACGCAAAGTTCTTTTAATGCAGTTGTCTGTTGCATTGAGTTTACACAATGGGTGGGACTCGCAACTTAATACCAGCGAGATGTTCTGGATAGATATATCAAGGTGGATGATTAGTAGTAGATATTGATGGATTTCGGTCTAGTTATTTTGGCGTACCGCCCATGCTTTGAACCTCAGCCTTTCTGTAATGTAATCAGCATTGGTTTGTGTTCGTGGTCCTGTCAATTGCCCAGCTGTAATTTGTTTACCTCACATAGCTGTTTTATCGTCTTTTGGGAGAGAGACATCACTAGTGAACATCATGAGACTCCGGTCCATATTACCATCATTGATCATACCCGCTATTTACTTTTCGCTATTTACTTACTATTGCAAAACACTATATATCACTACTATCATTTGCTTTTAACCCTTTGTGAACTACAAGGCCGGAGGGATTGACAACCTCTCTGTACTCGTTGGGAGCAAAGTATCTGTGTGTAGGTCCATGTTGATTGCTAATTTGTGCCGTTAGCAGTTGACACCTACTTGTTGAACCTAGGAGTCTCTGGGGATTCGATCCTTGGTATCTTTGCTAAGGTAAAACACTTCTACATACTACATCTTACACCTTCCACTTGGGGTAACCAACGAGGGGTTCGAGGCCCATCAATGCCCATTTACCGTGTAGTTGCAAGCAGGAGCATCACCACTAGCAAGTCTAGCAAACAAATGAGACCGATGCAACACATTGATGTCATTGAGAGTACCCAGCAAACCAAAGAAGCAATGCAAAATTCATAATCCTCAAATGCAATGGCCTCTAGTACAATTGTTGCACCACGAGACTTGCCATAATACTGCTCGTGCCATGCCCCCGGTTGTTTTTTCAAGTCCAATGCATGCAATCAATGCTTCCTAGCATGCCCGTCCAACCTCGCTTCTCATTTCTTGCCATCAGCATTTTCGTCTCTTTCTTGTTGGGTGCACGAAGATAGTGTTGGGGAACGTTGCATGGGAAACAAATTTTTTCCTATGCTCACCAAGATCAAACTAGAAGATGCGCATCTACGAGAGGATAGATTAGATGTACATACCCTTGTAGATCGCTAAGCGAAAGCGTTAAGAAAAGCGGTTGATGTAGTTGAACGTCTTCGCGATCCAATCATGACCCATCCACGAACTCCCGATCAAGTGCCGAACGGACGGCACCTCCGAGTTCAACACACGTACGGCTTGATGACGCCTTCACCTTCTCGATCCATGAGCGATGTTGAAGTAGTAGCTCGAGTTCTGCGGCAGCACGATGGCGTGGTGGCGGTGGTGGTGGAGCAATCTCGGCAAGGCTTCACCAAGCCTAGCGGAGAAGGAGAGGAACTACGAGGGAGAGGAAGGGCAGCGCCATGGCATGAATGGGTGCGACTACCCTCCTCTCCACCTCTCTATATATAGGGGGTAGGGGAAAGAGGGGCACCCTAGGGGTTGCCCATCTAGGGCCGGCGGCCTCCCCTAGGGAGGCGCCCCTAGGGTTAGGGTTGCGCCCCTAGGTGCCTTGCCTCCCAAGTCAAGGGGCGGCTGCCTAGGAGGGCGCCCCTCTCCCTTTTGGCCGAGTGGGCTGAGGTGAGGGGGGCGCCTAGCCCCTTGTGGGCAGGTGTGCCCCTCTTCCTTGGCCCATGAGGCCCCCTAACACTTGTCGGGGCCCCTGAAACCCTTTTCGGTTCTCCAACGAAACCCGGTACCTCCCGGAACACTTCTGGAAGCCAAATTCCTTCATAATATATATCAATCTTCACCTTCGGACCATTTCGGAGTTCCTCGTCATGTCCGGGATCTCATCCGAGGCTCCGAACAACTTTCGGTCACCAACACAATAATTCAACTATACTTAGATAGTCACCAAACATTAAGTGTGTAGACCCCACGGGTTCGAGAACTATGCACACATGACCGAGACACCTCTACGGTCAATAGCCAATAGCGGGACCTGGATGTCCATATTGGTTCCTGAAAATCCCCAAGTGCAAGGAATCATCGTAGCAATTTCAAAAGGTGGAAGGGATAAGTATGGAGTGTCGAACCCACAAGGAGCTAAAGGTAAGATCAATATTCTCTCAAGTCCAATCTGCCACTGATACGACTCTACGTACACCGAAAGTTTGCTTCCATCTAGAAATGAGAAATAAAACTATGTTGTGGGTATGAAGAGTGCCATCGGGGGAACCATCGCCGTAGTGATCGTCTTCATCAACATCACCATCCTCATCTCTTTTACGCGGTCCACTCTCCCACACCCCGCTATAATCCCCTACTTGAACATGGTGCTTTATGCCACATATTATGATCCAATGATGTGTTACCATCCTATGATGTTTTGAGTAGATTTCCTTTGTCTTTTAGGTTGATTCATGATCTAGATTGGTTTGAGTTGTATGTTTTATTTTGGTGCTGTCCTATGGTGCCTTCCGTGGCGCGCACACGTGAAGGATTCCCGCTGTAGGGTGTTGCAATATGTTCATGATTCACTTATAGTGGGTTGCTAGAGTGATAGAATCTTAAACCCGAGTAAGGGGTTTGTTGCGTATGGGATAAAGGGGACTTGGTACTTTAATGCTATGGTTGGGTTTTACCTTAATGATCTTTAGTAGTTGCATATGCTTGCTAGAGTTCCAATCATAAGTGCATATGATCCGAGAAGAGAAAGTATGTTAGCTTATGTCTCTCCCTCATATGAAATTGCACTGACTACTACCGATCTTGTTAACAATTGGCTAGGACAATTCTGTACACCGATCAATCATTATTCCACACTCGCTATTTATAATATATAGTAATATATTCTAATTTTATATTAACAACATCTATTTTTTATTTTAGTTCTCCGATATCATGCAAAGTTATACTCTTCATACACACAACGTAGTTTTATTTCTCGTTTCTAGATGGAAGCAAACGCTCGGTGTACGTAGAGTCATATCAGTGGCAGATAGGACTTGAGAGAATATTGATCTTACCTTTAGCTCCTTGTGGGTTCGACACTCCACACTTATCCTTTCCACCTTTGTAAATTGCAATGATGATTCCTTGCACTTGGGGATTATCAAGCTCTTTTCTGGCACCGATGCCGGGGATCAATAGCGTGGGGTTGATATTCTCGTGTGTGCTTGTTTGCTTTCTTCACTAAGTAGATTTTGTTTTCCGTTTTTTGTTCTTTATTTGTGGGTGAAACAAACAAAAAAAATTAAAAGAATGAAAATACCAAAAATATTACTTGCCTCATTTGCCTAAAAACTTTTTCGAAAAGAAAAGTGAAAGTAAGACGGACGAGCACCGTTGAAGTGGGGGAGCTCCTTGAACTTTGTTCATGCCGATGGAAACTTTGCAAATCTTGAATTACAGAAACTTTTCAACAAAAATAATTATTCCCTTGTATATATCCATTGTATTATAAAAATAATGTACCAAGTTTTTGTTTTAGGATGATTAGATTGCTTGTTTGCTATGTGAAGTGCAAAAACAAAAATTTTGGCTGTAGTGCGTGAATTTACATTTTTTTACTGGAACATCAAAAGTTTCTGAATTTTTTACATAGTACTGCTATTTAAATTGTTTTTTCCCTATTTTTCAGAATTTTTAGAATTACATAAGTATACAAAGTTTCTAGATTGCTACAGACTATCATGGTTTTGACATATTCTGTTTTCTATGTGTTGTTCGCTTATTTTGATTAATCTATGGGTTGTATCGGGGGGTATGAACCATGGTGAAGTTGGAATACGGTAGATATAATGCTAATAGGAAATTGGAATGAGTTTACAACAATACCTAAAAGTAGTGATTTGCTTTATTATACTAACGGATCTCACAAGGTGTTTGTTAAATTTTGTGTGGATGAAGTGTTCGAAGATCGAGGAGTTGTCGATATGAGAAGAATAAGGAGAGGTAAGAGTTCACTCTTGGGGATGCCCAAGGCACCCCAAGTAAATATTTCAAGGATACTCAAAGCATGTAAGCTTGGGGATGCCCTGGTTGGCATCTCATCTTTATTCCTCAACAATTATCGGTATACCTCGGTTTTTATTTTATTCACATGATATCTATCTTTGGAGTTTATTTTTCCTTTATGCACCATGCTAGTATGAGATAGTCGCTTTATAGAATGCTCTTTGTGCTTCACTTAAATTTTTTGAGTATGACTTTATAGAATGCTCTTTGTGCTTCAGTTAAATCTTTTGAGTATGGCTTTATGGAATGCTTCGTGTGCTTCACTTATATATTTTGAGCTTGGATGTTGGTAAATCTATATTAATTGTAGAATGCTCCATGAACTTCACTTATATCTTTTGGAGTAGGAATAAGACTATCATTGAAATTGGGCTTGGAAGAGTATCATTAAAATATCATGCCTAGCTAAAAAGGCGTTAAAGAAAAGCTCTTGTTGGGAGACGACCCAATACTTATACCTATTGTTTTTGTGTGTCCACATGATTAAGCTACTGTAATAATCATCTTTTATAGCTTTTGTTTCATAAAGTGCCAAGTAAAGCCTTTGGGATAGTGTGGATGATAGTTGTTTTGATTATGTGCAAAAACGAAAAGTTTTGTGCCCAGTGCAAAAAATTAAATAAATTACTGGAACGTGCTAATTAGCTGAAATTTTTACACATGATTGATATACAAATTGCCCACGTTGTCCTAAGTTTTCAGAATTTTTACAGTTTCATAAGTATGGTTGTTGCCCAGATCATTACAGACTGTTCTGTTTGTGACGGATTCTGTTTTCAATGCATAGTTTGCTTGTTTTAATGTTTCCATATCTTATACTAAGTGATATAAATTATGGAAATGATAAGGTACAGTAGGTATTGTGTGAGAAAAATTCTGAATCTTGTATTTTACAGTACCCAAGTGAATGATTTGATCTTTATCATACTAACCCATCTCACGAAGTTCTGTTAAGTTTTGTGTGATCGAAGTTTTTAAGTTTTGGGTAAGATATCGATATAAGGAGAATAAGGAGTGGACACTAAGCTTGGGGATGCCTAAGGCGCCCCAAGGTAATATTCAAGGAACATCCAAGCAACTAATCTTGGGGATTCCTAAGGCGCGGGCTTCCCCTCTTTCGTCTTCAACATTATCGGTAACCTTACTTGGAGCTATATTTTTATTCGTCACATGACATTTGTTTTGCTTGGAGCATCATTTTCTTTTGTTTGGGTTTACTTGCTGTTATTTAGAATAAGTTTTTGTATCTTTAGTTTCAATAAAAGTGTCAAGGATAGTCTTTACCATGCACAATTTCCAAGTATATGAGTTGATGTTTCAAAACAGAAAGTTTGCTGTTAGTGTAAAAATTCCATAGAAAAGTCAAAATGTGATAAAAGCTTCAAATTTTTACACAATATGCAATGATAAATTCTCTATAGTATGGTAAATTTTCAGAATTTTTTGAGTTAGAGAAGTATGGATTTTGTTGCATCCTTTACAGACTATTTTGTTTAGATAGATTGCTGTTATGTTTGCATTGTTTGCATATGTTTGCTTGTTTAATAGTTCTATTTGAGGATGGGAGTATTAAATATGCAGAGGCATTTAGTATGCAATGTTAAATTATAATTTTAGTGATTTTCTACTGTACGGAATGATAAGGTTTTGAGTTGATTTATACTAACTTATCTCACGAGTTCTTGTTGAGTTTTGTGTGAATTAAGTTTTCGAGATTTAGGAAAACCGCGACATGAGAGGAATTGAGGAGACACAAAAGCTCAAGCTTGGGGATTCCTAAGGCATCCCTACTTAATATTTCAAGAATTCTCAAGCATCTAAGCTTGGGGATGCCCCGGCTTGCATCCCACCTTTCTTCAAGAAGTCTTTTCTTCTTCACATGATATGTGCTATCCTTGCAATGTCGTTTTATTTTGTTTTGCTTGCTGTTTGAATAAAGTACTTAAGATATGAAATTCTTAAATGAGAGAGGGTCTTCACATAGCTACTTAATTATTTGACTACTCATTGATCTTCACTTATACTCCCTCCGTCCCATAATGTAAGACGTTTTTTGACATTACACTAGAGTCAAAAAACGTCTTACATTATGGGACGGAGGGAGTATCTTTTTGGAGTAGTCTGGCATTTACTCTCGTGCTTCACTTATATCCTGTGAGTAAATGGTTGAATGAATTGAATATCATAAATCTGAAATCATATATGTTTCATATGCTTATCCCATGGGGAGTAATGACTTCACATATAAGAAGTATAGGTGGTGAATTTATTGAACGCTAGCAAACATAATATGGTCACTTGAACAATTCATGAAAGAATATTGAAGGAAGAGAGATATCACATATAAATATACTATCTTGGACATCTCCTATGATTGTGAGCCCCATTAATTATTTTCAAACTTGAGCAAATTAGTTGAAGTTGGACAAGGAAGACAGCATAATGAGTTATGCTTGGGTATATTTGTATAGAAGTTATATTGTTATGGATCCTCCAACATGTGGTGCTTGCTATTTAGAATCTTTTGCTAGCCAAAATTTTTGTAATAAGAGGGAATACTACTTGTGCATCCAAAATCCTTGAACCAAGTTTCTTCCCTGAGTGTCCACCATATCTACGTATATGTGGTATTTACCTACCGTTCCAAGTAAATTTGCATGTGCCAAACTCTAAACCTTTAAATAAAATTATGTTTTGTATGCCCAAATCGCTCATGTGGCGACTGGGGGTTGTCTTTATCTTCCATGCTAGGTGGGTTATTCTCACGATGAGTGGACTCCGCTTGTCATTCACGAGAAAATGGCTGGTAATCGGGATGCCCAGTCCTATGATCAAAAGACCAAAAACAAAATCGCAAATAATTAAACAAAACTCCCCGAGGAAAGTTGTTGGTATGGACGATACCCGTTGTTTCGGATCAGCCGTGGAGTGTGTTTGATGGTGGAGGGGGAGTAAAACTTTACCATTATGTTTGGGAACCGCCTATAATGTATTTAGCATGGAAGATATCGAGAGCTCTTGGTCGTTATGTTGACAATGAAAGCATACCTCTCAAAATTAATTTCATCTTTGTTTTTACAGCTTCGAGCTCTGGCACCTCTGCAAATCCCTGCTTCCCTCTGCGAAGGGTCTATCGTTTACTTTGATGCAAGAGTCGCTAATATTACTTCTCATTCCAACCTACTCTTTAGTTGGCAAGCATCATGTGGTGGGGAAAGATCTAAGCATATATGGTCATTCAAATATATTTGATCATGAATTATTATTGTTGACAGTTATCTATATGATAGATAAGTTGGGAGGTGAAACATTAAGCCCCTATCTTTCTCTGTGTTCGATGGATGCCATTTCTTCTAAAAATATGCTTTGAGTGGTAGCAATCATGGAAGACTATATGATAGTTGAGTATGTGGGATTTGCTAAATCAAAGCTCTTACATAGACCCTTCCTGAAAATAAGATGAATTGCAATTGTTTGATGACTAAGAACATAGTTTGTTAGTTTTCAATAAAGTTTATGATCTATGCTTTAACATGTGAATAGCTTGTTACTTGACCATGAGAAGCTTTATGATATGAGCTACTATTATGATATATAATGATGCTAGAAAAAGTGATTGAAATTATCATTGATCAAACTTGTGCACTTGCTAGCATTTCACATCAAAAATTCTTTTTTAATCATTTACCTACTCGAGGACGAGCAGGAATTAAGCTTGGGGATGCTTGATACGTCTCCAACATATCTATAATTTTTTATTGTTCCATGTTATTATATTATCTATCTTGGATGTTTTATATCCATTTACATGCTACTTTATATGATTTTTGGGACTAACGTATTAACCTAGAGCCTAGTGCCAAATTCTGTTTTTTTCCTTGTTTTTGAGTTTTGCAGAAAAGGAATATCAAACGGAGTTCAATTGACCTAAAAATTTACGGTGATTTTTTATGGACCAGAAGAAGCCCCCGAAGCAAAAGAGTTGGGCCAGAAGAGTCTTGAGCCTACCACAAGGGTGGAGGGCGCGCCCTAACTCCCGGGAGGGTGCTCCGTTCTTGTGGTTGACTCGTGGACCCC
>LR738713.1:690116820-690133629 GCA_902687465.1 Secale cereale
ACTTGTTCTCGACGCCAAAAGTTCCTATAAATATAGAAACCCCCAGAAAGAAACCTAGATCGGGAGTTCCGCCGCCGTAAGCCTCTGTAGCAATGAAAAACCAATCTAGGCCCTCTCTGGCACCCTGCCGGAGGGGGCCATTATCATCGAAGGCCATGGAGGAGGATCCCGGAGGGGGCCATCGTCGACATGGAGGCCAAGGACTAGAGGGAGAACCTCTCCCCATCTAGGGGGGGAGGCCATGGAGGAGGAAGCATAAGGGAGAGAGATTCTCCCCCCTCTCTCTCGATGGCGCCGGAGTGCCATCGGGGGAACCATCACCGTAGTGATCGTCTTCATCAACACCACAATCATCATCACCATCGTCATCTCTAATATGATGTCCACTCTCCCGCATCCCACTGTAACCCCTACTTGAACATGGTGCTTGATGCCACATATTATGATCCAAAGATGTGTTGCCATCCTATTATGTTTTGAGTAGATTTCCTTTGTCTTTTGGGTTGATTGATGATCTAGATTGGTTTGAGTTGTATGTTTTATTTTGGTGCACTAGTAGATAAAGGGTCTTTAGCCCCGGTTCATTTGGGCCTTTTAGCCCCGGTTCCAGAACCGGGACAAGAGGGTCGGTACTAATGCTCTGACCCTTTAGTCCCGGTTCAATCCAGAACCGGGGAAGAAGGGTGTCCACGTGGCCTGTGCACCGAGCCCAGGCAGGAGGGGCTTTAGTCCCGGTTGGTGGTACCAACCGGGACCAAAAGGCATCCACGCGTCAGCATTTCTATGGCTGTGGTTTTTGTTTTTTTTTTTTGAAAGGGGAGGGGGGGTTTTAGGTTTTGGGGGGTTAATTTAGGTGTTTCATATATTGTGTTAGCTAGCTAATTAATAGAGAGAAGTGTTATCTCTTATGTCCGTGCTTGGTCGACGCTACATACTACACATACGTATATAGAGAGGACTATAGAGTCACGCTAGCTAGCTAGCTAGCTGCTAGCTACTAAGCAAATGAAGGAAACAGAAGATCGTATAATCAACATACATATATATATATATATATATGCATACAGAGAGAAGTAATATCGACCACCTCTCCTTCTCCGAGAGATTGGTCGAACAACAAGTTCTCGTATATCTATCCGACACTACCGGGCACATATATACAATAATTATCTCTTACAAAAATAATCTCCTATCATATGGATGCATGGTCCACATAGTATTCTCCGTCTTCAGCGATCACGTGTTCAAGGAAGAATGCCGCCAATTCCTCTTGAATTGCTCGCAGACGATCTGGTGTTAGGAGTTCATCCCGCATCCGAAACATCTAATTTGAAGTAGGGGGTCAATACATGAAATGATGCTATAAATTTGTGAATATTATTGATTGCTTACGCACTTCAAATTGTTCATCAGTGTAGCCCCGCTCACGGGTCGTGTGGCGGATGGACTCGCAAATGTAGTATCCACAATAATCATTACCAGGTTCCTGCCACAACCACTTTACAAGAAATAGAGGTCAATCAAACTGATAAGCAAGAATGCCAAATTGGTATTGATGAAACTAGCGCTTGAATCAAGATATAGGAGATGCGCGCGCGGAACATGCTACTATATAGTACTTACTTTCGGGTATCTAAATTGTAGCTTCTTCGGCAGTCCCAGAGCTTTTTTGGTGAATTTTTTCCAAGCCCTGCCAGACAAAGAAAACAATTAGTTGATATCAGAAATATGAAGTTGCTGATATATATGCATGGTGGATAATATTGATCGATTTAACTTACCTGGCTAGCATTTGAGTCATGTCCGCATACTCCTCGGGATCTTTACGTTTAGAGTCGAAGACAGTTACTACTCCCTTCTCAAGCTTAATCTCTAAGAAAATATAGTGGAAGCTGCGCACGAATGCATGAGATCATCAATTACATCACTATAACCTTGACTGATATATAAACCAAATATGCACAAGACAGTAACACTCACTTGAAGTTGTAAGGAAAGAGTATTATATCTTTGTTTTCATTTACCACCAACGATCGTAGCAAGTTGGTCTCGGTATCGTCGGGACGCAATTTAACCTCGGTTGCATCTATGAGGTATGTGTTAATAAACCCAATATCACCTACTTGTCTTTTCTTCAATTCGACGATCTTCAATTTGCATAATATAGTGAGGATAATTATAAATACATGCAAATGAAGATCAGCTATATAGAGAGACTTAATGACAGAAGTAGTACTACTTACAGACAGTAGCAGGTGACCGTTGCTTTATCGAGGGCCAATTGATTGAAAAACTGATAGAACTCCTCAAATGGAACAGGCAACAGGTCAATTCCAACGAGGTCATGCTCCGGTTTAACTCTCAAATACAAGTTATCCCTCCCCCCAGACTCTCTGGAGATTTTCAAGTACCAATCATGCAATCTTCGCATATTCGTTGATAGAGATCTTTCATTTTTGACGAGAGGCTTTTTGTACTCGTATCTTTCTATCTGCACTTCCAAGAATGAAGGTAATATGCCCTAGAGGCAATAATAAAGATGTTATTTGTATTTCCTTATATCATGATAAATGTCTTTTATTCATGCTAGAATTGTATTAACCGAAAACTTAGTACATGTGTGGATACATAGACAAAACAGTATGTCCCTAGTATGCCTCTACTAGACTAGCTCATTGATCAAAGATGGTTATGCTTCCTAACCATAGACATGAGTTGTCATTTGATCAATGGGATCACATCATTAGAAGAATGATGTGATGGACAAGACCCATCCGTTAGCATAGCACTATGATCGTTTAGTTTTACTGCTATTGCTTTCTTCATGACTTATACATGTTCCTATGACTATGAGATTATGCAACTCCCGAATACCGTAGGAACACCTTGTGTGCTATCAAACGTCACAACGTAACTGGGTGATCATAAAGATGCTCTACAGGTGTCTCCGAAAGTATTCGTGGTGTTGGCATAGATCAAGATTAGGATTTGTCACTCCGAGTGTCGGAGAGGTATCTCTGGGCCCTCTCGGTAACACACATCACAATAAGCCTTGCAAGCAAAAGACTAATGAGTTAGTCACGAGATGATGTGTTACGGAACGAGTAAAGAGACTTGCCGGTAACGAGATTGAACTAGGTATGGAGATACCAACGATCGAATCTCGGGCAAGTAACATACCGATGACAAAAGGAACAACGTATGTTGTTATGCGGTTTTGACCGATAAAAGATCTTCGTAGAATATGTAGGAGCCAATATGAACATCCAGGTTCCGCTATTGGTTATTGACCGGAGATGAGTCTCGGTCATGTCTACATAGTTCTCGAACCCGTAGGGTCCGCACGCTTAACGTTTGATGACGATCGGTATTATGAGTTTATGAGTTTTGATGTACCGAAGGAGTTCGGAGTCCCGGATGAGACCGGGGACATGACGAGGAGTCTCGAAATGGTCGAGACGTAAAGATCGATATATTGGACGACTATATTCGGACATCGGAAAGGTTTCGAGTGATTCGGGTATTTTTCGGAGTATATGGGCCTTATTGGGCCATACGGGAATAGAGGAGAAAGGCCAAAAGGAAGGAGGCGCGTGCCCCCCCTCTGGTCCGAATTGGACAAGGGGTGCAGCCCCCTTTTCCTTCCCCCTCTCCACCTCTTTCCTTCTCTCCTACTCCGGAAAGGAAAGGGGAATCCTACTAGGACTTGGGAGTCCTAGTAGGACTCCCCACACTTGGCGCGCCCCCTCTAGGGCCGGCCTCTCCCTTGCTCCTTTATATACGGGGGCAGGGGGCACCCTAGGACACACAAGTTGAATTGTTCCAGCCGTGTGCGGTGCCCCCCTCCACAGAAACACACCTCGGTCATACCGTCGCGGTGCTTAGGCGAAGCCCTGCGCCGGTGAATACATCATATCTGTCACCACGCCGTCGTGCTGACGAAACTCTCCCGAGAAGCTCAACTGGATCAAGAGCTCGTGGGACGTCATCAAGCTGAACGTGTGCTGAACGCGGAGGTGCCGTACGTTCGGTGCTTGATCGGTTGAATCGTGAAGAAGTTCGACTACATCAACCGCGTCACTTGACGCTTCCGCTCCCGGTCTACGAGGGTATGTAGACACACTCTTCCCTCTCGTTGCTATGCATCTGGTAGATAGATCTTGCGTGATCATAGGAAAATTTTAAAATACTACGTTCCCCAACAGTGGCATCATGAGCCAGGTCTATGCGTAGATGATATGCACGAGTAGAACACAATGAGTTGTGGGCGATACTAGTCATACTGCTTACCAGCATGTCATACTTTGCTTCGGCGGTATTGTGAGATGAAGCGGCCCGGACCGACATTACGCGTACGCTTACGCGAGACTGGTTTCACCGTTACGAGCACTCGTTGCTTAAAGGTGACTGGCGGGTGTCTGTCTCTCTCACTTTAGCTGAATCAAGTGTGGCTACGCCCGGTCCTTGTGAAGGTTAAAACAGCACATACTTGACGAAACATCGTTGTGGTTTTGTATGCGTAGGTAAGAACGGTTCTTGCTAAAGCCCGTAGTAGCCACGTAAAACTTGCAACAAACAAAGTAGAGGACGTCTAACTTGTTTTTGCAGGGCATGTTGTGATGTGATATGGTCAAGACATGATGAGTTATACGGTTTTTGTATGAGATGATCATGTTTTGCGAGGGTGATCATGACGGTGCTTTGGAGATGGAGATCAAAAGCACAAGATGATGATGGCCATATCATGTCACATATTTTGATTGCATGTGATGTTTATCTTATTATGCTTCTTATTTTGCTTAGAACGACGGTAGCATTATAAGATGATCCCTTACTAAATTTCAAGGTATAAGTGTTCTCCCTGAGTATGCACCGTTGCGAAAGTTCGTCGTGCCGAGACACCACGTGATGATCGGGTGTGATAAGCTCTACGTTCAAATACAACGGGTGTAAGCCAGTTTTGCACACGCAGAATACTCGGGTTAAACTTGACGAGCCTAGCATATGCAGATATGGCCTCGGAACACTGGAGACCGAAAGGTCGAGCGTGAATCATATAGTAGATATGATCAACATAAGACGTTCACCATTGAAACTACTCCATCTCACGTGATGATCGGACATGGTTTAGTTGATTTGGATCACGTGATCATTTAGATGACCGGAGGGATGTCTATCTAAGTGGGAGTTCTTTAAATTAATATGATTAAATTGAACTTTAATTTATCATGAACTTAGTCCTGATAGTTTTTGCATATCTATGTAGTTGTAGATCAATGGCCCGTGCTACCGTTCCTTTGAATTTTAATGCATTCCTAGAGAAAGCTAAGTTGAAAGATGATGGTAGCAATTACACGGACTGGGTCCGTAACTTGAGGATTATCCTCATTGCTGCACAGAAGAATTATGTCCTTGAAGCACCGCTAGGTGACAAGCCCCCTCCCGCTAATGTGGACGCTTTGAACGTCTGGCAATCGCGGTCTGATGACTACACGATAGTTCAGTGTGCCATGCTTTACGGCTTAGAACCGGGACTTCAACGACGTTTTGAACGTCATGGACCATATGAGATGTTCCAGGAGTTGAAGTTAATATTTCAAGCAAATGCCCGGATTGAGAAATATGAGATTTCCAATAAGTTCTACAGCTGCAAGATGGAGGAGAATAGTTCTATCAGTGAACACTTGCTCACAATGTATGGGCACTACAATCATATGACTCAACTTGGTTGTCAAGTTGATGAGAATAGTGTTATTGATAGAATTCTTCGATCACTACCACCAAGCTATAATGGCTTCGTGATGAACTATAATATGCAAGGGATGCAAAAGACAATTCCCGAGCTCTTCGCTATGCTCACAGCTGCGGAGGTAGAAATCAAAAAGAAGCATCAAGTGTTGATGGTTAACAATACCACTAGTTTCAAGAAAAAGGGCAAGGAAGGGAATTTCAAGGAGAATAGCAAGATTGTTGCTGCTCCCGCAGAGAAACCCAAGTCTAGAACCAAGCCTGAAACTGAGTGCTTCTACTGCAAGGGGACTGGACACTGGAAGCGGAACTGCCCCAAGTATTTGGCGGATAAGAAGGATGGCAAGATGAACAAAGGTATATGTGATATACATGTTATTGATGTGTACCTTACTAATGCTCGTAGTAGTACCTGGGTATTTGATACCGGTTCGGTTGCTAATATTTGTAACTCGAAACAGGGACTACGGATTAAACGAATATTGGCTAAGGACGAGGTGACGATGCGCGTGGGAAACGGTTCCAAAGTCGATGTGATCGCCGTCGGCACGCTACCTCTACATCTACCTTCGGGATTAGTTTTAGACCTAAATAATTGTTATTTGGTGCCAGCGTTGAGCATGAACATTATATCTGGATCTTGTTTGTTGCGAGACGGTTATTCATTTAAATCAGAGAATAATGGTTGTTCTATTTTTATGAATAATATCTTTTATGGTCATGCACCCTCAAAGAGTGGTCTATTCTTGTTGGATCTCGATTGTAGTGATACACATATTCATAATATTGAAACCAAAAGATGCAAGGTTAATAATGATAGTGCAACTTATTTGTGGCACTGCCGTTTAGGTCATATTGGTGTAAAACGCATGAAGAAACTCCATAGTGATGGACTTTTGGAATCACTTGATTATGAATCACTTGGTGCTTGCGAACCATGCCTCATGGGCAAGATGACTAAAACTCCGTTCTCCGGAACTATGGAACGAGCAACAGATTTGTTGGAAATCATACATACTGATGTATGTGGGCCAATGAGTGTAGAAGCTCGCGGCGGGTATCGTTATTTTCTGACCTTCACTGATGATTTGAGCAGATATGGGTATATCTACTTAATGAAGCACAAGTCTGAAACATTTGAAAAGTTCAAAGAATTTCTGAGTGAAGTAGAGAATCATCGTAACAAGAAAATAAAGTTTCTACGATCTGATCGTGGAGGAGAATATTTGAGTTATGAGTTTGGTCTTCATTTGAAACAATGTGGAATAGTTTCACAACTCACGCCACCCGGAACACCACAGCGTAATGGTGTGTCTGAACGTCGTAACCGTACTTTATTGGATATGGTACGATCTTTGATGTCTCTTACCGATTTACCGCTATCGTTTTGGGTTTATGCTTTAGAGACAGCTGCATTCACGTTAAATAGGGCACCATCTAAATCCGTTGATACGACACCTTATGAACTATGGTTTGGCAAGAAACCAAAGTTGTCGTTTCTTAAAGTTTGGGGCTGCGATGCTTATGTGAAAAAGCTTCAACCTGATAAGCTCGAACCCAAGTCGGAGAAATGTGTCTTCATAGGATACCCAAAAGAAACTGTTGGGTACACCTTCTATCATAGATCTGAAGGCAAGATATTCGTTGCTAAGAATGGATCCTTTCTAGAGAAGGAGTTTCTCTCGAAAGAAGTGAGTGGGAGGAAAGTAGAACTTGATGTGGTAATTGTACCTTCTCCCGGAATGGATAGTAGTACATCACAGAAAATAGTTCCAGTGATTCCTACACCAATCAGTGAGGAAGTTAATGATGATGATCATGAAACTTCGGATCAAGTTTCTGCTGAACGTCGTAGATCAACCAGAGTACGTTCCGCACCAGAGTGGTACGGCAACCCAGTTCTGGAAATCATGTTACTAGACCATGATGAACCTACGAACTATGAGGAAGCGATGATGAGCCCAGATTCCGCAAAATGGCTTGAAGCCATGAAATCTGAGATGGGATCCATGTATGAGAACAAAGTGTGGACTTTGGTTGACTTGCCCGATGATCGGCAGGCCATCGAAAATAAATGGATCTTCAAGAGGAAGACCGACGCAGACGGTAATGTTACTGTTTACAAAGCTCGACTTGTTGCGAAAGGTTTTCGACAAGTTCAAGGAGTTGACTACGATGAGACTTTCTCACCTGTAGCGATGCTTAAGTCTGTCCGAATCATGTTAGCAATTGCCGCATTTTATGATTATGAAATCTGGCAAATGGATGTCAAAACTGCATTCCTGAATGGATATCTCAAAGAAGAGTTGTATATGATGCAACCAGAAGGTTTTGTCGATCCAAAAAGTGCTAACAAAGTATGCAAGCTCCAGCGATCCATCTATGGACTGGTGCAAGCATCTCGGAGTTGGAATATACGCTTTGATGAGGTGATCAAAGCATATGGTTTTATACAGACTTTTGGAGAAGCCTGTATTTACAAGAAAGTGAGTGGGAGCTTTGTAGCATTTCTAATATTATATGTGGATGACATATTGTTGATTGGAAATGATATAGAATTTCTGGACAGCATAAAAGGATACTTGAATAAGAGTTTTTCAATGAAAGACCTTGGTGAAGCTGCTTATATATTAGGCATCAAGATCTATAGAGATAGATCAAGACGCTTAATTGGACTTTCACAAAGCACATACCTTGATAAGATTTTGAAGAAGTTCAAAATGGATCAGTCAAAGAAAGGGTTCTTGCCTGTATTACAAGGTATGAAGTTGAGTAAGACTCAATGCCCGACCACTGCAGAAGATAGAGAGAAAATGAAAGTCATTCCCTATGCCACAGCCATAGGATCTATCATGTATGCGATGTTGTGTACCAGACCTGATGTGTGCCTTGCTATAAGTTTAGCAGGGAGGTACCAAAGTAATCCAGGAGTGGATCACTCGACAGCGGTCAAGAACATCCTAAAGTATCTGAAAAGGACAAAGGATATGTTTCTCGTGTATGGAGGTGACAAAGAGCTCGTCATAAACGGTTACGTCGATTCTAGCTTTGACACTGATCCGGATGACACTAAGTCACAAACCGGATATGTATTTTTATTGAACGGTGGAGCTGTCAGTTGGTGCAGTTCCAAGCAGAGCGTCGTGGCGGGATCTACGTGTGAAGCGGAATACATAGCTGCTTCGGAAGCAGCAAATGAAGGAGTCTGGATGAAGGAGTTCATATCCGATCTAGGTGTAATACCTAGTGCATCGGGTCCAATGAAAATCTTTTGTGACAACACTGGAGCAATTGCCTTGGCGAAGGAATCCAGGTTTCACAAGAGAACAAAGCACATCAAAAGACGCTTCAATTCCATCCGCGATCTAGTCAAGGAGGGAGACATAGAGATTTGCAAAATACATACGGATCTGAATGTTGCAGACCCGTTGACTAAGCCTCTTCCACGGGCAAAACATGATCAGCACCAGGACTCCATGGGTGTGAGGATCATCACTTTGTAATCTAGATTATTGACTCTAGTTCAAGTGGGAGACTGAAGGAAATATGCCCTAGAGGCAATAATAAAGATGTTATTTGTATTTCCTTATATCATGATAAATGTCTTTTATTCATGCTAGAATTGTATTAACCGGAAACTTAGTACATGTGTGGATACATAGACAAAACAGTATGTCCCTAGTATGCCTCTACTAGACTAGCTCATTGATCAAAGATGGTTATGTTTCCTAGCCATAGACATGAGTTGTCATTTGATCAACGGGATCACATCATTAGAAGAATGATGTGATGGACAAGACCCTTCCGTTAGCATAGCACTATGATCGTTTAGTTTTACTGCTATTGCTTTCTTCATGACTTATACATGTTCCTATGACTATGAGATTATGCAACTCCCGAATACCGTAGGAACACCTTGTGTGCTATCAAACGTCACAACGTAACTGGGTGATCATAAAGATGCTCTACAGGTGTCTCCGAAAGTATTCGTGGTGTTGGCATAGATCAAGATTAGGATTTGTCACTCCGAGTGTCGGAGAGGTATCTCTGGGCCCTCTCGGTAACACACATCACAATAAGCCTTGCAAGCAAAAGACTAATGAGTTAGTCACGAGATGATGTGTTACGGAACGAGTAAAGAGACTTGCCGGTAACGAGATTGAACTAGGTATGGAGATACCGACGATCGAATCTCGGGCAAGTAACATACCGTTTGACAAAAGGAACAACGTATGTTGTTATGCGGTTCTGACCGATAAAAGATCTTCGTAGAATATGTAGGAGCCAATATGAACATCCAGGTTCCGCTATTGGTTATTGACCGGAGATGAGTCTCGGTCATGTCTACATAGTTCTCGAACCCGTAGGGTCCGCACGCTTAACGTTTGATGACGATCGGTATTATGAGTTTTTGAGTATTGATGTACCGAAGGTAGTTCGGAGTCCCGGATGAGATCACGAACATGACGAGGAGTCTCGGAATGTCCGAGACATAAAGATTGATATATTGGACGGCTATATTCGGACACCGGAAGTATACCGGAAAAGTTTCGGATTTATCGGGAATGCCGGAGGGGGTTACCGGAACCCCCTACGAGAGGGGATGGTCCATAGTGGGCCTAAAGGGTGAGAGAGAGGCAGCCCATAGGGCTGGCCGGCGCCCCCACCTAGGAATCCTAGTTGGACTAGGATTGGGGGGGGGGGGCGCCACCTCTCCTATTCCTTTCCCCCTTCTTCCTTTCGGTGAATCCTACTAGGAATAGGATTGCAATCCTATTCCTAGTAGGACTCCCTCCCTAGCCGCACCAGGAGAGGTTGGCCGGCCTCCCTCCCCTGCTCCTTTATATACGGGGGCAGGGGGGCACCCAAAGACACACAAGTTGAATTGTTTTAGCCGTGTGCGGTGCCCCCCTCCACAGAATCACACCTCGGTCGTACCGTCGCGGAGCTTAGGCGAAGCCCTGCGCCGGTGAACACATCATATCTGTCACCACGCCGTCGTGCTGACGAAACTCTCCCGTGAAGCTCAACTGGATCAAGAGCTCGTGGGACGTCATCAAGCTGAACGTGTGCTGAACGCGGAGGTGCCGTACGTTCGGTGCTTGATCGGTTGGATCGCGAAGAAGTTCGACAACATCAACCGCGTCACTTGACGCTTCCGCTCCCGGTCTACGAGGGTACGTAGACACACTCTCCCCTCTCGTTGCTATGCATCTGGTAGATAGATCTTGCGTGATCGTAGGAAAATTTTAAAATACTACGTTCCCCAACACGACCACTGCAGAAGATAGAGAGAAAATGAAAGTCATTCCCTATGCCTCAGCCATAGGATCTATCATGTATGCAATGCTGTGTACCAGACCTGATGTGTGCCTTGCTATAAGTCTAGCAGGGAGGTACCAAAGTAATCCAGGAGTGGATCACTGGACATCGGTCAAAAACATCCTAAAGTATCTGAAAAGAACAAAGGATATGTTTCTCGTATATGGAGGTGACAAAGAGCTCGTCGTAAACGGTTACGTCGATTCTAGCTTTGACACTGATCCGGATGACTCAAAGTCACAAACCGGATATGTATTTTTATTGAACGGTGGAGCTGTCAGTTGGTGCAGTTCCAAGCAGAGCGTCGTGGCGGGATCTACGTGTGAAGCGGAATACATAGCTGCTTCGGAAGCAGCAAATGAAGGAGTCTGGATGAAGGAGTTCATATCCGATCTAGGTGTAGTACCTAGTGCATCGGGTCCAATGAAAATCTTTTGTGACAACACTGGAGCCATAGCCTTGGCGAAGGAATCTAGGTTTCACAAGAGAACAAAGCACATCAAAAGACGCTTCAATTCCATCCGCGATCTAGTCAAGGAGGGAGACATAGAGATTTGCAAAATACATACGGATCTGAATATTGCAGACCCGTTGACTAAGCCTCTTCCACGGGCAAAACATGATCAGCACCAAGACTCCATGGGTGTGAGGATCATCACTTTGTAATCTAGATTATTGACTCTAGTTCAAGTGGGAGACTGAAGGAAATATGCCCTAGAGGCAATAATAAAGATGTTATTTGTATTTCCTTATATCATGATAAATGTCTTTTATTCATGCTAGAATTGTATTAACTGGAAACTTAGTACATGTGTGGATACATAGACAAAACAGTATGTCCCTAGTATGCCTCTACTAGACTAGCTCATTGATCAAAGATGGTTATGTTTCCTAACCATAGACATGAGTTGTCATTTGATCAACGGGATCACATCATTAGGAGAATGATGTGATGGACAAGACCCATCCGTTAGCATAGCACTATGATCGTTTAGTTTTACTGCTATTGCCTTCTTCATGACTTATACATGTTCCTATGACTATGAGATTATGCAACTCCCGAATACCGTAGGAACACCTTGTGTGCTATCAAACGTCACAACGTAACTGGGTGATCATAAAGATGCTCTACAGGTGTCTCCGAAAGTATTCGTGGTGTTGGCATAGATCAAGATTAGGATTTGTCACTCCGAGTGTCGGAGAGGTATCTCTGGGCCCTCTCGGTAACACACATCACAATAAGCCTTGCAAGCAAAAGACTAATGAGTTAGTCACGAGATGATGTGGTACGGAACGAGTAAAGAGACTTGCCGGTAACGAGATTGAACTAGGTATGGAGATACCGACGATCGAATCTCGGGCAAGTAACATACCGATGACAAAAGGAACAACGTATGTTGTTATGCGGTTTTGACCGATAAAAGATCTTCGTAGAATATGTAGGAGCCAATATGAACATCCAGGTTCCGCTATTGGTTATTGACCGGAGATGAGTCTCGGTCATGTCTACATAGTTCTCGAACCCGTAGGGTCCGCACGCTTAACGTTTGATGACGATCGGTATTATGAGTTTATGAGTTTTGATGTACCGAAGGTAGTTCGGAGTCCCGGATGAGATCACGGACATGACGAGGAGTCTCGGAATGTCCGAGACATAAAGATTGATATATTGGACGACTATATTCGGACACCGGAAGTGTTCCGGAAAAGTTTCGGATTTAACGGGATTGCCGGAGGGGGTTACCGAAACCCCCTACGAAGGGGGATGGTCCATAGTGGGCCTTAAGGGAAAGAGAGAGTCAGCCCATAGGGCTGGCCGGCGCCCCACCTAGGATTCCTAGTTGGACTAGGATTGGGGGGCGCCACCTCTCCCTCTTTTCCTTTCCCTCTCTTCCTTCTTTGGTGATTCCTACTAGGAATAGGATTGCAATCCTATTCCTAGTAGGATTGCACCCCTAGTGGCACCAAACAAGGGCCGGCCGGCCTCCCCCCTTGCTCCTTTATATACGGGGGCAGGGGGGCACCCAAAGACACACAAGTTGAATTGTTCCAGCCGTGTGCGGTGCCCCCCTCCACAGAAACACACCTCGGTCATACCGTCGCGGTGCTTAGGCGAAGCCCTGCGCCGGTGAATACATCATATCCGTCACCACGCCGTCGTGCTGAAGAAACTCTCCCATGAAGCTCAACTGGATCAAGAGCTCATGGGACGTCATCAAGCTGAACATGTGCTGAACGCGGAGGTGCCGTACGTTCGGTGCTTGATCGGTTGAATCGTGAAGAAGTTCGACTACATCAACCGCGTCACTTGACGCTTCCGCTCCCGGTCTACGAGGGTACGTAGGCACACTCTTCCCTCTCGTTGCTATGCATCTGGTAGATAGATCTTGCGTGATCGTAGGAAAATTTTAAAATACTACGTTCCCCAACAAAGAAATCATAGTGTACATCGTCGGACGCGTAATCTGCAAGATTGGTATAACCGGGCACCATCCTCGGATCATTAGCGACCATGTCGCTAGACACCTTGAGCGGGGGGCACGATTGGTCCGCTTGTTCGCCGAGCTGGGCAATTTGTTTCCCAGCTCGTCCTTCTGCTAACCTCTGATCACTTTTAGTACTTCCCGACCGCTTCGCTGCTTGATATGACTTTTGGATCATGCGGTCATAGTTGTCCTGCGGCTTACTTTGCGCTGGTTGCTTCAGGGCAGCAAGAGTGCGCTTTGCTTTCACCGCATCTATCTTCTCCTCCGGAGGTGGATGTCTCTGTGCTTTCAACCCTTCAAAAAAGTCCTTCACTTGGCCTTGAGCGATCTTTGTGTTTTCCTCATCGGACCTCTCGTACGGTAACTTCTCTAAAGGCGTGAGAGAAGGACCGAATCTGCATCGCCTCCCGCCTCTGGCTGTACTGGTAGACGTCGCCGGACCAGACGAAGCGGCTGTCTTTTTTACTTGCTTAGGCGCCGGAGCAGGAGCAGCCGGAGCGGCGGCAGGTCTCTTCCGCCCTTGCTGATTAGGCGGAGAAGGAGGAGCAGGCTGGCTGCTCGGGCGCGCCGGCGGCAAAGGAGGCGGAGTGCCGCCACGCGCCGGTGGCGAAGGAGGCGGAGTGCCGCCACGCGCCGGAGAAGGAGCCGGAGTGCCCTGATGGTCACTCGCCGGAGGAGGAGGCGGTGGAGGAGGCGGAGTGCCCTGACTCGTCGTCGGAGGAGGAGGAGGCGGAGGCGTCCAGTTGAGAATGTTGATTAGGTCCTTCCGCCATAGGCATGGAGTCTTCAGTGAAGAACCCAGCCGAGTCTCCCCTTCACCGGTAGGGTGGTCAAGCTGGAGCTCCTCAAATCCCTCCGTTATTTCGTCGATCATCACCCTAGCATATCCTTCTGGAATCGGCCGGCAGTGAAAAGTGTCGTCGGGTCCAGAAGGATAAACAGAGCCAGCAGCCGCCTTGACCTTCAGATTCATCCATTGTGCCATAAGGTGGCAATTTTGTGCCTGCGTGATAGCATCCACAGGATTCCTGGCAGTAGCCGTCAAGGCAGGCTCTGGCTGAAGCAGCTCGGTGGAACCCACGCTGCTTCTCCGCTGAGATGGCGGGGTAGCTTCGGCAATTCTTTTCTCCCGATTTGCTTCCTGTTCCTCTATCGCTTGTATTTTGGCCCGCAGCGCCTGGATTTCGGTCTGCTCCATTTTCTTCCTCCTGTCGTGGCATTTGTAGCCTCCTGCGTCCGGAAACCCAGCACACCACGAAAGGGAGCCTGGCGTGCCTCGTGTCCGTCCAGGGTGCTCAGGATTCCCGAGGGCCATTGTCAGCTCGTCGTTCTCTCTGTCGGGGAAGAATGTCCCTTCATGCGCTGCTTTGATATACTGCCGCATCTTCCTGAGTGGTGTTTCCAATTGCTTGTCCGTCCAAATGCACCACCCTGTTATAGGGTCCAAGGTTCCGCCAGCCCCGAAGAACCAAGTCCGGCAACGTTCTGGCCAGTGCATTGTCTCTGGTTCGATCCCTTTCTGAAGCAGATCATTCTCAGCCTTGGCCCACTTAGGCCGGGCTACGAGGTAGCCGCCCGACCCCGTGCGATGGTGATGCTTCTTCTTCGCAGCATTTATCCGGTTTGTCTCCGACATCTTCTGACTCTTTTCCGACTTCTTATGGGCCACAAATGCGGGCCAGTCATCTTTGATCTTCTCATATATGCCCACGAATTCTGGAGTCGTTTTATCTTTGATAAACGTATTCAGTTTTTTCTTCCATGCCCTGAATTGGTCTGCCATCTTCGAAAGTGCAGCAGACTTGATTAACTCCTCTTTAACTGGGTTCGCCGGATCAACCTCTCGCGGTAGGACGAAATTTGACTCCAGCTCAGTCCAAAGATCTTCTTTCTGCATATCAGTGACATAAGTCACCTGAGCGTCGTTTGCAGCCGGCTTTAACCATTGATGGATGCTGATCGGGATCTTGTCCCTAACCAGAACCCCGCACTGATTAACAAATGCGTTCTTTGTCCGGATGGGTGCAATCGGCTCGCAGGAGCGCGAGATTTCTGAGATCTCAAACTTTTCATCCGGCCTCAACTTTTTCTTCGCTCCTCGTCTCTTTACCGAAGATTTGCTCGATCCGGAGGGCTAGAAAAAGGAACAAGGACGAGAGTTAATGAATGAATCAATTAACTAGTCAGCACATGCTTAACTAACATATATACCTCCTGGCCGGACTCGGTTCGGTCACCGGAGCCAGCATCACGGTCTCCTTCTTGCACCGGCATTGGGTCACCGGAGCCGTCCTCACGGTCTACTTCTTCCATGTGCATTGGGTCACCGGATCCATCAATATCATAGCCTAGATCTTCCAGCTGCAGCTCTTTTTCGACCTGGTCATCGGTGTCATTGAGAAATGACAAGACGGCATTTTGTCCATCTACGATTAGTTCCATCAACATCGCTTCTTGTGCTAGGTCTCGGGTGTTGTGGTCCATTGTTTCTACAAATATTTACAACATGCCAATTATTATTCAAACATGACAGATGGATATATTAATGGCAAACGTAGAACTAGCTTCAACCCTCGACTGCTCGGCGATCCACAAACCCTAGACCCCCTCATGTCACATTTTGTCTAGTGTCAAAGGATTCAACAAAACCAATACTTCATCATTAGGCGAAAGTAACAGTAGCATGATGGTACGAAGCTCTCCAAAGTTGTTTTGGAACGGAGTCCCCGGATAAGATAATTCGTAACAAAAGACGGATTTTCCTATCAGGGACTTCGTTCCAGAACAACTTTGCATAACTTTGTACCAAAATGCCCCGGTTACTTCTGGCAAATGATGAAGTCATGGAATTCTTCAATACTTTGACACTAGCTAGGCAACCTCTCTCGACCCCTCGACCCCCGACTTCTCGGCGATCCACAACCCTAGTCCCCCTCATGTCACCTTTTGTCTAGTGTCAAATGATTCAACAAAACCAATACTTCATCATTAGGCGAAAGTAACAGTAGCATGATGGTACGAAGCTCTCCAAAGTTGTTTTGGAACGAAGTCCCAGATAAGATAATCCGTAACAAAAGACGGATTATCCTATCAGGAACTCCGTTCTAGAACATCTTTGCATAACTTCGTACCAACATGCCCCGGTTACTTCTGGCAAATGATGAAGTCATGGAATTCTTCAATACTTTGACACTAGCTAGGCAACCTCTCGACCCCCCCGACTTCTCGGCGATCCACAACCCTAGACACCCTC
>LR738713.1:690138466-690151319 GCA_902687465.1 Secale cereale
ACTAGGACGTGTGTCATGATATTGAAGAAGGATGGTGGGAACACAAGCTCGAAACTGACAAGACATTGCGCCACATCACTCCTTAGCCTTGGTACGATTTCTGGATCGATCACCTTCTGAGAGATTGCATTGAGGAATGCACATAGCTTCACAATGGCTAATCGGACGTTTTCCGGTAGAAGCCCCCTCAATGCAACCGGAAGCAGTTGCGTCATAATCACATGGCAGTCATGAGACTTTAGGTTCTGGAACTTTTTCTCTGCCATATTTATTATTCCCTTTATATTCGACGAGAAGCCAGTCGGGACCTTCATACTGAGAAGGCATTCAAAGAAGATTTCTTTCTCTTCTTTCGTAAGAGCATAGCTGGCAGGACCTTCATACTGCTTCGGAGGGATGCCGCCTTTTTCGTGCAAACGTTGCAGGTCCTCCCGTGCCTCAGCTGTATCTTTTGTCTTTCCATACACGCCCAAGTAGCCTAGCAGGTTCACGCAAAGGTTCTTCGTCACGTGCATCACATCGATTGAAGAGCGGACCTCTAGGTCTTTCCAGTAGGGTAGGTCCCAAAATATAGATTTCTTCTTCCACATGGGTGCGTGTCCCTCATCGTCATTCGGAACAGCTAGTGCGCCGGGGCCCTTTACAAAGATTACGTGTAAATCATTGACCATAGCAAGTACGTGATCACCGGTACGCATGGCGGGCTTGTTCCGGTGATCTGCCTCGCCTTTGAAATGCTTGCCTTTCTTTCGACATTGATGGTTGGTCGGAAGAAATCGACGATGGCCCAGGTACACATTCTTCCTGCACTTGTCCAGGTATATACTTTCAGTGTCATCTAAACAATCCGTGCATGCGTGGTATCCTTTGTTTGTCTGTCCTGAAAGGTTACTGAGAGCGGGCCAATCGTTGATGGTCACGAACAGCAACGCCTTTAGGTCAAATTCCTCCTGTTTGTGCTCATCCCACGCACGTACACCGTTTCCATTCCACAGCTGTAAAAGTTCTTCAACTAATGGCCTTAGGTACACATCAATGTCGTTGCCGGGTTGCTTAGGGCCTTGGATGAGAACTGGCATCATAATGAACTTCCGCTTCATGCACATCCAAGGAGGAAGGTTATACATACATAGAGTCACGGGCCAGGTGCTGTGATTGCTGCTCTGCTCCCCGAAAGGATTAATGCCATCCACGCTTAAAGCAAACCATACGTTCCTTGCGTCCTTTGCAAACTCCTCCCAGTACTTTCTCTCGATTTTTCTCCATTGCGACCCGTCAGCGGGTGCTCTCAACTTCCCGTCTTTCTTACGGTCCTCACTGTGCCATCGCATCAACTTGGCATGCTCTTTGTTTCTAAACAAACGTTTCAACCGTGGTATTATAGGAGCATACCACATCACCTTCGCAGGAACCCTCTTCCTGGTGGGCTCGCCATCAACATCACCAGGGTCATCTCGTCTGATCTTATACCGCAATGCACCACATACCGGGCATCGTTCAGATCGTTGTATGCACCGCGGTAGAGGATGCAGTCATTAGGGCATGCATGTATCTTCTGCACTCCAATCCTAGAGGGCATACGACCTTCTTTGCTGCGTATGTACTGTCGGGCAATTCGTTATCCTTCGGAAGCTTCTTCTTCAATATTTTCAGTAGCTTCTCAAATCCTTTGTCAGCCACAGCATTCTCTGCCTTCCACTGCAGCAATTCTAGTACGGTACCGAGCTTTGTGTTGCCATCTTCGCAATTGGGATACAACCCTTTTTTGTGATCCTCTAACATGCGATCGAACTTCAGCTTCTCCTTTTGACTTTCGCATTGTGTCCTTGCATAGACAATGACCCGGCGAAGATCATCATTTGGTTCCTTTTGATCTTCAGCAGCTTCACCCGTTGCAGCATCATTGGGCACATCGTCTGGTTCCTCTTGATCTTCACCAGCTCCCCCCATTGCAGCATCACCGTATTCAGGGGGCACATAGTTGTCATCGTACTCTTCTTCTTCGCCGTCTTCCATCATAACCCCTATTTCTCCGTGCCTCGTCCAAACATTATAGTGTGGCATGAAACCCTTGTAAAGAAGGTGGGAGTGAAGGATTTTCCGGTTAGAGTAAGACATCGTATTCACACATTTAGTGCATGGACAACACATAAAACCATTCTGCTTGTTTGCCTCAGCCGCATTTAGAAACTCACGCACGCCCTTAATGTACTCGGAGGTGTGTCTGTCACCGTACATCCATTGCCGGTTCATCTGCGTGCATTTATATATAGTTAAGTGTGTCAAAAACCATTATAGAACATCATAAATAGATAATTAAGTGACCAAATGGATAAAAGTTCATCATCACATTAAAACCAAAGTACATACATATATATATTGTTCTCATCTAACAACATATAGCTCTCCATACACATCGAAACTATGTAAAACATTTCAACGCGAAAACAAATGCTATCATAATCGCAACCAAGGTAACAATTGATCCAACGGCATAATGATACCAAGCTTCGGTATGAATGGCATATTTTCTAATCTTTTTAATCTTCAACCACATTGCATCCATCTTGATCTTGTGATCATCGACGACATCCGCAACATGCAACTCCAATATCATCTTCTCGTCCACAATTTTTTTTATTTTTTCCTTCAAGAATTTGTTTTCTTCTTCAACTAAATTTAACCTCTCGACAATAGGGTCCATCTTGATCTTGTGATCATCGATAACTTCCGCAACATGCAACTCCAATTCCATCTTCTCCTCCTCCATTTTTTCCAATTTTTTCTTTAACGAAATGTTTTCCGCTTCAACTAAATTTAACCTCTCCACAAGAGGGTCGGTTGGAATTTCCGGTTCAACTACCTCCTAGACATAATAAAACATCTATGCATGTCAGGTTGGTCGACATAACTATCATAAGCACTAAAACAAATAGTTATTAATTAAAGATAATATACCACATCCGAATCGTAGACCGGACGAGGGCCCACGTGGGCGGATATCAAAACCATCGCACTATATCATAACAAGCAATAATAAACGTAAGAAAATTAGACAAACATCTATCTAAAGCAATAATAAAAGTAAGAAAAGCATGGACATAACAAGAGGCTCACCACGGTGGTGCCGGTGACGAGATCGGCGGGGGCGATCGACGGCGGCGAAGACGGGGACGGGACGTGACGGACCGCTAAACCTAGACAAATCTCGGAGAAAATAGAGCTTCGAGAGGAGAAAAGCTTAACTAGTGTGGCTCGGGCATTCCACCGAACACGTTGTGTGCATAGGAGGTGAGCTAGAGCACCACTAACCCCTCTCCCCCTCGACCAGAAAAAAAACAGAGCAGTGAGCTCTGCTCTTGAGTGAGGGGGTTTATATAGGCAACTCACTGGTCCCGGTTGGTGCTACAAACCGGGACTAAAGGGGTGCCTTTGGTCCCGGTTCATATCACCAACCGGGACCAATAGTGGTGGGCCAGGAGCAAGAGCCATTGGTCCCGGTTTTTAGCTCCAACCGGGACCAATAGGTCCAGACGAACCGGGACCAATGGCCCACGTGGCCCGGCCGGCCCCCTGGGCTAACGAACCGGGTCCAGTACCCCCATTGGTCCCGGTTCTATATTGAACCGGGGCTAATGGCCTGGACCAATACCCTGTTTTCTACTAGTGGTGTTGTCCTATGGTGCATTCTGTGTCGCACGCACGTGAAGGATTCCCGCTGTAGGGTGTTGCAATACGTTCATGATTCGCTTATAGTGGGTAGCTAGAGTGACAGAAGCTTAAATCCGAGTAAGGGGGTTGTTGTGTATGGGATAAAGGGGACTTGGTACTTTAATGCTATGGTTGGGTTTTACCTTAATGATCTTTAGTAGTTGCGGATGCTTGCTAGAGTTCCAATCATAAGTGCATACGATCCAAGAAGAGAAAGTATGTTAGCTTATGCCTCTCCCTCATATGAAATTGCAATGACGACTATTGTTAACAATTGCCTAGGACAATTCCGCACACTAATCCATCATTATTCCACACTCGCTATTTATAATATATAGTAATATATTCTAATTTTATATTAACAACACCTATTTTCATATTTTAGTTCTCTGATATCATGCAAAGCTGCGCCACCGAGAGAGAGGGGGAGAGGTTCTCGCCCTTGTGGTTCCTCCTCCATGGCCTCCCCCTAGATGGGGAGAGGTTCTCCCTCTGGTCCTTATCCTCCATGACGATGATGGCCCCCTCCGGGATCCTCCTCCATGGCCTCCGGTGATGATGGCCCCCTCCGACAGGGTGCTAGAGAGGGCCTATATTGGTTTTTGGTGGCTACAGAGGCTTACAGCGGCGGAACTCCTGATCTAGGTTTCTTTTCGGAGGTTTCTGTATTTATAGGAATTTTTGGCATCGAGAACAAGTCAGGGAGGGTCCACGAGTCAATCACAAGGATGGAGCACCCTCCCGGGGGGTAGGGCACGCCCTCCACCCTTGTGGTTGGCTCGGGACTCTTCTGGCCCAACTCTTTTGCTTCGGGGGCTTCTTAAATTTTCAGGTCAATTGGACTCCCTTTGATATTCCTTTTCTGCAAAACTCAAAATCAAGGAAAAAATAGAATCTAACGCTGGGCTCTAGGTTAATAGGTTAGTCTAAAAACATATAAAATAGCATGTACATGCATATAAAACATCCAAGATAGATAATATAATAGCATGAAACAATAAAAAATTATAGATACATTGGATACGTATCAGTTCCTACATATTCTATGAAGATCTTTATCGGTCGAACCTCGATGCCAAGGATTCAGCTAATCCCGCATGCAGTTCCCTTTGTCCATCGGTATGTTACTTTCCCGAGATCCGATCGTCGGTATCTCAATACCTAGTTCAATCTCGTTACCGACAAGTCCCTTTACACGTTTCGTAATACAACATCTCGTGGCTAACTCCTTAGTCACATTGCTTGCAAGCTCATTGTGATGCTGTATTATCGAGTGAGCCCCGAGATACCTCTCCGTCATACGAAGTGACAAATCCCAGTCTGTTGATCCATGCCAACTCAACAGACAACCTCAGAGATACCTGTAGAGCATCTTTATAATCACCCAATTACGTTGCGACGTTTGATACACACAAGGTACTCCTCCGGTGTCAGTGAGTTGCATGATCTCATAGTTATAGGAACAGATACTTGACATGCAGAAAACGATAGCAATAATCTTGATACGATCGTATGCTACACTTATAGTTTGAGTCTTGTCCATCACATCATTCTCCTAATGACGTGATCTCGTTATCAAATGACAACTCATGTCTATAGCTAGGAAACCATAGCCATCTTTGATCAACGAGCTAGTCCGGTAGAGACTCACTAGAGACATGTTGTTGTCTATGTATCCACACATGTATTTGAGTTTTCAATTAATAGAATTATATCATGGATAATAAACGATTATCATGAACAAGGAAATATAATAATAACCACTTTATTATTGCCACTAGGGCATATTTGCAACAGATAGACGATGACCAAAGACACGGATGATCACTTTGGCGAACCTATGCACTGACAAAAATGTAGTATCTTCGCCAATGCGAAGATGTTCGTCGGCACAGTCAGCCTGAATGCCATATGCAATCACTCGCATAGCTGCCGAGATTTTCTGATATGTGCTAAAACCCTTCAAGCCCGCTACATTTCTCCTATGGGTAAAAAAATCGAGAATTGGCCTCGCAAGCTTCCACTATTTTTACAAAGACGGATTGTTGAATTCGATACCTTCTCCAGAAGAGGTGCGACGGATAAGTAGGTGATGTCGCGAAGTAGCCGTGCATCAACATCATGTTCCTGAGATGGCTATTTCGAGGGATGCAAAGACGGTCGACAGTCGATCCACGGCATCTCTTTCTATTCCTATCCTTGAGCTCCTTCACGGTGAGGATCACCACCACCATCTGTCGTCGATTGTTCTCAAGTAGCGTCTCTATGTCCGAGTCGTCGGACGAGGACGATTCCTCGAGAAAAAAAATTCCTCGCAAAGGCTCAAATCCATCTACAAATCGCAATGGACCTCACATGAACGAAAATCATTTGCTAAATCTAATTTGAAGGGGCAGAGAAAGACTCACCGGCGGATCCGGGCGAGCGATGACTCTGCGGTGGTCGATCCGGGGCGCAGGCGAATCAGCGTTGTGGACCCGGGTCTGTGGCGGCCCGGCGGTGTGTTTCCACCGGCGGATAAGGCCGGAACCGAAGGCGGTGGGCGGGCGACGACGGCGGCGGATGGCTACGGGATTTGGGAGGGGGAGGGATGCGCAGGCTGAAACGTTCCTCCCGCCGTCTGCTTTTCCACTATATAGGGCACTGATAGGCAGGGGGAACCTGTGTTTTCGTTGGTCGGTGAAGGACAATTTACCGTGCCCCTCAATAAAATTTAAGGGTCGAGGACGTTTAAGGTATCTGTTCGAGCCATTTTTTTTCGTCCAAAATCATAACTGACGAATATTTTACAGTTCGACGCAATATACGAGATCAGGAGATGTTATAAGACAGTAACTAGTTTGAATCATGCATGCTCTGTGCACACCGTTGGACACTTCTTGGGACTGTTCACATGGGTTCCGCTTTGCTCAATGGACTTGTACCATTGGTAGATATAGACCACAGATAAACGACAAGAGATACAAGGAAAGCACATTGCGCTTTAATCGAGAAGAACAATGTCAAACCGGCAAGTTGCAGTAATGAAAACACAGTAAAACTACTCAGGGGAGAGATGGAATCTCCATCTCACTCCCTTAGTTGTCACTTGTTGGTACGTGTCAACTGCCAAGGTTTCTTTTGTGCACACCTTCTGTTTTTACGCTTTTTTATGTGCACTAGCACATACGACTGTGGGTTGCAACGGAGAAAAAAATATCTTCGCAACGACGGAGAAAAAAAATATCTTCGCATCCCTCGTTGCGAAGCCCGTTCTCACTGTCTTGCTGATATTGTAGTAATCAAGAGCATCTACAGCCGTACGTCTCGAACCATTATGTCCGCGGATGCGTCCGGTCAAGAGAGAATGAAAAACGTGTTTCAACTGAACCCCTCGTATGATAAATATATAGAGGATATGAGGATTTGCGGACACGCCCGGTCAATCAGTCACGTAGGACATGGCTCCACGCGGATCACCTTTTCATTCTCTCTTTTCACATCCATCAATCACATGAAAATGACTGGACATATGAAAAAGAAAATGAAGAGTGTAGCTACGCGGACGGATAAATAGAGACTCAAAACAGACACGTTCGATCATTGGCCGGATGCGTCCGCAGGCATTTAAAGGGTCATATTTACTATGTAAGGGTAAGGTTGTAATGCTCGAAATTCATTTTCTAGTCTAACCACACTCTTTATTAATAATTATGAACAAGGTTCATAGGGATAATCTAACCGGAAGCCCTAAAGCGTGACTATGTGCCTTTTTTTAAGACAGTACAGACGCAAACGCTCATACATACGCGCATACACTCACCCCTATGAACGCACACACGCACACACTATCCCTATGAGCACCTCCGAGAGACTGAGCCAACATATCATCTTGAGTTTACGAAGTCATCGTAGGCGTCTCGTCGTCGACGGGAACGTCTCCTCCTACTGCAAGCGCATGACCGGAAATCCTAAAATAAATTCAGGAATAATGCAAGCACCAGGACTTGAATCCTGATGGGCTGAGGATATCACGGTCCCTCTAATCATCCAACCACAGGTTGGTTTACGTGTGACTGCACTGACTATGTGCCTTAATATAAGAAAATGCGTAGGGGTGGAACGATGTGGCCCGATATGGGCGAGGCGTGTGCATGGAGTGAGTGCGTATGAAAACGCTGCGCACGGATGGACCAACGGACCGTGGGCTGTTTACCTAAAATATTTCATGGTGTTTTTTATAAAATGCCATGACGGACCAAAGCAAAAACATGACCTCATTTTGTTAGTAGGTATAGTTATATAGATATAGGAGCAATGCTAGACTCACGGGCAAAAGTTTTTCAGAATCAACGGACTTGCATACGTGGAGGGTTAGGATTGGGATTAAAGGATGGGAACGGCCCCATACCCCGAAAATCAAAGGGGGGGGGGGGGCAGAGTGTTATTGTTAGGCAAAATCCGCAAAAGGTCTGTAATTTTCCATCAGTGAAGTATTATTGCAATATAGATATGCACGTTCACTCAATTCCTGCAGTTTTTCTATTCCTACACATCTTACCTTTTTAACATAATCAAATGCAGACGCTCATACATACATAAATACATTCGCCCCTATAAATGGCATGCATACACATCCTATTTCTATGAGCACCTTCAAGAGACAGAACCGATACATTATTTCAAGATTGACGAAGTTGCTACCGACGCCTCCACAGCCGACCGTAATGTCCCCTCCCCCTCCCGCACATAGCCAGAACCCAGAAGGCATGAAATCGATCAACGAAAATGATGCACCAATTTCAAATCTAAGACTTAAACTCTATTGGATCGAAGATACCACTATCTTTCTAACAAACCAACTGGTTCGCTCCATGCACCTTACTTATTTCATGTGTTTGAAACACAGCGTTAATTAGCCAGAATGTGACTAGCTAGTGAGTAGTGATCACACAAACAGTGTGACATTTGACAGGCCTCCCTGTGCAGCTATAGCTAGTTCTGGATGGACCTGCCTGATGCACAGACTAGCATGCACCTGTCGCCTCTCTCTCTCTCTCTCTCTCTCTCTCTCTCTCTTCACGTGGACTTTGAGAGTGCCAGCTTTGTTCTGTAGCGTTCAGCTACATCCAAGCGTTGCATAGCGACCCGGCACGTACCTTTTCCTGTGGCTACGGGGCTGTTTGGTTCCCAGCCACACTTTGCCAAGCCAAAATTTGGCAGCCACAGTTTTGTTGGCATGTGTTTGGTTTTTGCCATACTTTGGCTTGCCACACTTTATTGCCCCTATGACCTACTTGTCATAGAGACAATTTTTTTGCCAACTTTTGCCAAAGTTTGGCGTCCAATTTCTTAGCCACACTTGTGTGGCTTGCCACACTTTTGTGGCTTGCCACACTTTAGCTTGGGTGCACTAGTCTCCAACCAAACAGACCCGTCAATCCACCCCCATATGTGTGGTGTGCCTCAACCAGGCCGGGTCACACACAGACGCAGTGAGAGCAGCAGCGCCCATGCATTGTTTGCTTGCAGACGATCGACGAGGGGCCAACCAAGATCGCTACTGTTCCAACCAAGATCGAGGGAACAATTAGCGGTGCATTCTACGTAGTACTACTACAACCATAGCTAGAGCTAGCATGCCGCTGCTGCTCATCCATCGATGAGCCATGAACTGGGGATGCGTGCCTTGGATCATCTGCTTGTATCTTCCTCCCCTGTCGTGTGCTTCCTGTCTGGTCTCGCCTGAGACCTACATACACGTACACTCTGATGCATCCATCCAGCCTCACTGAGACCGGTCATAAGCTGAGGACGTACCAGCTAATTAATGCCCACTGCGCTTGCTTGCTGATTAGCCCAGTCCTTTCAGCTTTGAAACCAGCGCCACCCAGAGAAGAAACCAACATGAAATATAAAACCGGCGCTGACATGTATCAATATTACTATATTATTTTATACTCTGAGGTTGGTCGTCATAGTGGGGACTAATTATATTAGTGTCATGCATACAATAATACTTTAAATTACTATTTTTATAGTGCAAAGTAACATACTAATAGTAATGCAAAGTTATTTTTAGGTTGTAGATTTATCTTGTCTAAAGAAGCGTTATGTTGCAGCGTATTATGTTACCACTTCGCATTAATTACGTGTTACATAAGCAAAAATTTCTTAAAATGCGTTATGTTACTAGTTAAGTTACTCCCACTATGACTAGCCTCGTAGTGGGAATAACTTAGTTAGTAATATAACGCACCCCAAGATAAGTTTACTTATGTCGCATGTAATTAATGAAGAGATGTCGTTAGAGTAACATAATATATTACTATTACATAACACTTACCAAGACAAAAAATGAGTCTACAAGATAATCCATACAATCATCTATGACACTACCTCTATGTTACTTCCTCACTATGAAGATAGTAATATAGACTAGTGTTATATGCAAGACAGTATTCTAAATTACTCCCCACCATGACTCGTCTGATGATCATCATCCAGATGATCATCATCCAAACAGGCATGCTGCATGCATGTATCAAGCAGGCAGTAAAACTCCAAATTGTAACAGATTAAGTTCCGGTCTGGTCCGGTCTTCACATTCACATCCAAGTTCCAAGGAGACCGGTCGACCAAATGTACATCACATGCATACATGCATGAAACATGGCAAAATTAAACTGAAATTCTGGTCTAGCTAGTTTGCCAAAGCGATCGAACACGTCCACTAATTAATTAACACGACCAAAGATTACCCAGGAAACTAATTTATTAACCTTTGTTCTTCTAAATGCAGTAATGTGCATGCTCTCTTCATTGTTCCATCGCTATGCATGCACCTTACCTTGAGAGCTTCCATGCATTTCTTGCCGATCGATCGATCCTGCTGTATGTTGCTACTTCAGCTCAGCAGGGTCCAGCGAGCCCATGTGGAGCCCGGCGCCGCTGCCGCTGTGCCGCCGGGGCGGGCCCATGCCGGCTTGGACCACGCCGCCAGGGCCGACGCCGAGGAAGTCCCGAGTGCTCAGCTTGCCGTCGTCCACGGGGAAGCCCCCGCCGCTGCCGAACGCCCCAGCGCGACCGCCGGTTGTGGCACTGGCGCCGCTCCCGCTACCCAGAGAGTTCATGATGAGGTCATGGAACGACTGCCTCTCGCTCGCCGCCGCAGCCGCGGCCGACGACCCGCCTTCCCCGCCGCCGCTCCTCATACCCGGGCCACGGAGCAGCCCGGCGCCGCCGGCGCCAGCGTTGTGGCTGCTCGTCGTCGCGCCCATCTGCGCGGCCTTCTGCAGCAGCGCAGTCGCGGACATCTGCGGGAGCCCGCCGCCCGACTCAGACGAGCTGTACAGCGAAGGGAAGCCCCCGCCACCGCCTCCCAGGACGCTGCCGGACGCGACCATGCCGCCATTCTCTCCATTTCCATTGTTGTTGTTGCCATTTCCAGCGCTGCCGTTGTATTGGTTCTGGAAGACCAGGCGCGAGTCCTGGCCGCTGCCGTTGCCATTGCCTGAGAAGAAGCCAAGGTTCAGGAGGTTGTTATTACCGTTGCCGCTGCCGCTTCCCTGGTGCTGGTCCGGAAGTTGCATAAGGCCATGGAAGGCCGCGGGGGACTTTCCCTGGAGGAGAGAGCCCTGGTTGCCATGGGAACGGTGGACGTCATCCTCGGCAAAGTCCTGGGCGCCGCCGCCCCCCATATAGAACGGGGAAGAGGTGGCGGCCTGGGAGCGGAACATGGAGGACCCCGAGGAGGATGGCATGAGGTGCTCAAACTGACCGGCGTTGCCGCCACCTCCACCAAGGTTGAGGACGTCGATGGCCGACGATGAGTGGTGGCCGGATTGGTCTGGGAAGCCGCCGGCCATCTGGGGCGCCATGCCGGAGAGATTACCGAGGGCCATGTTGCCAGGGCCGCCGTACATGCCGGCGCCGATCGGCGGCAGCCGCGCGCTCTCTTGGGCCAGCGCGTCGCAGAAGGCGCGGTGGGTGATGAAGCTGTCCCTCCTGCATGCACACGTAGAAAAAATGTCAAGAACTTTTCATACCAAATAATGCGCATGAATGCAAGTCACAATATAATTGTCACCCTTATAAAAGGAAACATTATAATTGTCTGATCAAATAATCTAGAATCAAACATATGCATCTAGTCAAATTAAATCGAGGCGAAAATTCGACCTACAAATAAATTTCAGCAACAAAAATAAAGTAGTATCAGACATGATACATGCATGAACAGTCAAATGTTCACATCTGGCCGCAAGGGAGTATATGGAATTAATCGGGTAATCAGGTGATGAACTGAATTTATCATTTAATCGTTAATCATTGGCTAACTACACAAATATAGGCAACAATGACACATGCAATATAATGCCTTCTCTATTTCTTTTTAAACAAAAATTATCTTGTCTAAGAAAACGCCAAATCCCCCAATCATAGTCAATTTGGATGCGGGCGGCTATGGAAGAGCTGGCTGGTAGGCTAATAATTTAGTACTCCCTCCGTCCGGAAATACTTATCATCAAAATGAATAAAAATGGATGTATTTAGATATATTTTAGTTCTAGATAAATCCCTTTTTTGTCCATTTTGATGACAAGTATTTTCAGATGAAAGGAGTACCCTTGTAGGAATTAATCGGGAATCTACCAATCACTAACAACACTGTGAAAGAAATCATGCCATCAAAAGATCAATTGCACATCCTCGCATCACAAACTACTGGAGCACCAGATATACATAACATGTAATTCAGAACTATAATTCAAAAAGTGAATATTGACAGAAATAATTCAATAAGATTGTCGTTTCTTTTGCTATCTAAGGCAATGCTAGCTGTCAATTAATTTTGACCGATGATTTTTGAGAAATAGATTGATCCTATTCGACAAAGAAGATTAAGCTATAGATTGCACAATGCTTTATTTTGTAAGGAAAACAAATACTAAGCTGAAAACATAATGATATCATCAAAATGAGGCAAAACTAGCCAAAGGTGCATGCCAAATATGCATCGCCCTAACTATAGTAATCCAGGAAAATTAACCCGTTCTGCCTAATCTCTTTCACTCTCTGCCGAACACAATATTTCACAAAACTTTGTAGATTTGCCTTCTATTTAACTATTCATAAAATCTGTTTAGTAAAGGTAGTGGTG
>LR738713.1:690157291-690249392 GCA_902687465.1 Secale cereale
ATCATGTGCGCTTTTCCTCTCTCGGGCACCCACATGCACCATGCACGCTCTTCCTCTCTGTCACACAGACCTACGGTGGAGCCCGCCCTTCGGCCACGTGTGGGAGCACGCTAGGCCGCGGCACGCTGCCAAGACGTGCTAGGGGGGGGGGGCATCCTCCGACCACGTATGGGAGCGCGCTAAGTCACGAGACGCAGCCGAGACGTGCTAGGGGGCCCACCCACCTGCACCACGCGCATTCTTCCTCTCTCTCAGACACACATACCCCCCATGCATGGAGCCCACCCTCCGACCCCGTGTGGGAGCGTGCTAGGTCGTGAGACGCTACTGAGGTGTGCTAGGGGGTCCACCCACGTGCACCATGTGAGCTCTTCCTCTCTCACACACATACAGACTACAGACCTAATGTGGAGCCCGCCCATGTGACCTTTTTGAGGCCTTTTGAAAGTTGAAACTCCCAAAAGTTCATACAACTTTCTAGAGTTGGAAATCCAAAAGTCGGGTCCTTGTTTTTCTATAAGTGCATACATGCATTTTTGATAGTTGGTAAAAGCAGGAATTGCCAGAAAGGAAGTATGACCATCATCGGGATTTTCTAAAAACAAAAGAAGCCCTGTCCGAAATTGACATATGATGTGTACACATCTATTTCAAAAGAGGCCCGATCGGGGGCAGCCGACGTGGGCATCGCCTTTACATCCATGCAAAGAAGAGGGGTAGGTGACCGTGTCCTGGACTAGGGGTACTCACCACATCGTCTCCCGGCCAGATGGGCCGTGCCAAGGACCACCAATGGGTTTCACTGGTGGGCCAGATACAGAAGAACCATGGCGCATGCAAGGAAGGTTCCCGAAGACTTGGTGCATACTTCAAGACTTAAAGGTCGATTACATCACGACTTACCATACATGTAGCTGACGTACTTGTATCCCTAGACCCCTTTGGTGCCTATGTAAACCAGAGGGTAGGGCACATAGAGGGTTATAAACAATATTGTGGTGGATACACATGTGCTATGTACTCCATCCACAATCAATATGAACAAAAGCAGGACGTAGGGTAGTATCTCTTCGAGAGAGCCCGAACCTGGGTAAAACCTCTCGGCTACTGTTACCATCTTGTCAAGGCTATCAGCTCAGGACCCCTACCCGATATACGTCGAAATCAACTGCGACATTGATGGCCCATGCAGGTCCCCGCTCATAGCCGCCATCATCTGATGGGAATCAACATAGGTGAGCAGATCAGATCTGACACAACCTTTGTGTCGGGCCAAATCTTAGTTTACTTCAGCATCACACTTTCCGCTGACTCGACCGACCACCTGGGCCAAGTCGAGAACCTCGCTCTAGCCAGATCATGTGGTTTGGAAACTTGGAGTACGCCAAGGATTCCCATTGGGAACTTAACTTCTTGACCTAGGTGTTAGACCAGATCGAGGGAACAACAAGTTGATCATGTCTCGTCACTGGTGTTAGATCAGATTAGATCGGATTTTGAGCATTTCGTCCCGAACATTTTTACATGGCAACTTTAGTTCATAGGGGATGGCAACTTTAGTTCATAGGGGATGGCAACTTTCTCCTTTTTCATTTTTTGTCAGAAAATTGCCATGTTTCCCTAATCTCACGCAAACTAAACTTGCCATCTAAAACGTTCGGGTTGCCATGCTTAAATCCCGAACGTTCGGGAATTATCATTATCGTTGATATAAGAGTTCCATGGTTCTCCCTAAGATAACGAAACTCCTCCACTAGGGATTATATTTCATTCTCTGCTCCTGCTTCTCCGTTGCCACAGAGTGGTTGTGTCCACAATTAAGGCCCTTAAATCGGTACCAAGCATTAAGTTCAATGGATCAACATTACCTCATGTTGCTTCGGTCCTCCTAGATATCTCTACCTGTCACGTCAGAGGTCACATATTTCCTAAACAATATGTGTTACCTATGTAGGTCTTGAGATCATGTTGTCTCGGCCCTTAAATTAGAAAACACGTATAGAGTTCACCACAACATAACAATGTAATGGTTGATCAAACTACTATAAATGCAAATGATGACATATGGAATAGGCACAATTTGATATTTCCACTCACCTACATCTCCCATACCTAGGGGAATTACTCACACATCATAAGAGGGGAATCAATCACAAGAGAGATAAATCCAATGAAAACCATATCGATAATACCGTGAAGATCCACAATAACATGAAATGGATAATTCAAATAGTGTTGATCTCCAAACGAGATATAGTAATATTACAATTGTTCTCCCAATCGGAATTCCTCTGACAATAGTGCAAATGGTGATGATGATGATGATGATGATGGAGATGAAAGAACCAAAGACTAAGACGATCTTCCAAGGTTCTTCAGATCCTCCTCTCCTCTGTTCTGGTGATGTGGCGGTGTCTAGGGTTCTCTTCTACCCTCAGACCCTTCACGAAAGTTGCTTTTATAGACGTGATGGAGCTTATGGCAGTCCATGCGACCGCTCATGCGAGAGCTTGCAATCGTATGGAACATCGTCTTTTGCTCTGGTGCACTTGTGGACTTGGGTATCTTCACGAAAGTTGCTCCATTTGACTTGATTTGCATCAATCTCTCTTGGTTTCCTTCCATAGATGATATTTCCAGTCAAACATTGAGGACGTAGATTTTCTTCTCTTTCGAGGGATTATCGTTAGAAATATCCGAAGAATTTCAGTTAAACCGGGAAAATGTCGCTACTAAAACATCACAAATTCTTGAGCCATCACCCACGACGACTTAAGGGTCAGGCTAGTCCATATGGCCGACAAGATAAACAACGAGAAAAAATGGATCTGAGAGGAACAACAGGACCTCGACAACCTCTGGCAGAGCTCTATCAAACAAAGGAGGCAGTTAAAGCCAAGATGAGGCAGCCAAAGAAATATACAATGCCCCATCTACTACAGGAACCCTATGAAAGAGCTCGACATGGTCATCGAGGATAGCGCCATATCTTGTTGGGGAACGAAGCATGAAAATCAAAACAATCCTATGAAACACCCAAGATCCAATCTAGGAGATGTATAGATACGAGAGGGGGTGTGTCTACATACCCTTGTAGACCGAAAGCATTAACGATGTAGAGATCGTGGTTGGTGTAGTCATACTCGCGTCGCGATCCAATCCGATCCGAGTACCAAACGGATAGCAACTCCGGGATTAGCACACGTTCATCTCGATGGCATCCTCTCCTTCTTGATCCAGCAAGATAAGGAGAGGAGGTAGATGAGATCAGAACCAACACGACGGTGTGGTGGCGGTGGTAGCGGCGGAATTCCGGCAGGGCTTCGCCAAGCGCATACTGGAGGGGCGTGGGAGGAATTGGGAGCGGGAACGGGCTAGGGTCAAGGGGTGACTGACCCCATGCGCCCCCATCTACATATAGGCTAGGGGGAGGGGAGGGCGTACAAACCCATCTAGGTCCGACCACAAGGTTGAAATCCCTTTAAACTTGGAGATAACATCTTATCTCTAGATTCAACCCATTAAATTTAGAGATAAGAAATTATCTCTAGATTTAAACAATATGTGCCTTGGGTAATGGGGTGGCCAGCCTATGTGGGCTGTAGCCCCACTCCTCGGTCCATATGGGCCCTTCCTAGGTCGTTGGACCCCACGGTGGAACCCCCGGAACCTTCTAGAACCTTCCTGATACAATACCAAAAAAACAAACTTTCTCCGGAACCAAAATAGGATTTCCCATATATAAATCTTTACCTCCAGCCCATTCTGGAGCTCCTCGTGATATCCCAGATCTCATCCGGAACTCCGAACAACCTTCAGAATCTCTGCTATTAATATCTCAATACTACCCTAGTGCTACCGAACGTTAAGCATGCGACCCTAAGAGTTCGAGAATCGTGTAGACATGACCGAGACTCCTCTACGGTCAACAACCAATAGCGGCACCTGGATGCCCATATTGGTTCTCACATATTCCACGAAGATCTTGATCGGTTGAACAATGATGTCAAGGATTCAGTCAATCCCGTATGCAATTCCCTTTGTTCGGCGACATGTTACTTGCCCGAGATTCGATCGTCAGTATATCCATACCTAGTTCAATCTCGTTACCGGCAGGTCTCTTTACTCATTCCGTAATACAAGATCCCGTGACTAACTCATTAGGCACATTGCTTGCAAGCTCTTTACGTTGTAGTATTACCGAGAGGGCCGAGAGATATCTCTCCGTCACACGAAGTGACAAATCTTAGTCTCGATCCATGCCAGCCCAACAGACACCTTCAGAGATACTTGTAGAGCATCTTTATGATCACCCAATTACGAAGTGACGTTTGATAGCACACAAGGTATTCCTCCGGTATCCGGAAGTTGCATGATCTCATGGTCAAAGGAACAGATACTTGACATGAAGAAAGTTATAGAAAATAACTTAAACGATTCAATGCTAAGCTTACAGTTCGGTCTCGTTCATCACATCATTATCCTAATGATGTGATCCCGTTATCAAATGACAACTCATGCCTATGATTAGCAAACCTTAACCATCTTTGATCAACGAGCTAGTCTAGTAGAGGCTCACTAGGGACATGGTATTTGTTTATGTATTCACGCGTGTATTTAAGTTGCCGATCAATACAATCCTAGCATGAATAATAAACATTTATCATGAATAAGGAAATATGATAATAACCAATTTATTATTGCCTCTAGGGCATATTTCCAACATATTTAAGCGTCAATGGGATACGTGGCTAATTAATGAAATGCGACCTCCCCGCTTTGACGGACAAAAGGACGACACCGATAGTGCACCCCGGTCCAGAGGTAAAAGACCATTGACATGGAGGCGCAAGGGCAATGATACCGACAACTCTGTAGAAGGCCTCAATGAGTGTACGAATATCAAGAATCCCATGTATCTTGATGTCCCATCACCCTGAAAATTATACCAGACAGGGCAGCACAGCCACCCGCCTCCTGGACAGGCCAGATGACTCACCTTCATGGCTAAATACCAGGACCCCCTGACTACAACAAGTATGGGGACGTAGATGCGTCCGATGCCCATCACGCCATCGCCCGCACTAGAGGTGCAACCCGCTCATTCTGCTTCACGGACGAGGTGATGTAGCATGATTTCCCATCCCGCTTCAAACCCGTTAACATTGAGCAGTACGACGGGTCAATAGACCCTTACGTCTGGATCGATAATTGTAAGTGCATATGGCGCCCCTTAGTGGTTTTGGACTATTGAGGACAAATGGATTGAGGTACTAATGTGTTTGTGAGTGTACATAGGAGTTATAGTCCGTGAAGATTTGGTTTAACCGAAGAAAGACGAGCCCCAAAAATGTATTTCTTCAAGTGAAGAATTTTGTGTGGCCTATGAGGAAATTGGTGTGAAGACTTGGAAGCTTGAAGACTTTTGCTTTCATAGTTTCTTTCATTTTATTTGAGTCATAAGAAAAATTGTAATGTTAAAGGGGTCTAGGTGATACATATTTCATATTTCCGAAGTGATGCCCAAACCTATACACACTCTTGCCGCTTCGAGTAAAGCCTTTGGAAATCTCCGGTAGTGCTGCCGAATTTGCTAGTGACAAACACTCGGTTCTTCTGGTCGCTGACAAATTCGTTCAAACTAAGGAGTTGGGAATTTGCCGATGCGATCTGCCTATCGTGAGGAAACTGAGTGCCCCGACAAAATGAGAGTTCAATTTTCCGACCGTTGTTGCGCCGCGTGTCAGCTGTCAAGTGGGTTCTTATCCTGACAACGGTCATGTCCAAAGGGAATTTATGACAATCTTAGATATTGAGTTCAGCCATGGATCATTCTAAAAAATTATCTTAGAGGCATAAGCGGATGACTAGCTAACTAAGCACTTAACTTCATGATAGAAGCAAAAGAAATTAAAATTAAAGAGGACAAATTTTCTCTATGCACATCATAAAAATAAAGACTTGGCCTGTTGATGACCCATAAACATAGGGATTGTGACAGTCTCCTAGGGAGTATTTCTATCCAAATTTATTGATTCAACACAAGGGGAGCTAAAGAATATTTATAAGCCTTTGCAATTGAGCTGTCAATTCAACCACACCTGCATAGATAACTTGATTGTGGCAATTTATGAGTAGCACAGTAATATGATAGAAATAGTGATAGAGTGCCAGTAGCAGAAACAGTAACAAGTTTGCAGATTAGTAGCAAAGTGCGACAGTAGTGAATGTAACAGAAACAATAACTGAATAAGTAGGCATCGAGTCAGCGGGTTGTTCATATGAGATTCAATATGCAATGGTCATAACCTAGATAGATGGCAAACTAGCTCCAATTCATCAATCATATGTAGGCATGCATTCAATAGTCATACGTGCCTGCGAGAAGAACTTGCATAACATATTTTACCAATACTAGTTACAAATTTATAATGCCTATTTTAGGTTGTTGTTAAGCATGTTGTAGTAAACAATTATATCAATTTTTTACTCTGTCCCTTTGCTACTGTGCTACTACACAAAATGGAGATATCATTGGAGATGTTGTCGTTTAGTTATTGATACATCCATTTCGCATCATATTTTTATGTTGATATTTATTGCATTATGGATTAATATTTCACATTATGGTACAATATGTATTTCTTTTCTCTCTTATTTTACAAGATTTACATGAAGAGGGGAATGCCGGCAGCTGGAATTCTGGACCGGAAAGGAGCAAATCTAAGATACATATTCCACACAACTCCAAATGTCCTAAATTTTTACAAAGAATTGTTTTGGAATATATAAAAAATATTGGGAGAATAAAAGAAAGAAGGGGACCCCCAGGTGGCCACAAGCCTGGGGGCGCGCCATACCCCCCATGGCACGCCCCAGGGCTTGTGGGCCCCTTGGCCATCGTCCGACGCCCATCTTATGGTATATGAGGGGTTTCAACCTAGAAAAAATTTATAAGGAAGCTTTCGGGACGAAGCGCCGCCCTCTCGAGGTGGAACGAGGGCAGAAGCAATCTAGGGCTCGGATAGAGCTGATCTGCTGGGAAACTTCCCTCCGGGAGGGGGAAATCGAAGCCATCATCATCACCAACGATCCTCTCATCGAGGGAGGGTCAATCTTCATCAACATCTTCACCAGCACCATCTCCTCTCAAACCCTAGTTCATCTCTTGTATTCAATCTTTGTCTCAAAACCTCAGATTGGTACATGTGGGTTTATAGTAGTGTTGATTTCTCCTTGTAGTTGATGCTAGTTGGTTTATTTGGTGGAAGATCATATGTTCATATCCTGGATGCTACTTAATACCCCTCTGATTATGAACATGAATATGCTTTGCGAGTAGTTACATTTGTTACTGAGGCCATGAGAGAAGTCTTATTATAAGTAATCATGTGAATTTGGTATTCGTTCGATATTTTGATAAGATGCATGTTGTCTTTCCTCTAGAGGTGTTATGTGAACGTCGACTACATGACATTTCACCATTATTTGGGCCTAGGGGAAGGGCAGTAATAGGTAGATGATGGGTTGCTAGAGTGATAGAAGCTTAAACCCTAGTTTATGCGTTGCTTCGTAAGGGGATGATTTAAATCGACATGTTTCATCCTATGTTTAGATTTATCTTAATTATTCTTTCGTAGTTGCGGATGCTTGCGAGAGGGGTTAATCATAAGTGAGAGGCTTGTCCAAGTAAGGACATCACCCAAGCACTGGTCCACCCACATATCAAATTATCAAAGTAACAAACACGAATTATATGAGCATGATGAAAAACTTTACGATAATTCCCATGTGTCCACGGGAGCATTTTGCTTTATATAAGAGTTCACGCAGGTTTATTCTTTGCTATAAAAAGGATTGGGCCAACTTGCTGCACCTTTGTTACACTTGTTACTTATTTTCCGTTACAAATTACCTTATCACAAAATTATTAGTTACCGGTAATTTCAGTGCTTACAGAAAATACCTTGCTGAAACCGCTTGTCATTTCCTTCCGCTCCTGTTGGGTTCGACACTCTTACTTATCAAAAGGTCTACGATAGGTCCCCTAGACTTGTGGGTCATCAATTATTATTGCTATTGTTTGATGTATGTTAACCCTGTTGTACGTAACATGCCTTTTCATATACTTACGCAAGGCCACCATGGCCGATGCTGTTGTTTACTGTCGAGGTTAGTTCCATCCCAATGTCTTATAGTATTTTATATCACTTGTGCAATTGCACTTTAGCTTCTAACATTGACTTGTTGCTTGTAGGTACATATGTCAGCGGTACTGATTCATGCTTCGGCCCGGAGGAACACCTCGCCTCCGACTTGGGGCGGGCTTTAGCCCATATGAAGTTCCCCAGGAAGTACCCCTGGGGATTTACAAAGCATAAACTATTCAGTTCAATTTTACCAATACCAGTTGCAATTGTTATGTTTTGTACCGTTGATGTAGTAAACTTGTTGTAGTAAACATGTCTAACCCGTCTTAGCTATTTTCCTACCTTTCTCGAGACAACTAGGTCATTCTCTGCTCTAGCAGCACTTTCCTTTTGTTGTTTAACTCTATTAATTTCAATTTCATTAGTACCAGTTTAAATGACTATATTAGGTTGTTTGTAGTTAACATGTATCTTGTTTATTTCATTAGCGCAACCGTGATGTTCAAGTATGAACTATCCAGTTCAATTTCACCAATACCAGTTACAAACTTACAATGCCTGTGTTGGGTTACTGTAAAGCATGTTGTAGTTAAACAGTTATATCCATTTTTATGCCGTCCCTTTGCTACCATGCCACTCTTTGCAATGAAGATGTCATTGGAGATGTTATCGTTCAATTGCCATTTGATACTTTTGGTGGATGTCAATCATGTTGTAATTAACATGTCTTTCCATGTACTTATGCAGGGCCACAACGGGCGATGATGTTGTTTGCCTTCGTGGTTAGTAGTGTCCCATGTCTTATAGTATTTTTCATCATTTGTGCAATTGCAGTTTAGCTTCTAACATTTACTGGTTGCTTGTAGGTACATATATCAGCAATACTGATCCACGCTTCGACCCCTTTTACGTATGACGCAATGAGATATTTATGAACAAGCGTCAAAATGAGGAAACTAATAAAGATTATCAGGCAAAAGAGACAGGTAATGTGAATTAAACTATTTATTTACACTTTATCCAAGACAATAGTGAGCTTTAGGATGGTAAGTAATTTTGCCTTTTTCTCCTCACAGCAAGTTACTTTATTAAACATGAATATCTTTAAGTTTTCTCCTTTCAGTGTTTTCTGAAGCAGTTTACTCATGATTAGCTTGCAAACTAGATGGCAGGAGTGGAAGCAACGAAGGTTACAATATAGAATTTATATTACCATGATAATGCTCTAGAATTCTTCCTCGAGGCGATGAAGGGTTGGTGGGCTATCATCACAAGGGGTTGGACAAAAGTAGTGCACGCTTTTGACATGGAGGATGTCACATTATGGGCATTCCACTTCTTCAACACAACCGGCAGCCAAAATGATTTACATTTCTCTCTTCACCTTTATCGCCTCTAAATATTGTAGTTTATCATAGTTAAAACGCTTTCTATTATGTAATATTTGAACATATTGTACTATGATTTTGATTTATGGATTGGTTGTTGAATCATTGTAAATAGGGTGTGCATGATGGGTGTGAAATATTTGAATTCCACACTTCATAATTGAAAACTTGAAATTTCTAAATTGAATAATAAATTACCAAAAATATAACTAAACAGCTGGGAAATAACTATGGTACACACGGTTAGAAACAAAAACAGTGTGTTCGGTGAAAAACATAGTACAGACGATCCTTTGACGGATAACGTGTGCAATTCTCAGCAGTACGACACATGGTCCCTCTCATATTCATGTGGGATTGTCAGCAATGCCACACACTATGACGCCCTCGATTTGACCGAACACTAATCATGCATGCAAATGTGTACGACCAAGATCAGGGACTCACTGGAAGATATCAGAACACAACTCTAGATACAAATTAAAATAATACAAGCTTTATATTACAAGCCAGGGGCTTCGAGGGCTCAAATACATAAGCTTGAATACACAAGAGTCATCGGAAGCAATAATATCTTAGTACAGACATAAGTTAAACAATTTTGCCTTAAGAATGCTAGCACAAATATAACAACGATCGAAAAGGCAAGGCCTCCTGCCTGGGACCTCGTAACTACTCCTCAAAGCCGAACTCCATATACAAACATCCTCGGGATCCTCTGGGTCCTGGACTCCACCATCTGGTTGCGTCATCCGAGAAGAAGGGACAAAAGGGGAAAAGGGGGAGCAAAGCAACCGTGAGTACTCATCCAAAGTACTCGCAAGCAAGGATCTACACTACATATGCAATGGTATCTTTGTAAAGGGATAATATCTGTGGGCTAGACTGCAGAATGCCAGAATAAGAGTGGGATAGCTAATCCAATCGAAGACTACGCTTCTGGCAACCTCCATCTTGCAGAAGTAGAAGAGAGTAGATGGAATAACAACAAGTGTCAAAGCTTCTGGCAGCCTCTGTCTTGCAGCAGTAGAATAGAAATAGATGGTAAGTTCGCCAAGTAACCTCGTATAGCATAAACCTACCCGGCGATCCTTCCCTCGTCGCCCTGTGGGAAAGCGATCACCGTGTTGTATCTAGAACTTGTCTAGGTGTGTTTTATTAAGTATCCAGTTCTAGTTGTCATGAGGTCAGAGTACAACTCCGGGTCGTCCTTTTACCGAGGGACACGTCTATTCGAATTGATTAACTTCCCTGCAGGGGTGCACCACATAACCCAGCATACTTTATCCCATTTGGCTGGACACACTTTCCGGGGTCATGCCCGGCCTCGGAAGATCAACACGCCGCAGCCCTACCTAAGCACAGCAGAGAGGTCAGTACGCCGGTCTAAGTCCTAAGCGCACAGGGGTCTGGGCCCATCACCCAATGTACACCTGCACATTGCGAGGGCGGCCGGTAAGCAGACCTAGCCACTCCTAAAACCAGAGCGGCGTTCCAGTCCAATCCGGCGCGGGCCGCTAAGGCGCTGACGTCAAGAAGGCTTCAGCTGATACCACGACGCCGAGTGCCCATAACTATCCCCATGTAGCTGGTTAGTGCGTATAGGCCAATGGCCAGACTCAGATCAAATACCAAGATCTTGTTAATCGTGTTATTATGAAATAACCGCGAACAACGACCAGGGCCAGGCCCACCTGTCTCCTAGGTGGTCGCAACCCGCCCTGTCGCTCCGCCACAAAATAACCATCAGGGGGCTGCCGAGAACCTAGGCCCACCTCTACCTGTGTGGAACCACTTGTCCCTTCAGCCCACATCTCCGAATCATCATCATGAGTATGTATTAGTATAGTATATACCTGTGATCACCACCCGAGTGATCACGGCCCGATAGTATAGCATGGTAGACGGACAAGAATGTAGGACCACTGATGGAATACTAGCATCCTATACTAAGCATTAGGATAGCAGGTAAAGGTATCAACGGTTGTCGCAACAATGACAGGCTATGCAACAGAATAGGATTATTCGATAGCAGTAACATGCTACACTACTCTAATGCAAGTAGTAGAGAGAAGAATAGGCGATATCTGGTGATCAAGGGGGGGCTTGCCTGGTTGCTCTGGCAAGAAGAAGGGGTCGTCGTCGACGCAGTCGATCACAGTGGCACCGTCAGCAGTCTTAGTCCCGATGTCTATCGGAGAGAAGAGGGGGAAGAAACAATAAATATAAAGCAGACGGTTGTAACAGAAAGTATGTGATGTCGACACACGCTTCTACTCTTGTAGACTATGTTGGGCCTCCAAGCGCAGAGGTTTGTAGGACAACAGCAATTTCCCTCAAGTGGATGACCTAAGGTTTATCGAACTCAGGGAAGTAGAGGTTGAAGATGGTCTCTCTCAGGCAACCCTGCAACTAAGATACAAGAAGTCTCTTGTGTCCCCAACACACCTAATACACTTGTTAGATGTATAGGTGCACTAGTTCGGCGAAGAGATGTTAAATGGCAAGTGATATGGATGGCAAAACAAAGTAATATAAATCTGTAATAAAAAGTGCAGCAAGCAAACAAGTGGTAAACGTGAGCACAAATGGTATTGCAATGGTGGAAACAAGGCCTAGGCTTCATACTTTCACTAGTGGCAACTCTCAACAACATTAACATAATCGAATTACATGATATTTCCCATAAAACATGCAAAGGGGACGCACTCGGAGGTCATTCCTTCGTGGTCAAGAGAGGACGAGAATTATGTAGGGCTACAAAAGCACACCTCAAAGTTCGTAGTTCTCAATCTAAGGATTTCCCAATGTCACCGCGGCCATCCAAAGAGAGTCCCACAATCACCACAACATATCTAAAGGATAGTCAAAGACAAGCACCAAGAGACTCTCAATCTTCAATCAACACACAAGAGAGGAAATCACTCATGAAAATATTGTTCTAATCCATGTCCAATAGACCGCTGTCACCTTGGTCTCGGGGATTATACTAGATAAAGACAAGTGAGTACATCAATCCAATACATAGAGGAAGGGGAAATATCATGGGATCACCCTAGATTAACATAGCCTATAATCACAACGAAGATCACATCATGGGAGAGAGAATTGACCACATAGCTACTGGTAAGAACCTCAGCCCCGAGGAGGAACTACTCCCGCATCATGGAGGGAGGAAGCAATGTCGATGGAGATGAATCCGGGGGCACTTCCCCGTCCCGGCAGGGTGCCGGCGCAGGAATTCTGGTCCCCCGAAGCTTGATGGCGATGGCGGCGGAGATCGGAATCGCGTCTGGAGAAAAGGGGTCTGGAATCAGGGTTTCCGCGACACCGTGTAAATATATGCCAAAGGGGGGCATCAGAGGGGGTCAGGGGTGCCCAGGCGCCCCCCCGGCGCGGCCAGGGGGGGCGCGTGGGCAGGCCGCCTGGAGCCCCTGTGGGTCCCCTCTGGCCCTACTTTGGCCGCATGGAAGCTTCCGGAACGCTGATTTTTTATATAATTTTTCTTGATTTTTTTGGCAGTTCTCGTAATGTGAAAACCTGAAATACAAAAACAGCCGAAAACAGAAACTGGCACTGGGGTGCACTGAGTTAATAGGTTAGTCCTAATATGATCAAAAGTGTATGGAAGTGTATAAATAACATAGCAATATCACCCAAAAGAGGCATGGAGCAAGCAGAAATTATAGATACGTTTTGGACGTATCAACATCCCCAAGCTTAATTCCTGCTCGTCCTCGAGTAGGTAAATGATAACAAGAATAATTTCTGTGGTGACATGCTATTAACCATATAGGACTTTTTCATAGTCATATGACAAAAGCTTACTGAGACAATGAATCTATAGTAATTAAGTTGCCTCATGAGAGAATCACAAAGAACTGAAAGTTTTACAATATGATATTGAAACATCAAATAGATTTGTAATGAACATGATGTGCAAATATAATAAAGTGATATCTAGCTTGCCCCCTTTAGTGAAGCAAAACATAAATGCAGGGGCACCTCCAAGGTTTAAGTGATGACTAGATACAATGATTTCAAAATAAACGATATCACAATCATGCAAAAGACAATGCTACTTTGGGACAATGCACATTACACTCAGAATGACAATCATGCTCTCAGTAGTTGGTGCTTTTAAAAGAAGGTGGAGACTCTCGAAGCGTGGCTTTTGTTGGCAAGGTTGAAAACCCGTAGTCGGAAACAAAGACAAAACATGTACCAGAGCTCTTGGTTTTAAAACAGAGGTAATATTTTTTTTAGATCATGCATGTTTCGTCAACGAATGCTAGCAGACAACTCAATCACTTCTTGAGATGGACAAGTTTCGAGGAACGGCTCCCGAATGAGGACGATCACATCCTCTTAATCTCCTTTGTTTATCACTACCAAAGTTTTCTGATTTCTCATGAACAAAGCGTGAAGGAGGGTTTGTTTGTTATATTATCTTTTTGAGCCGGGCGCACTCAATGCCAGTTCCTTCTCGTATTATGGGTTTGCACATTATACATGCAATCCCGGGGTGAAGCTTGTCCAACTTAAAAAGATCATGAATTAACTACTACTTCCTCATTAACTTAAAACAGAGGCACAAAATAGGAATGCTTTTTCTTTGAATAATTTCGAGATGGTACATGCAAGTCTCCGTTAGGAATGGCAGGTAAATACCATGTAGGAAGATATGGTGGACTCATATGGCATAACTGGATTAAAAGGATGTGGATGCACAAGCAGTCAGTCTGCTTAGTACAGGCGAAGGTTAGCAAAAGACGGGGAGCGACCAACTAAGAGAGCAATGACGGTCATAATCATGCAGAGCGACAAAGCAACATTGAATCAGGCATGGAAGTTATATCGCTACTCAGAAACAAAAGATCATCAAGGCTTGACAGACTTTCTTTACAGTCTTAAATATGCGTGAGCATACGCCAAGTCAATCAAAATAAATTATTTGAAGGAAGATATTACTAAACCATACCACATCATAGGCAAACAAATCATGTTGGTACTCCAATAACACATTGGGAACCCCCCAGCTATTTGAGACTAACCATAAGAAAACATGAACTACTAAGCGCCATTATGCACGTAGCATCTTTATCATAGACATATCAACCAATGCAACGGAAGCAAACTCTCTTAATAAGATAAACATGATAACTAAAGAGAGTTCAAGCAACCAACTAAACAAAAGCTCTTTAAAAATATAAGCATGAAAGTTAAGAGCTAAGCATGATAGTAGCTATTAAAAGACAAAGAACACACACAGCAAAGATAGACATGCAAATTCTATGTTATGTTCTAGGTAGAAGTGGAGCGTGTTTCTATCCCACATAAAGAAAGCTGAGTTCCAACTCGTTATGAAAAGCTAAAGAAAACTAAAAGGAAAACTAAAACAAGACGCTCCAAGCATAGCACATAACACATGAAGTGATTAAAATATAGTGGAACGAAGGACGAACTGATAATGTTGATGGAGAAGGGGATGCACGGGGGCATCCCCAAGCTTAGATGCTTGAGTCTCCTTGAATATTTCTTGGGGGTACATGGGGGCATCCCCAAGCTTGAGCGTTTGACACTCCTGAATCTTTTTATCATCTTCCCTCGCACACTTGAAAACTCCCTTCATACATAACTCATCATAATCTGATTAGCGAGGTTAGTACCCATAATAAAATAATTGTTCCTTGCTGGAAATAAAGATATTCTTGAAGTTCTACTGTTTCTCAAGATTGCCAAAAGGTTTTTGCAAAGAAAAAGCAAGCTCTAGGTTTGCAAAATGAAGGAAAGGCAAAACAGGACAGAATCTGTGAAAAACAGAACAGCAGGTAGTAAATTATTTTTCCGGGGCACTTCTGCAACTCTAATCAAAAAACTCAAAACAGACGCACGAAAGACAATTATATAGAGCACGCTGTCGAAAAAATTCAGACCAAAAAGATGATCTGGTGATTTTATACGAATTTTTCTATCCAAGGACAGAATCTGTTTCCTGGACAGCACGTCACAACTTTTGAACTTTCTTGCAATCAGAGGCTAAACTTGGCACAAAGCTGAAAAATAAAGATACAATGATGTTGCTACAGTAGTAACAAACATCAAGACCACTAAAACTGAAAGTAAACATAACAAGGGTTGTATCCCTAGAGCTCTTTCTTTATAGCTATAAAGATAGGCTTAAGACTTTAATGATGCTCTCGTAGGAATAAGAGCTGAAGAACAAAAGAGAGCATCAAGAAGCAAATACCAAACACATTTAAGCCTAACATGCTTCCTATGCATAGGAATATTGCAATAGAATAATTCATTGAAGCACAAAGCAACTAGCATAGGAAGGCAAAACAAGCATAACTTCAAAATATTCACCATAAAGAGAGGAAACTTCTTATTATTAAGATATTTAGAACCAAGTCTCCCTCTCTCATTATAAATTTCAGTGGCATCATGGATGAACTCAACAATATAAGCATCACGTAAAGCATTGTTACCATGATCCACATGCAAAAAGGTACTCTTACTCTCCACATAAGCATAATCTTTCTCATTGGTAATAGTGGGAGTAGGACTATCATAAACAACTTGAACATTATAGATTACTTGTGTATTAGGAGGGTGGTGTTCAACAAGGGAGTAATTCCCTCCATGATTATGACAAGTTTCATAAGGATAATTTCTCCTTATGTCATAGGTACCTTTATAATCAATATAGGTTGGAGTTATGACATCATCATAGTAGAGAAGAGCATTATCATTGCTAGCAACTATATTTGTAATCATGTTGTCTTTATTCTTACTAGCAAAAGAATTATCAATTATCACATCACTAGTGGGTAAAGGGTTTGCAATCCTATCATCCCCAAGCTTAGAGCTTCCCATATCATCACTTTCAGAGTTGGTACCAAAAAGATTTTCAAGATCATAAGTAGCATTATCATCATTTTCCCAATCACAATAAGTAACATGCATATCATAATCAAAATCATCTTCAATAGTACCTACGGACGTATCATCAAGATGATAATTAAGGCAATAAACTTCACCTTCTTCTTTAAACTTACAATCGTTAGGATAAAAGTTGATGGGAGGAATATGCTCAGGCCAGGTTGATACCCATTCTTCTTCTTTCTTGCTCCTCTTCCTCCTCCTCTTCTTTTTCTTCTTCTTAACCTTAGGAGGGGGTGGTTGGAGATGAAGCTTCTCCACATATCCTGGTTTATCATTAGAAACAATAGGGGAAACTTGGGAGAAACTCTCCTTTTTATTAGCAGAAATATAAGAGACATTTTTATACTTTGGTAAAGTTCCCTCCTTTCTAATCTTACTTATGTAATCATTTTCATGGCAATTAACAACACAATAGAGATGGCAATTTTGCAAAGTGTTTTTTATTCCTATGGCATTAACATCTAGCTAAGAAGTCTTTTCTGATAACTCTTCACACATCAAAAATAACATAAGCTCATCATAAAGATCAGAGGTGATCATGTTATCACACAACTGGTTAACAGTTATGTTTTGAAAGTGCATGCATTGAAAATTAAAGTGACCCTCTATACGGCAAAGTTCACAAGTAAAAGGATAAAGGTCACACAATTCTCTAGCAATTTCATTTAAATATCTGACCCAAGTGATTGTTCTTTCATGCTTATGTTGCTTACAATACTTCTCTTCTTCAATCATAGGCCTTTCACAAGGTCTATCCACTCCACAAAAATTAACATGCTTATATAAAACTTCATTTTTAGGAATTGGATCATGCATGTTGCAATCATCATGAACAATTTCATTTTCTTTGCAAGTCTCTTTAAAAGGTTTATGATACTTGATCCAATCCTCCTTAGGCATATTAAGATGTGAAGCAAAAGATTTGAGGAAATCAACAAGGAGTTGAGAATCAAGCCCAAACTTAGCACTAAACTTATTAAAACTTGTAGTTTCAACAAAGGACTTAATGCAATCATACTCATAAATTATACCTGACTCTTTACCTTTGTCGATCTCCCAATCTTCAGTGTTGTGTTGAATTCTTTCAAGGAGTTCCCATTAAGCATCAATCTTTTTGTTTGTGAAAGAACCCATAGAGGAAGCGTCGAGCAAATCTTTATCCTGTCGAGAAAGCCTCGCATAGAAATTAGTAATAATCATATCTTTGGGGAGCCCATGGTTAGGACATTTTAGCATTAACGTTTTCAGTCTCCCCCAAGCTTGAGTTATGCTCTCTCCGTCATGAGGATAAAAATTATAAACATAATTCCTATTCTCATGGACTTCACGAAGAGGATAAAACTTGGAGTAAAAGAGAGATTGGATCTCTTCCCACTCCAACAGGTGAGAGTCATTTAGTAGCCTATACCATTCCAATGCTTTTCCTTTCAGTGGCAAGGCAAATAATTTCCTCATGACAAACTCCCTTGATACACCTGCAAGCTTAAATAATGAACATAGTTGTGACAGATATAGCAAGTGTTCATCGGGATGTCTGTCTCCTGCATAACGATCAGCCAAAACATAATCGATAATACCAGCTGGTATTTTATAGGGCACAATTTCAGTAGGGGGAGGAGCAACCACCACAGGTGTGGGGCGTCTTCCCGCAAGCAACGATCCAATAGCAAGGTTGTCCATAAGCATAACTAGTGAAATAAAAACAAGAAACAAAAAGATTTAATTGCAAGATCTAAAGATATACCTTCAAGCGCTCACCTCCCCGGCAACGGCGCCAGAAATAGCTTGATGTCTACACACGCTTCTACTCTTGTAGACTATGTTGGGCCTCCAAGCGCAGAGGTTTGTAGGACAGCAGCAATTTCCCTCAAGTGGATGACCTAAGGTTTATCGAACTCAAGGAAGTAGAGGTTGAAGATGGTCTCTCTCAAGCAACCCTGCAACTAAGATACAAGAAGTCTCTTGTGTCCCCAACACACCTAATACAACTAGGAGTTGTATAGGTGCACTAGTTCGGCGAAGAGATGTTAAATGGCAAGTGATATGGATGGCAAAACAAAGTAATATAAATCTGTAATAAAAAGTGCAGCAAGCAAACAAGTGGTAAACGTGAGCACAAATGGTATTGCAATGGTGGAAACAAGGCCTAGGGATCATACTTTCACTAGAGGCAACTCCCAACAACATTAACATAATCGAATCACATGATATTTCCCATAAAACATGCAATGGAGACGCACCCGGAGGTCATTCCTTCGTGGTCAAGAGAGGACGAGAATTATGTAGGGCTACAAAAGCACACCTCAAAGTTCGTAGTTCTCAATCTAAGGATTTCCCAATGTCACCGCGGCCATCCAAAGAGAGTCCCACAATCACCACAACATATCTAAAGGATAGTCAAAGACAAGCACCAAGAGACTCTCAATCTTCAATCAACACACAAGAGAGGAAATCACTCATGAAAATATTTTTCTAATCCATGTCCAATAGACCGCTGTCACCTTGGTCTTGGGATTATACTAGATAAAGACAAGTGAGTACATCAATCCAATACATAGAGGAAGGGGAAACATCATGGGATCACCCTAGATTAACATAGCCTATGATCACAACGAAGATCACATCATGGGAGAGAGAGATAACCACATAGCTACTGGTAGAAACCTCAGCCCCGAGGAGGAACTACTCCCGCATCATGGAGGGAGGAAGCAACGTCGATGGAGATGAATCCGGGGGCACTTCCCCGTCCCGGCAGGGTGCCGGCTGATGTCTACACATGCTTCTACACTTGTAGACTATGTTGGGCCTCCAAGCGCAGAGGTTTGTCGGACAGCAGCAATTTCCCTCAAGTGGATGACCTAAGGTTTATCGAACTCAGGGAAGTAGAGGTTGAAGATGGTCTCTCTCAAGCAACCCTGCAACTAAGATACAAGAAGTCTCTTGTGTCCCCAACACACCTAATACACTTGTTAGATGTATAGGTGCACTAGTTCGGCGAAGAGATGTTAAATGGCAAGTGATATGGATGGCAAAACAAAGTAATATAAATCTGTAATAAAAAGTGCAGCAAGCAAACAAGTGGTAAACGTGAGCACAAATGGTATTGCAATGGTGGAAACAAGGCCTAGGGATCATACTTTCACTAGAGGCAACTCCCAACAACATTAACATAATCGAATCACATGATATTTCCCATAAAACATGCAATGGAGACGCACCCGGAGGTCATTCCTTCGTGGTCAAGAGAGGACAAGAATTATGTAGGGCTAGAAAAGCACACCTCAAAGTTCGTAGTTCTCAATCTAAGGATTTCCCAATGTCACCGCGGCCATCCAAAGAGAGTCCCACAATCACCACAACATATCTAAAGGATAGTCAAAGACAAGCACCAAGAGACTCTCAATCTTCAATCAACACACAAGAGAGGAAATCACTCATGAAAATATTTTTCTAATCCATGTCCAATAGACCGCTGTCACCTTGGTCTCGGGGATTATACTAGATAAAGACAAGTGAGTACATCAATCCAATACATAGAGGAAGGGGAAACATCATGGGATCACCCTAGATTAACATAGCCTATGATCACAACGAAGATCACATCATGGGAGAGAGAGATAACCACATAGCTACTGGTAGAAACCTCAGCCCCGAGGAGGAACTACTCCCGCATCATGGAGGGAGGAAGCAACGTCGATGGAGATGAATCCGGGGGCACTTCCCCGTCCCGGCAGGGTGCCGGCTGATGTCTACACACGCTTCTACACTTGTAGACTATGTTGGGCCTCCAAGCGCAGAGGTTTGTAGGACAGCAGCAATTTCCCTCAAGTGGATGACCTAAGGTTTATCGAACTCAGGGAAGTAGAGGTTGAAGATGGTCTCTCTCAAGCAACCCTGCAACTAAGATACAAGAAGTCTCTTGTGTCCCCAACACACCTAATACACTTGTTAGATGTATAGGTGCACTAGTTTGGCGAAGAGATGTTAAATGGCAAGTGATATGGATGGCAAAACAAAGTAATATAAATCTGTAATAAAAAGTGCAGCAAGCAAACAAGTGGTAAACGTGAGCACAAATGGTATTGCAATGGTGGAAACAAGGCCTAGGCTTCATACTTTCACTAGTGGCAACTCCCAACAACATTAACATAATCGAATCACATGATATTTCCCATAAAACATGCAAAGGGGACGCACTCGGAGGTCATTCCTTCGTGGTCAAGAGAGGACGAGAATTATGTAGGGCTACAAAAGCACACCTCAAAGTTCGTAGTTCTCAATCTAAGGATTTCCCAATGTCACCGCGGCCATCCAAAGAGAGTCCCACAATCACCACAACATATCTAAAGGATAGTCAAAGACAAGCACCAAGAGACTCTCAATCTTCAATCAACACACAAGAGAGGAAATCACTCATGAAAATATTGTTCTAATGCATGTCCAATAGACCGCTGTCACCTTGGTCTCAGGGATTATACTAGATAAAGACAAGTGAGTACATCAATCCAATACATAGAGGAAGGGGAAATATCATGGGATCACCCTAGATTAACATAGCCTATGATCACAACGAAGATCACATCATGGGAGAGAGAATTGACCACATAGCTACTGGTAAGAACCTCAGCCCCGAGGAGGAACTACTCCCGCATCATGGAGGGAGGAAGCAACGTCGACGGAGATGAATCCGGGGGCACTTCCCCGTCCCGGCAGGGTGCCGGCGCAGGAATTCTGGTCCCCCGAAGCTTGATGGCGATGGCGGCGGAGATCGGAATCGCGTCTGGAGAAAAGGGGTCTGGAATCAGGGTTTCCGCGACACGGTGTAAATATATGCCAAGGGGGGCATCAGAGGGGGTCAGGGGTGCCCAGGCGCCCCCCCCCCCGGCGCGGCCAGGGGGGCCGCGTGGGCAGGCCGCCTGGAGCCCCTGTGGGTCCCCTCCGGCCCTACTTTGGCCGCATGGAAGCTTCTGGAACGCTGATTTTTTATATAATTTTTCTGGATTTTTTCTGGCAGTTCTCGTAATGTGAAAACCTGAAATACAAAAACAGCCGAAAACAGAAACTGGCACTGGGGTGCACTGAGTTAATAGGTTAGTCCAAATATGATCAAAAGTGTATGTAAGTGTATAAATAACATAGCAATATCACTCAAAAGAGGCATGGAGCAAGCAGAAATTATAGATACGTTTTGGACGTATCAGTATGACATGGCGATACGATGTGACGGGTGTGCCCTAACGTAGTGTTACAGGTTACCGATAAAGGAGGATCCCATCCGAGAAAGTTTTCCTGGTTCCGGACATTTGTTAGACAGATGACCGGAGGGGGAAAGTTCCATGTTCAGGTATTTAGAGGCACCGCACGAATATGCGGGTAACGTATCCGGGTTCGTCTCGTCGTTCTAGCAACTTTCATGTTCAAAGTTTTTTCATCTGAGTTACGGATTATTTTATATTATTTTTCAAAAATTTAAATCATTTTCAGGAATTAACAGATTAATTTAATTCAAAAATGTTTATTGCGTCAGCACAACGTCAGCATGACGTCAACGGTCAGCTCTGATCGCTGACTAGTCAAACTAACTAATGGGGCCCGTTCGTCATAGACTCAGGTTAATTAAATAAAGTTAATTAATTTAACTAATTGATTAGGTTACTAAATTTAATTAATCAAGTTAATTAATTAATTTAATTACTTCTTTATTATTATTTTTATTACATTTTTTTGGGCGGTCCCCACCTGTCATTTGGCCAGGAGGCCTAACGGGCGTGCGGGTATAGGGTAGAAGTGGAGCGAGGAGGCGGGTCGGGCACTCGCTCAGAATGGGTCTAGGCCCTGACCGGTGGCGGCCTCCGGGCGGTTGGCCACCGGCTGCTGCGGCCAGTGGGGATCGGGCGACAGGGGGGCATCGAGAGGGGAGCTGCGCGGGTGGCTCGACGCTGCCGCTGGGAGTAGCGGCGGAGCGTGGGTAGACAGCGGCGACTGCCGGAGACGGCGCAGCAGCGGCTGCAGCCCGGCGGGAGCCGCGGGATGGCTTGGTCGGAACTACAGGGGGCGCGTCAACGGGGGCGTGCGGGAGAACGTCGACGGGGGCGTGCGGGAGAAGGGCGACAGCGGCGTGCAGTAGCAAGTGCGGCGGTGACAGAAGCAGGGCGGACTGGCGCCGGGCATGGCAGCTACGGGCGCGACCAGTCGGCGGGGAGCGAGAGGCGAGCGGCACCGGCGGCAGATGGACGCGGGCGGTGATACGTCCAAAACGTATTTATAATTTCTGCTTGCTCCATGCCTCTTTTGAGTGATATTGCTATGATATTTATACACTTCCATACCCATTTGATCATATTTGGACTAACCTATTAACTCAGTGCACCCCAGTGCCAGTTTCTGTTTTCGGCTGTTTTTGTATTTCAGGTTTTCCCATTACGAGAACTGCCAGAAAAATACCGGAAAAATTATATAAAAAATCAGCGTTCCAGAAGCTACCAGGCACCCGAAGCACAGCCGGAGGGGGGCCACCAGGGCTCCAGGCGCCCTGGTGGCGCCCCCCCCCCCCCCGGGCCGCGCCGGGGGGGGGGCGCCTGGGCCCCTCGAGCCTCGTCTGATGCCCCCCTTTGGCATATATTTATACCGTCTCCCGAAACCCTCGAGACGGGAACTCTTTTTCAGGATCTCATCTCTGTTCCGCCGCCGCCGCCGCTTCCAAGATCGGGAGCACCAGGAGAACTCTTCCCGGCACCCTGCCGGAGGGGAGGATCACCACCGGGAGCTTCTCCACCACCATGGATGCCTCCCGGATGAGTTGTGAGTAGTCTCCCTTGGACCATGGGTCCATGACCAGTAGCTATGTGATGTTCTCCTCCCGTTCTTGTGCTTCACTAATTAGTCCTCGTGAGCTGCCCTACATGATCGAGGCACATATGTAATCCTTATGCTATTGCTATGATGAGTTTGCTGGGATCTGATGGATTATGAGATTATGTTCAGATTGTGTTTGAGTAATATATTTGATTCACCTCTTTTATATTTATGTTTGTAAGTAATTCTTGCATGTTCTCCGTTGTTATTTATTGCTTTGGCCAAGTAGTAGGTAGTGACTCCAAGAGGGAACGTTATGCTTGATTGTGGGTTCATGCCCCTCGATGACTAGCTTGAGTGACAGAAACATGAGTCTAGGGGATGTGCTGTTGCCACAAGGGGGAAAACAACGGTGCTTGTGCCCGCGGGTGCAAGGATTTTTTACTTTACGCAAAGTTCTTTTAATGCAGTTGTCTGTTGCTTTGAGTTTACACTATGGGTGGGACTCGCAACTTAATACCAGCGAGATGTTCTGGATAGATATCTCAAGGTGGATGATTAGTAGTAGATGCAGAAGGATTTCGGTCTACTTACCTCGGCGTACCGCCCATGCTTTGAACCTCTACCTTTCTTGTAACATAGTTAGCATTGGTTTGCGCACATGGTCCTGTCAATTGCCCAGCTGTAATTCGTTTACCTCACATAGCTGTTTTATCGTCTTTTGGGAGAGAGACATCACTAGTGAACATCATGAGACTCCGGTCCATATTACCATCATTGATCACATCCACTATTTGCTTTCCACTTTTTATTTACTATTGCAATTATATCTATCACTACTATCACTTGCGTTTGATCCTTTGTAAACTACAAGGCCGGAGGGATTGACAACCTCTCTGTACTCGTTGGGAGCAAAGTTATTTGTATATGTGTGCAGGTCCGCGTTGATTGCTAATATCTGGTGCCGTTAGCAGTTGACACCTTCTTGTTGAAACTGGGAGTCTCAGGGAAATCGATCCTTGGTATTGCCTAGGGAAAACTTCCGCTACACTGCATCTCAAACCTTCCACTTGGGGTAACCAACGAGGGGCGAGAAGCCATCAAGCAAAGTTTTCTGGTGCCGTTGTCGGGGACTCCACTCTTCAGGATAGGGGAGTTGCACGCTATCTTTTACCTTTGCTTTTTAGTCTTGTTAGTTTACGTTTTAGTTTTGCTTTAGTATCTTTTATAGAAAATCACAAAAATAGTTATCTCATTCTTTAGTTGTCATTATGTCGGGTCCTTTTGTCTTTGACGAGGCAGAAGTTCTCACCTTCAAACAAAGAGGTGGGGAAAGTTTGAAAGATGCTTGGTATAGAATTAATGATTCTCAAAAAAGAGCCACCAAGAAGCAACCTACTACTATCCTGCTTAGAAATTTTTATGTTGGAATAACTTCTTGGAATATGTTTATTCTAGATACTGCTATCAATGGGAATTTCCTAGAAGCCCCAGTTTGGGAGTCTCTTAGTATTATTGAAAATCTTGTTGGGAATCCCCCTGTTGTTAGCATTCAAGAGGACATCACCCTAGCTCACATTATGAAAAAACTTGAAAAGATAGAGCTCGGGATGCCAAACATTAATAAGATAAATGAGTTGGATCGTAAGATCCAAGGGAATTTGAATAGGCTTGATAGCTCCATGCATAAAATTTTCAAAACTTTGGAGACCATCAAATCCCATGACTTGGACTCTTCTAGGATAGACAAGATTGAGGAAATATTTGATACTCTAGGAACCACCTTCTCCTCGATCAAAACCAAAAAGGTAGAAACTCCGGCAAAGAGGGAGCCTAAGTTCGTTCACGTTCCAAAGGCCCCCCGTTCTAAAAGTAATCCATCTATTGCCAAAGGGGTTGAAACTGTAAAAACTTTGGAAGAAACACCTCTCTTTGATGAATTTATAAATGAATCTTCCCTTGACTTTTATCCTTTTGGTCTTCTCCCTAGAAGTATCTCTATGAGGCCTTTATTTGAAAGTCCTCTTAAGACTAGTTGTATTATTGAAGAGCTTTTTGATGATCTTGATGATGGTTCAATTGATACAACTTGATCTCTTTGCATTATGCCTAGCTTAAAGGCATAAAAGAAAGCGCTTTTGGGAGGCAGTCCACATGAATAAAATTTTATTTTGCTTTTTGTTGTGTCTTGATGTTGTTACTACAGTAGCATCATCATTGTATCCTTGCTTTTCAATTTTGTGCCAAGTGTAGCCTCTGATTGCAAGAAAGTTCAAAAGTTGTGACGTGCTGTCCAGGAAAAAGATTCTGTCCTTGGATAGAAAAATTCATATAAAATCACCAGATCATCTTGTTGGTCTGAATTGTTTCGACAACGTGCTCTATACAATTGTCTTTCGTGCATCTGTTTTGAGTTTTTTTATTAGAGTTGCAGAAGTACCCCGAAAAAATCATTTACTACCTGCTGTTCTGTTTTTCACAGATTCTGTCCTGTTTTGCCTTTCCTTCATTTTGCAAACCTAGAGCTTGCTTTTTCTTTGCAAAAACCTTTTGGCAATGTTGAGAAACAGTAGACCTTCAAGAATATCTTTATTTCCAGCAAGGAACAATTATTTTATTATGGGTACTAACCTCGCTAATCAGATTATGATGAGTTATGTATGAAGGGAGTTTTCAAGTGTGCGAGGGAATATGATAAAAAGATTCAGGAGTGTCAAATGCTCAAGCTTGGGGATGCCCCCATGCACCCCCAAGAAATATTCAAGGAGACTCAAGCGTCTAAGCTTGGGGATGCCCCCGTGCATCCCCTTCTCCATCAACATTATCAGTTCGTCTTTCGTTCCACTATATTTTAATCACTTCATGTGTTATGTGCTATGCTTGGAGTGTCTTGCTTTTAGTTTTCCTTTTTAGTTTTCCTTAGCTTTTCATAACGAGTCGGAACTCAGCTTTCTTTATGTGGGAGAGAAACACGCTCCACTTCTACCTAGAACATAACATAGAATTTTCATGTCTATCTTTGCTGTGTGTGTTCTTTGTCTTTCAATAGCTACTGTCATGTTCAGCTATTAGTATTCATGCTTATCTTTCTGAAGAGCTTTCGTTTAGTTGGTTGCTTGAACTCTCTTTATTTATCATGATTATCTTATTAAGAGAGTTTGCTTCCGTTGCATTGGTTGGTATGTATATGATAAAGATGCTACATGCATAATGGTGCTTAGTAATTCATGTTTTCTTATGGTTAGTCTCAAATAGCTGGGGGTTCCCAATGTGTTATTGGAATACCAACATGATTTGTTTGCCTATGATGTGGTATGGTTTAGTAATATCTTCCTTCAAAGAATTTATTTTGATTGACTTGGCGTATTCTCACGCATATTTAAGACTGTAAAGAAAGTCTGTCAAGCCTTGATGATCTTTAGTTTCTGAGTAGTGATATAACTTCCATGCCTGATTCAATGTTGCTTTGTCGCTCTGCATGATTATGACCGTCATTGCTCTCTTAGTTGGTCGCTCCCAGTCTTTTGCTAACCTCCACCTGTACTAAGCGGACTGACTGCCTGTGCATCCACCTTCTTTTAAACCAGTTATGCCATATGAGTCCACCATACCTTCCTACATGGTATTTACCTGCCATTCCTAACGGAGACTTGCATGTACCATCTCGAAATTATTCAAAGAAAAAGCATTCTTATTTTGTGCCTCTGTTGTAAGTTCATGAGGAAGTAGTAGTTAATTCATGATCTTTTTAATTTGGACAAGCTTCACCCCGGGATTGCATGTATAATGTGCAAACCCATAATACGAGAAGGAACTGGCATTGAGTGCGCCCGGCTCAAAAAGATAATATAACAAACAAACCCTCCTTCACGCTTTGTTCATGAGAAATCAGAAAACTTTGGCAGTGATAAACAAAGGAGATTAAGAGGATGATATCGTCCTCATTCGGGAGCCGTTCCTCGAAACTTGTCCATCTCAAGAAGTGATTGAGTTGTCTGCTAGCATTCGTTGACGAAACATGCATGATCTAAAAAAATTATTACCTCTGTTTTAAAAACCAAGAGCTCTGGTACATGTTTTGTCTTTGTTTCCGACTACGGGTTTTCAACCTTGCCAACAAAAGCCACGGATCGAGAGTCTCCGCCTTCTTTTAAAGCACCAACTACTGAGAGCATGATTGTCATTCTGGGTGTAATGTGCATTGTCCCAAACTAGCATTGTCTTTTGCATGATTGTGATATCGTTTATTCTAAAATTATTGTATCTAGTCATCACTTAAACCTTGGAGGTGCCCCTGCATTTATGTTTTGCTTCACTAAAGGGGGCAAGCGAGATATCACTTTATCGTATTTGCACACCATGTTCATTACAAATCTATTTGATGTTTCAGTATCATATTGTAAAACTTTCAGTTCTTTGTAATTTTCTCATGAGGCAACTTAATTACTATAGATTCATTATCTCAGTAAGCTTTTGTCATGTGACTATGAAAAAGTCCTATATGGTTAATAGCATGTCACCACGGAAATTATTCTTGTTATCATTTACCTACTCGAGGACGAGCAAGAATTAAGCTTGGGGATGTTGATACGTCCAAAACGTATCTATAATTTCTGCTTGCTCCATGCTTCTTTTGGGTGATATTGCTATGATATTTATACACTTCCATACACTTTTGATCATATTTGGACTAACCTATTAACTCAGTGCACCCTAGTGCCAGTTTCTGTTTTCGGCTGTTTTTGTATTTCAGGTTTTCCGATTACGAGAACTGCCAGAAAAATACCGGAAAAATTATATAAAAAATCAGCGTTCCAGAAGCTACCAGGCACCCGAAGCACAGCCGGAGGGGGGCCACCAGGGCTCCAGGCGCCCTGGTGGCGCGCCCCCCCTGGGCCGCGCCGGGGGGGGGGCCTGGGCCCCCCGAGCCTCGTCTGATGCCCCCCTTTGGCATATATTTATACCGTCTCCCGAAACCCTCGAGACGGGAACTCTTTTTCGTGATCTCATCTCTGTTCCGCCGCCGCCGCCGCTTCCAAGATCGGGAGCACCAGGAGAACTCTTCCCGGCACCCTGCCGGAGGGGAGGATCACCACCGGGAGCTTCTCCACCACCATGGACGCCTCCCGGATGAGTTGTGAGTAGTCTCCCTGGGACCATGGGTCCATGACCAGTAGCTATGTGATGTTCTCCTCCCGTTCTTGTGCTTCACTAATTAGTCCTCCTGAGCTGCCCTACATGATCGAGGCACATATGTAATCCTTATGCTGTTGCCATGATGAGTTTGCTGGGATCCGATGGATTATGAGATTATGTTCACATTGTGTTTGAGTAGTATATTTGATTCACCTCTTTTATATTTATGTTCGTAAGTAATTCTTGCATGTTCTCCGTTGTTATTTATTGCTTTGGCCAAGTAGTAGGTAGTGACTCCAAGAGGGAACGTTATGCTTGATTGTGGGTTCATGCCCCTCGATGACTAGCTTGAGTGACAGAAACATGAGTCTAGGGGATGTGCTGTTGCCACAAGGGGGAAAACAACGGTGCTTGTGCCCGCGGGTGCAAGGATTATTTACTTTATGCAAAGTTCTTTTAATGCAGTTGTCTCTTGCTTTGAGTTTACACTATGGGTGGGACTCGCAACTTAATACCAGCGAGATGTTCTGGATAGATATCTCAAGGTGGATGATTAGTAGTAGATGCAAATGGATTTCGGTCTACTTACCTCGGCGTACCGCCCATGCTTTGAACCTCTACCTTTCTTGTAACATAGTTAGCATTGGTTTGCGCACATGGTCCTGTCAATTGCCCAGCTGTAATTCGTTTACCTCACATAGCTGTTTTATCGTCTTTTGGGAGAGAGACATCACTAGTGAACATCATGAGACTCCGGTCCATATTACCATCATTGATCACATCCACTATTTACTTTCCGCTTTTTATTTACTATTGCAATTATATCTATCACTACTATCACTTGCATTTGATCCTTTGTAAACTACAAGGCCGGAGGGATTGACAACCTCTCTGTACTCGTTTGGAGCAAAGTTATTTGTATCTGTGTGCAGGTCCGCGTTGATTGCTAATATCTGGCGCCGTTAGCAGTTGACACCTTCTTGTTGAAACTGGGAGTCTAAGGGAAATCGATCCTTGGTATTACCAAGGGAAAACTTCCGCTACACTGCATCTCAAACCTTCCACTTGGGGTAACCAACGAGGGGCGAGAAGCCATCAGGCGGCTCGGGAGAGGCGCGAACGCAGACGCGGCGAGGAGGAGGCAGCCTCGGCTGGCAGTGGGAGGAGGGACGCGGGCGCATGCCCGCCGGGGGCTCGCGACGACCGCGGTCACATCAGCGTGCCCAAGGTGCGGTGAGCACGGGCGCAGTGGGGAGGGCAGCCTACGGCGATGCAAAACGAAGGGGAAGACGGGGAATCGACGCGGCTCACCGATAGGGGGGGCGGGGACGTGCTTGCGACGGTCGGGGTGGTGCGGTGTTGTAGATCGATGGCGAGATGTTGCGGCCATGGTGGAGAAAACGGCGATGAAGGCGACGATGTGGTGCAACCCTGCTCGATTCGAAGCCTCCGGACGAAGGAGACGTCGACGACGAGTCTCTTGGACAAGTGGCGTGGCACGGGGCAGCTCCGGAGCACGAGATTGACGATGTGTGTGGCGGCGGGGTCTCGGGCTTGTGTGGGGGCAAGAGCTACGGCGCAAGGAAGAGGGGGTAGATGCTAGGGTTTGTATGGGGTCGGTGAGAGGGAACAGGGGATGCTCTTATCCCCTCGTGGCTCGGCCGTGCGCGTGCACGGCGCCGGGTGCCCGCGGCCATGGCACACCGGCCTTCTCCTGTAGCGAGGAGGAAGAGGAAAGGCTGGGGGCTGTTGGGCTGGGCCGCACTGTGTGCGCCTAGAGCCCAGTCCAACAATGCGCCCGGTTCTTTTTCTTTTACTTTTTCTTTTCTTTTCTGTTTTATTTGTTTTAGAGTATCTAGACGTTTTCTAAAAATATGTTTTCTCCACCATAATTACTTACACCATATTTGGCATAGTCCGAACATTTTGTTTTATCATTTGAAAACTTTTATTGTTTGCTAAAATTTTAAATTTGAATTTGAAACGTTTAGGACTAACACAAGATTAGCAACGATAACGAGATGACGTGGCATCATTAGCATAGGTTTACTGTAGCTTGATTACCCGGGCGTCACAATTCTCCTCCACTACAAGAAATCTTGTCCCGAGATTTAAGTGGTGGAGTAAAGGGGGGGGGAGTGCTGGTAGCGAAAACCTAACGAGTCTTCTCGGTCTTGGCTTACCTTTCGAAGAGGTTGATCTCTTTCGTTGATGTCTTCATTTCTTCGCTTCAATTCACCGTGATCAAGTCGTCATCCTTTCTTCGGGATCTCCATAGTCCTACGAATGCGACCAGGGGGAAAAACTCTGGAAGAACGCATCTCCACAAAGCTGGGTATCTGATGGTGAACTCAATGGGAAATACACGAGGTACCCCACGAGTTGTATTTCAATGAATTTGTTTAGTGCAATATACGATGGTACCAAAGTTTCAAATGGGTAGGCAATCATTCGACGCCAAGACAGAAGCTGGAATGGGGGCTTGAACAACGAGAATAACATGGTGTTTGATTCCAGGATGAATAATGGTATAGAATTTAGCCCGTGAATCACATACGAATCTAGGTGTGAAGGATACGTTGTAATCCGGGTTGTAAAGAAAAGTCGGGTTTCGATCGAGTGGACCTGTGGGTTATGGGCCCACCATGTGGTTTGAAAGTAGAAAGGGTGGTGAGATCTTGCTCAGCCGCAACAGGGAGGCATGTCAGTGGATAGCTTGTCAGCCATGTCGGTACCAAGGACGGGGAACGAAGAGAACCATTTTCTTGCTCGTTGAATGAGGCGGACCACTAGGCAAAGTTCTCGTCCATCGGTGGTTATCGGAATGCCATCAACAATAGTAACAGGGTCTTACGACAGAGTTGTATAACAAGGTGTTTACATAAGTAGAGAATTATTACTTCTTAGATTATATGTAGATCAAGGAAAGGTTAAACAAACAAATGGAAAGGAAAATTGTGATTACACACAATTAATAGGAGTATATCCTTCCCATGGACAAGAAGAATATGGCATACAGGGTAGGAGAGCAAGTACCCAACCATTCGGATAAAGAGGCGAGGATTAATCAAGATGTTACCCATACAACGGTGTTTGGATAATGATACGTCCAAAACGTATCTATAATTTCTGATTGCTCCATGCCTCTTTTGTGTGATATTGCTATGATATTTATGCACTTCCATACACTTTTGATCATATTTGGACTAACCTATTAACTCAGTGCACCCCAGTGCCAGTTTCTGTTTTCTGTTGTTTTTGTATTTCAGGTTTTCCCATTACGTAAATTGCCAGAAAAAACCCGGGAAAAATATATAAAAAATCAGTGTTCCGGAAGCTTCCATGCGGCCAAAGTAGGGCCAGAGGGGGGCCACCAGGGCTCCAGGCGACCAGAGGGGGCGGCCCCCCTCCTGGCCGCGCCGCCAGGGCGCCAGGGCCCCCCTTGCCTCTTCTGACGCCCCCCTTTGGCATATATTTACACCGCATCCCGAAACCCTCGAGGACGGAACCCTTTTTCGCGATCTCATCTCTGTTCCGCCGCCGCCGCGCTTCCAAGATCGGGAACACCAGGAGAACTCTTCCTGGCACCCTGCCGGAGGGGAGGATCACCACCGGGAGCTTCTCCACCACCATGGACGCCTCCCGGATGAGTTGTGAGTAGTCTCCCTGGGACCATGGGTCCATGACCAGTAGCTATGTGATGTTCTCCTCCCCTCTTTGTTCTTCACCGATTAGACCTCGTGAGCTGCCCTACATGATCGAGGCACATATGTAATCCTTATGCTGTTGCGATGATGAGTTTGCTGGGATCCGATGGATTATGAGATTATGTTCAGATTGTGTGTGAGTAATATATTTGATTCACCTCTTTTATATTTATGTTCTTGAGTAATTCTTGCATGTTCTCCGTTGCTGTTTATTGCTTTGGCCAAGTAGTAGGTAGTAACTCCAAGAGGGAACGTTATGCTTGATTGTGGGTTCATGCCCCTCGATGACTAGCTTGAGTGACAGAAACATGAGTCTAGGGGATGTGTTGTTGCCACAAGGGGGAAAACAACGGTGCTTGTACTTGCGGGTGCAAGGATTGTTTACTTTACGCAAAGTTCTTTTAATGCAGTTGTCTGTTGCTTTGAGTTTACACTATGGGTGGGACTCACAACTTAGTACCAGCGAGATGTTCTGGATAGATATCTCAAGGTGGATGATTAGTAGTATATGCAGATGGATTTCGGTCTACTTGCCTTGGCGTACCGCCCATGCTTTTGAGCCTTTACCTTTCTTTGCAGCATAGTTAGCATTGGTTTGCGCACATATTCCTGTCAATTGCCCAGCTGTAATTCGTTTACCTTGCTTAGCTGTTTTATCGTCTCTTGGGAGAGAGACATCACTAGTGAACATCATGGGACCCCGGTCCATATTGCCATCACTGATCACACCCGTTATTTATTTCCTGTTCTTACTTACTAGTTGCAGTCATACCTATCACTATTATCTCTTGCGTTTGATCCTTTATAAACGACAAGGCCGGAGGGATTGACAACCTCTCTGTACTCGTTGGGAGCAAAGTTATTTGTATCTGTGTGCAGGTCCTTTCAATCGCTAAGTTGCGCCGCTAGCAGTTGACACCTTCTTGTTGACCCTCAGAGTCTCACGGGATTCGATCCTTGGTATCTTTGCCAAGGGAAAACTACCGCTACACTGCATCTCAAACCTTCCACTTGGGGTAACCAACGAGGGGCGAGAAGCCATCAAGCAAAGTTTTCTGGCGCCGTTGCCAGGGACTCCACTCTTCAAGATAGGGGAGTTGCACGCTATCTTTTACCTTTGCTTTTTAGTCTTGTTAGTTTACCTTTCAGTTTTTGCTTTAGTTCCCTTTATCAAAAATCACAAAAATAGTTATCTTGCTTGCTTGCTGCTATGGGTTCCACCGAGAACACCAAGTTGTGTGACTTCACTAGTCATAACAACGGTGACTTTATCTGCACGCCTATTACTACACCTGCCACTTCAGCACCTTCTTATGAAATAAAACCTGCTTTACTGAACCTAGTTATGAAAGATCAATTCTCCGGTGCTGGAGATGATGCTGCTTTACACTTAAACAATTTTGTTGAACTCTGTGATATGCAAAAGTACCAAGAAATAGATGGTAATATTGTTAAGCTTAAGCTTTTTCTTTTCTCCTTGAGGGGAGGAGCTAAAATTTGGTTTCAATCCTTGCCTAGAAATAGCATAGACTCTTGGGACAAGTGCAAGGATGCCTTTATTGGGAAGTACTATCCACCTGCTAAAATTATCCAACTAAGGAGTAACATAATGAATTTCAAACAATTGGATAATGAACACGTTGCCCAAGCTTGGGAACGCATGAAATCTCTTGTCAAGAACTGCCCTACTCATGGTTTGACTACTTGGATGGTTATCCAAACTTTTTATGCAGGCTTGAACTTTACCTCGCGGAACCTGTTAGATTCGGCCGCGGGAGGAACCTTTATGTCAACTACACTTGGTGCTGCCACGAAGCTTCTCGATGAGATGATGACCAATTATTCCCAATGGCACACCGAACGCGCTCCAATAGGTAGGAAGGTAAACTCTGTCGAGGAGATTTCCTCCCTAAATGAAAAAGTTGACTTGATCATGTCTCTACTTTCCAAGGAATCTTCTATTGATCCTCGTGATGTTCCTTTAAATTCTTTGATTGCTCAAGATCAAGTAGATGTGAACTTTATCTCTAGAAACAATTTCAATAACAATGCTTATAGGAGTAATTTTGGTAGCAATCCTAGACCGTTCCCCTCTAATTCCTATGGGAACAACAATGCTTATCCTAGCACCAAGAACTCCACTTCTGAACTAGAGATTATGCTTAAAGATTTCATCACTACCCAAAAAGCCTTCAATAAGAGTGTAGAAGAAAAACTAGCCAAACTAGATGATCTCTCTTCGAAGGTAGACAATTTAGCCCATGAGGTAGAGTTGCTTAAAATTAGAACTTCCCCTCTTGAGGAGAGGAAGACCACTCCTATGAATGCTATTCAAGTGCAAATTAATGAAAACATTAGGATGTTGGCTAAACTTAAAGAAAGATGGGCTAGAGAAAGGGAGGAAGAAGATAGAATTAAGAAATTTCCTACCCACCACACTGTTGCTACTATCCAAGTTGTTGAGGATATCCAAACTCTTAGCACCCAATGCACTCCTGGTCCCATTGGACCTATTAATGGTGATGCTATGACCATAGAAACTACCAAACAAGTGAGCCTAAAGGACACCACTACCACTTTACTTGATAGTAGTGACCTTGATTTTGATAATTGCACCCTTTCTGAAGTTATTGATTTCCTTCACAAGATGTCTAGAGATCCCCGCACAAGCACACTCAATCTTGCCTTCACAGAGCATATCACTAATGCTCTCATCAAAGCTAGGGAGGAGAAACTTAGGGTAGAAGCTTCCATACCTAGAAAGCTAGAAGATGGTTGGGATCCTATGATTAAAATCAAGTTGAATAACTTCTCTTGCTATGCTTTATGTGATGTTGGAGCTAGTACCTCCGTTATGCCCAAAAGAATATATGATATGCTTAAATTGAAACCTTTTGATTCTTGTTCTTTTGGTGTTCGCCTTGTTGATTCTTCCATAAAGAAACCCTTGGGGAGGATCGACGATGTTCTTATCATTGTCAATGACAATTATGTTCCCGTTGATTTTACTATCATGGATATTGAATGTGAACCTTCTTGTCCAATTATTTTGGGACGTCCTTTTCTTCCCACCGTTGGTGCCATCATTGACATGAAAGAGGGGAATATAAAATTCCAATTTCCTCTCAAGAAAGGGATGGAACACTTCCCTAGAAAGAAGATTAAGTTACCTTTTGAGTCCGTCATACGGGCTAGCTATTCTTTTACTTTTGATAAAACTTGATCTCTTTGCATTATGCCTAGCTTAAAGGCATAAAAGAAAGCGCTTTTGGGAGGCAGCCCACAATGAATAAAATTTTATTTTTCTTTTGTTGTGTCTTGATGTTTGTTACTACAATAGTGTCATCATTGTATCTTTACTTTTTCAACTTTGTGCCAAGTTTAGCCTCTGATTGCAAGAAAGTTCAAAAGTTGTGACGTGCTGTTCAGGAAACAGATTCTGTCCTTGGACAGAAAAAATCGTATAAAAGCACCAGATCATCTTTTTGAGCTGAAGTTTTTCGACAGTGTGCTCTGTACAATTGGCTTTCGGGCGTCTGTTCTGAGTTTTTGATTTGAGTTGCAGAAGTGCCCCGAAAAAATTATTTACTACCTGCTGGTCTGTTTTTCACAGATTCTGTCCTGTTTTGCCTTCCCTTCGTTTTGCAAATCTTGAGCTTGATTTTTCTTTGCAAAAACCTTTTGGCAATCTTGAGAAACAGTAGACCTTCAAGATTATCTTTATTTCCAGCAAGGAAAAATTATTTTATTATGGGTACTAACCTCGCTAATCAGTTTATGATGAGTTATGTATGAAGGGAGTTTTCAAGTATGCGAGGGAAGATGATAAAAAGATTCAGGAGTGTCAAACGCTCAAGCTTGGGGATGCCCCCGTGCACCCCCAAGAAATATTCAAGAAGACTCAAGCGTCTAAGCTTGGGGATGCCCCCGTGCATCCCCTTCTCCATCAACAATTATCAGTTCATCTTTCGTTCCACTATATTTTAATCACTTCATGTGTTATGTGCTATGCTTGGGGCGTCTTGCTTTTAGTTTCCGTTTTAGTTTTTCTTTAGCTTTGCTTGCTGTTCATAACGAGTTGGAACCCATCTTTCTTTGTGTGGGAGAGAAACACGCTCCACTTCAACCTAGAACATAACATGGGATTTTCATGTTTATCTTTGCTGTGTATGTTCTTTGTCTTTCAATAGCTACTGTCATGTTCAGCTCTTAGTTTTCATGCTTTACTTTTTAAAGAGCTTTTGTTTAGTTGGTCGCTGGAACTCTCTTGAGTTATCATGCTTATCTTGTTAAGAGAGTTGGCTTCTGTTGCACTGGTTGATATGTCTATGATAAAAATGCTATGTGCATAATGGTGCTTAGTAGGTCATGTTTTCTTATGGTTAGTCTCAAATAGCTGGGGGGTTCTTAATGTGTTATTGAAGTACCAACATGATTTGTTTGCCTATGATGTGGTATGGTTTAGTGATATCTTCCTCCAAGAATTTATTTTGATTGACTTGGCATATGCTCACGCATATTTAAGACTGTACAGAAAGTCTATCAAGCCTTGATGATCTTTAATTTCTGAGTAGCGATATAACTTCCATGCCCGATTCAATGTTGCTTTGTCGCTCTGCATGATTATGACCGTCATTGCTCCCAGTCTTTTGCTAACCTTCGCCTATACTAAGCGGACTGACTGCTTGTGCATCCAAAATCCTTTAAACCAGTTATGCCATATGAGTCCACCATACCTTCCTATACATGGTATTTACTTGCCATTCCTAACGAAGACTTTCGTGTACCATCTCTAAATTAATCAAAAGCATTTCTCTTTTGTGCCTCTGTTTTAGCTCGTGAGGAAGTAGTAGTTAATTCATGATCTTTTTAAGTTGGACAAGCTTCACCCCGGGATTGCATGTCTAATGTGCAAACCCCTAATACGAGAAGGAACTGGCAAAGAGTGCGCCCGGCTCATTAAAAAATATACAACAAACAAACCCTCCTTCACGCTTTGTTCATGAGAAATCAGAAAAATTTAGCAGTGATAAACAAAGGAGATTAAGGGGATGTGATCGTCCTCGTACGGGAGCCGTTCCTCGAAACTTGTCCAGCTCGAGAAGTAATTGAGTTATCTACTAGCATTCGTTGACGAAATATGCATATCCCAAAAATAATTTTTACCTCTGTTTTTAAAAACCAAGAGCTCTCGTACATGTTTAGTTTTTGTTTCCGACCACGGGTTTTCAACCTTGCCATCAAAAGCCACGGTTCGAGAGTCTCCACCTTCTTTCTTTAAAGCACCAACTATTGAGAGCATGATTGTCATTCTGAGTGTAATGTGCATTGTCCCAAAGTACCATTGTCTTCTGCATGATTATGATATCGTTTATTCTGAAATCATTGTATCTAGAAGTCACTTAAACCTTGGAGGTGCCCCTGCATTTATGTTTTGCTTCACTAAAGGGGGCAAGCGAGGTACCACTTTGTCATGTTTGCACACCATGCTCACTACAAATCTATTGAGTGTTTCAGTATCATATTGTAAAACTTTCAGTTCTTTGTGATATTCTCATGAGGCAACTTAATTACTACAGATTCATTGTCTCAGTAAGCATTCGTCATGTGACTGTGAAAAGTCCTTATATGGTTGATAACATGTCACCACAGAAATTATGCTTGTTATCATTTACCTACTCGAGGACGAGCAGGAATTAAGCTTGGGGATGTTGATACGTCCAAAACGTATCTATAATTTCTGCTTGCTCCATGCCTCTTTTGTGTGATATTGCTATGATATTTATGCACTTCCATACACTTTTGATCATATTTGGACTAACCTATTAACTCAGTGCACCCCAGTGCCAGTTTCTGTTTTCTGCTGTTTTTGTATTTCAGGTTTTCCCATTACGTAAATTGCCAGAAAAATCCCGGGAAAAATATATAAAAAATCAGCGTTCCGGAAGCTTCCATGCGGCCAAAGTAGGGCCAGAGGGGGGCCACCAGGGGTCCAGGCGACCAGAGGGGGCGGCCCCCCTCCTGGGCGCGCCGCCAGGGCGCCTGGGCCCCCCTTGCCTCTTCTGACGCCCCCCTTTGGCATATATTTACACCGCGTCCCGAAACCCTCAAGGACGGAACCCTTTTTCACGATCTCATCTCTGTTCTGCCGCCGCCGCGCTTCCAAGATCGGGAGCACCAGGAGAACTCTTCCCGGCACCCTGCCGGAGGGGAGGATCACCACCGGGAGCTTCACCACCACCATGGACGCCTCCCGGATGAGTTGCGAGTAGTCTCCCTTGGACCATGGGTCCATGACCAGTAGCTATGTGATGTTCTCCTCCCCTCTTTGTTCTTCACCGATTAGACCTCGTGAGCTGCCCTACATGATCGAGGCACATATGTAATCCTTATGCTGTTGCTATGATGAGTTTGCTGGGATCCGATGGATTATGAGATTATGTTCAGATTGTGTGTGAGTAATATATTTGATTCACCTCTTTTATATTTATGTTCTTGAGTAATTCTTGCATGTTCTCCGTTGCTGTTTATTGCTTTGGCCAAGTAGTAGGTAGTAATTCCAAGAGGGAACGTTATGCTTGATTGTGGGTTCATGCCCCTCGATGACTAGCTTGAGTGACAGAAACATGAGTCTAGGGGATGTGCTGTTGCCACAAGGGGGAAAACAACGGTGCTTGTACTTGCGGGTGCAAGGATTGTTTACTCTACGCAAAGTTCTTTTAATGCAGTTGTCTGTTGCTTTGAGTTTACACTATGGGTGGGACTCGCAACTTAATACCAGCGAGATGTTCTGGATAGATATCTCAAGGTGGATGATTAGTAGTAGATGCAGATGGATTTTGGTCTACTTGCCTTGGCATAGCGCCCATGCTTTTGAGCCTCTACCTTTCTTTGCAGCATAGTTAGCATTGGTTTGCGCACATAATCCTGTCAATTGCCCAGCTATAATTCGTTTACCTCGCTTAGCTGTTTTATCGTCTTTTGGGAGAGAGACATCACTAGTGAACATCATGGGACCCCGGTCCATATTACCATCACTGATCACACCCGTTATTTATTTCCTGTTCTTACTTACTAGTTGCAGTCATACCTATCACTATTATCTCTTGCGTTTGATCCTTTGTAAACGACAAGGCCGGAGGGATTGACAACCTCTCTGTACTCGTTGGGAGCAAAGTTATTTGTATCTGTGTGCAGGTCCTGTCAATCGCTAAGTTGCACCGCTAGCAGTTGACACCTTCTTGTTGACCCTCGGAGTCTCACGGGATTCGATCCTTGGTATCTTTGCCAAGGGAAAACTACCGCTACACTGCATCTCAAACCTTCCACTTGGGGTAACCAACGAGGGGCGAGAAGCCATCAGATAACTGACCAAGAAACATTTAGCATCACGCCTCCAATGTTCTTGTTGGTGAGCGGGGTATCATAGTCATGCTTCGAGGTAGCAATGATATGGTGTTTCAATCAAGGGTGAGACTTTGGATACACAAGTGATCCATCAGGGGCAACTTATAAAATAAGTGTTACAATTTCCTCCTGGAAGAATGGTTATCCTTGCAAAATAAATTATAATGATAGGTCCTCCAGCCAGGGGTGTTAGGCATGACATCATATTACCGGGTCATCAAAGGACCAACATTATAACTACTGGAAAGTTGTCCCAACCATCTGATACGTCCAAAATGCATCACTATTTTGTATCATAATGTATCCTTATTCATTGATATATTTCACGTTACGGTGATGTTCTTATGTTGTTTTGGTCTATTTTACACAGTTTGCAAACTTTCCGATGCCGAAGCAGCAGACGCAGGATTCAGCAGTAAAAAGTGGACGCTGAGTTGCTGAAGAAGAATACCTCCAAATTACCTGAAAATTGACGGGAGATATTTTTCAGACGGATCACGAAGGCACGCGAAAGGGCAACCAGAGGGGGGCCACAGGGTGCCCAGGCGCCCTGGGGGCGCCCCCCCTGGCCGCGCCGGGGGGGCGCCTGGAGCCCCTGGCCCACCTCTGGCCGCCCCCTTTGGCATATATGCTCTCCGTTATCCAAAAACCCTAAGGACGGGAATTTTTACGGAGTTCCGCCGCCGCTCCGTGGCGGAAACCTACAGAGAAGAAAAAGCCATCTCCGGCAGCCAGATTCCGCCGGGGAGATCACCTCCCGGAAGGGGAGATCGTCGCCATCGTCATCACCATCGTCACGGGCATCATCGAGATCATCATCAACATCATCCCCAACACCAGCACCATCTCCATCTTCATCCAAATCTCATCTTACAATCGCAACTTGTGTTGTAACTCGTACTACCTATCCTCTCTACTCCATCGGTGTTGATTACTACTTTGTGGTGAATGCTATTGAGTTTTGTTGGAGAAATATTATTATGTCCAGATTGTTTATCACCTATTTATCCCCACTGATCATGATCTCCTTTATGTCTCGTGAGTAGTTACCTTAGTTCTTGAGGACATGGGGAAAGTCTTGTTGTTAGTAGTCATATGCTGTTGAAGTAATATGTGTTGTTTGATACTTAAGTTGCGTTGTCATTCTACTAGTGGTGTTGTGTGAGTCGAACACCCAACACTTCGCCTTATTAAGGACCTAGGAGAATACATTGTGTATAAAGAATGCTTATGGTGGGTTGCCGGAGTGACAGAAACCTGAATCCCAGTTCGCACGCTTTTGCATAAGGGAATAATGGATCCTCGATCGTATTGCTATGGTTAGGCTTTTGCCTTAAATTCTATCTTGTATTTGCGGATGCTTGCAAGGTGTTTAATCATAAGAGTGCACTCATCTTAGTCTAGAGAGTGTACTAGCATAGATCCACCCACTCAACACTTATCAACACATAACATAGTATTGATACGGAATATGGTGAAAGCACATGACTAACTCTCCCATGTGTCCTCAGGAACGCTTTAGTCTTTATAAGTTCACCTGCTAGGCCTCTCCTTTGCTAAGAAAGGATTGGGCCACTTGCTACTCTCAGTGCCTTTTACATTGCTTGCTTTTACTTTCCTGTTACTTATATCGAGAAACCCCTAAAAAGTTATCTTTCAGTGCTTGCAGTGATTTCTTGCTCAGAATCGCTTATCAATACCTTCTGCTCCTCATTGGGTTCGACACTCTTACTTATCGAAAACGCTGCAATAGATCCCTTACGGTTGAGGGTCATCAAGTACCGTTTTCTGGCGCCGTTGCCGGGGAGCGTAGCGCTATTGGTAAAGTGAAACTGGTAAGGAAGTTTTTATAATTCTGCTGCTCTTTGTCCTTATGGATAACCCTGTTATTGGAGCGTTGCTTGCGGGAAGACGCCCCACACCTGTGGTGGTTGATCCTCCCCCTACTGAAATTGTGCCTTATAAAATACCAGCTGGCATTATCGATTATGTTTTGGCTAATCGTTATGCAGGAGACAGACATCCCGGTGAACACTTGCTATATCTGTCACAACTAAGTTCATTATTTAAGCTTGCAGGTGTATCGAGGGTGTTTGTCATGAGAAAATTGTTTGCCGTATCACTTATAGATAAAGCTTCGGATTGGTATAGGCTTCTCGATAACTCACACTTGCTTGACTGGCAGGAGCTTATGTCTCTCTTTTATACTAAGTTTTATCCTCTTCATGAAATTCATCGAGACAGGAACTATATCTATAACTTTAGGTCTCGCGATGGAGAAAGCATTGCTCAAGCTTGGGGGAGATTGAAGTCCCTAATGCTCAAATGCCCTATTCATAAGCTTCCCAAGGAAATTATACTTACAAATTTTTATACTAGGCTTTCTCGTCAGGATAAGGAGATGCTAGATGCCTCCTCTAGTGGGGTATTTCAGAAGAAGAGTGTTGAAGAAAGGTGGGATCTCATTGAAAGGATCCAGAGGAATACCGAAGATTGGGAAATTGATAAAGGTATTGAACCCACTATAAATTATGAACATGATTATATTGAGAGCTATGTGAAAACTGATTACTTCAATACTTTTTGCTCTAAGATTGGTCTTGATTCCCATCTAGTGATTGGTTTCTATAAGAATTTTGCCTCTCACGTTGATTCTTTTAAAAAGAAGAGAGACCAGCACTGTCGGGGGAAACTGTCCGCCACGAACACCTATGGGACCGGAGCCCCTTGTCTGTGCGGTACGAGGGCGGAGGGAGCACGAAGAGCAGATCGAGGCAGACGCGCGGGCAGTTTTTACCCAGGTTCGGGCCGCACGGATGCGTAAAACCCTACTCCTGCTTGGTTGTGTATTGAGTGGAGCGCTCGGGAGCTTGAAGAAGCAGCTACACCGTGCGTGAGAGTAATCTAGGTTTCGAACCTCCTCCACGTTGTGCATGGGCCTCCTTTTATAGTGCAAGGGGTCACCGACAGGTGTCAACGTAGGAGAAAGGGGTAAAAATGTAAAAGAGGTGGTAGTTGTAATAGTGCGGGAACAGTGGAGCTACAGTACAGAACAGTGGTCTATACCTACTTTAACAGTGGGGGACAAGGGCATTTAATGCCCGTCGCCGTCGACCCCAAAAGCTCCCGCCGTTGCGTCTCCGTCTGCCACGGCGATGGATCCTCTGCCGTGGAGTGCCACCGTGTCCCCCAGGCTGCACAGCCATCCGCCACGCGTCCCTGGAGTGGCCCCAGGGCGACGCGTGGGCCGATGAGCTGGAGCGCGGGCACACAGCGCACCTCCCCCGGCAAGCACCTTGCCGGGGATCTCGACCTTGCCGGGCCCGGAAGCTTGCCGCTCTCCGAGCCCTTGCCGGGTCTTCTAAGATAAAATCTTCTATTCGTCCTGACAAGCTCCTCTTGCCAGGGCCTCGTGCTAGTTAAGCAATCTCGAGCCTGGGACGGCCTTCCCGGCAAGCTCCTCTTGCCGGGGTCTTGGTCTTCTGTCTTGTATACTTTGTTTTTGAATGGCTAGATAAGGGTCAGGAAGGTCTCCGGCAAGCGCGTGGTGAACCCTGCCGCGGGGAGCTGCCGCTGCCCGTGCACAAGTTGGGGTACTAGGGTACCCCTACCTTAGTACACCGACAGGAGCCCCCGGGCCTGGGCCACACACGGTGCCGAGCGCTGTTGGGCCAGGCCCAAAACAGTGCACGGGCCCCCGCGGCCCGCGGCGCGCCGAATCCACTTCCATATCCGCCGCACCCCACGGCAACGGCACGCGTCGATTGCGGCGCCGTGGGATGGGACGTGCCCACGATTTCTTTAATGGGAAGGGCGAAACGCCCCCCACTCTCCCATAAAAGCAGAGAGAGCGGCGCGGTTCCCCTCCCTGCGCACTCATTGCCATCGTCTTCTTCCTCAGATTCCTCTGCGCTTCGCCTCTACTCCTCCGCCACCACCAAGCTCTTCGTCCCCTTCCTTCCACCGCATCCGCCATGGCACCAAAGACCGACAAGGCGAAGTCGGAGAAGTCCAAGCGGGAGAAGTCAGATCAGGCGGCGAAGCTCGCCGCGTACCGGAAGGAGCACATTGTCTTCGCGCCGAAGCTCGGCGTGCGGGAACTTTGGAACAAATATTATTTGTTCTGGGCCAAGGAGACCCCAGCGCACCCCCGCACGCGCGTCTACCCGGCCGTCGCCAAGGACCACTACCCCGGCGGGTATTACTTTTTCGCAGCCTTCTTCCACTGCGGTCTGTGCCCTCCCTTCTCAAACTTTTTCTGCGATATCATGAATACTTATGGCCTCCACCTCCTCGACTTCACTCCCAACGCCATCCTCACCATGTCCGTTTTCGCACACATGTGCGAAAACTTCGTATGAATCCAGCCCAACGTAGCTCTCTTTAGGCACTTTTTCATCCCTAGAGCAGAGGCCGACGCCCCCCTCTCCGGAGGAATCTCTTGGGTGTTTAGGCTGAATAAGAAATTAGCCTACTTGCCGGGGGAGCTCCGCGGCAAGTGGGAAGAGTGGCGCGCGGAGTGGTGCTGGGTCGTCGAGGAGCGGCCGCAACACTTCACCGCGCCGCGCACATCGCCCATCGTGCGCGGCAGGGATTGGAGTAATTTCGATTCCGACGATTCCAAGCTGGATATCGCTCTCGTCAGAATCCTCCGTCTTCGGATGGCGCCGCTGTCTGTCGCTGAAGTGGGCGCGGACTTTCTTCGTCGCCGGATCGCCCCCCTCCAAGACCGGAAAAGGCCGGCGTGGCAGTACGGCGGCCCGGCAGACATCATGAGGCTGCGCCCCGGCCTCAATTTTAACTTCACAACACTCGAGCTGCGGGGTATGGTCAGGGAACTTTTCAAGTTCGACCCGGCACACCCCGAGTACTTCCGCGCCCCCCGGGGAGTGGTGCCGCTCTGCGCCAGCAGCGCCCGGGATCGCCTTGTCGCTATGATGCCCGCGTGCGACTCTCACGGATTGGAGCGCACGTGGATTGCGCCCAAGCCTATCGACGTCCTCGAGTTCTACGACAACCTTGCGGAGGTGTTGGAGAAGACGGACGATCTCAAGCTGCACACGCGGGCCACCACCGACCAAGAGATTGCTTACATGGCTTCTCGCGCTGAAGAAGTCGCCGCAGCTGCGGCGGCGGGAAACTTTGGATACACACCCGCGGAGGCGGAAGCCGCGGATGCCTCCAGCCAGGCGGATAAGGAGGAGATTCGCAAGCTGCTAGAGCTCCCTCCCGACGCGCTCGCCGGGGTCCCCTCGCTGAGGCACTCCGGGATCAATGGGATCGCGACGGAGGCCGCGGCAATGGAGGGCACAGCCGGAGGAAGCAGGGGTGCCGCGAGGGGTGGAGGCGCCGGACGAAGCGGGGCCACCAAGGGGAAGGGGCCCGCAGTGCAAGGCGCTGGGGCCAGCGAACTGGCCGAGGGAGAGGAGGGGGAGGAGGAAGACACCGGCGGATCCACCGAGCTCTACGCCGATGACCTCTCCTCGTCGGAAAGCCCCCCGCCCCCGGCGAACCCGAGGCAGTCCCCATTGAAGCGTCTCCGCAAGGCGGCGACGGGGGAGCAGGCGCGAGCGCCCCGGCAACAGCCAGCTCGCCGGGCAGCTCCCCGGCCGAGCCAAGACGTGCCAAGGGCGACCGGCGTGCCGGCCACGGCAGAGGCCCCGCGCGCGCGGACCACGACAGAGGCGTCCCGCAGGCCGGCACCGAGCCGGCAAGGATCTTCTCGGAGCGGAGCAGCTGCTCCGCCCACTTCTCGGGCGTCGGCCACCACAGGGGCTGGGCCTACGCAGCCCCCAGCCCCGGTGGCTCCGAAACGCGCGAGGGAATCTTCATCCTCCGCTCCTCGCGCCGACGCGCCCACCGTGGAGTTTGACTTCTCCGCGCTGAGCGAGGACGACGAGGAGGACCAAGAGTAAGGACCCGAGACCTTACTCCTTCTTGATTCTTATATCTCAATTGTTGCTGACGCTTGACTTTGCTTGTTGCTTGTGATTGCAGGACCTTGGAGCAGCGCGCGAAGAGGGTCAGGGTGCCCACAGTTGAGGTCGTAGAAGACCCATCCGTCGCGGAAGCAGGGATCGCGCCGGAGCCGAGCTTGCCGGACCCGAGTGCCGCTCCGGGGAGTAGCCCCCAGCGCAGCCCCCAGCGTAAGTTAGAGGTTTACTGTTTTCGCTCGTCGGGGCGCGCTTAGGGCTTTGATCTCTCTTTCCCTTTTCTTTTTTTTGAATGTCTTGGTTCTTCTATCTTCTCTTGTGCAGAGGTGGAGCCGCAGCGGGAAGAGCGCCCGGAGACCGTCACCGAGGAGCCGCAGGCCCCGCCGTCCCCGGCAAGGCAAAACTCTCCGGCAAGGGAGAGCGCTCCGCCAAGGGCGGGTACTCCGCCAAAGCAGAGTACCCCGCCAAAGGCGAGCAGCCCGGCGAGGACGGCCACTCCGCCAAGGCCGAGCTCCCCGGCAAGGGAGCCCGCCGCAGAGGACGTCCGCCAAGGTGCGTTCTGTACTTGGTTTTCTTGACTTTGCTTCTTTTTGGATCTTTGCTTGATTTTGAACTTCTTTTTCTTCTTCTAGATCTTCCTCCTCCTCCTCCCGCGCCGATGGAGACCGAGGTCATCAATATCGAGGATGAGGAGGGCGCGCAGGGCGGCGGCGATGACGTTCCCGTCGTCGTGGAGATGGCCGAGGCCACCGAGGAGGCGACCGAGGCCACCGAGCCGGCCGCGCAGGAGGCCACTCCGGCCGCTGACGCCGCGACCGGGGAGGGGGACGGCGACCGCACCGCCGACCCGGAGGTGGCGGGAGCACCGGATGCTACGCCGGCCGCCGGCCCCTCCACCGGCGAGAAGCAGGCGTACTATCTTCGTGCCCCCAATGGCGTCTTTATCCAAGTGCCTTGGGGGTCTTCATCAAGAGCTCCCGCGGAGGGCGAGGCGTTTGACGGAGAAGTCCTCGCCTCCGCGGGTCTGACAGTCGTCGAGGCGCGACAAGGAGAAGGCCCGAGGTGGCGGGGAAGAACCCAGCAAGAAGCGGCCATTCAATGGCCGGGGAGGACGCCGCGGCAAGGCCAAGCAGCGGCAAGGAGATCGACCTCCCCGGGGCCGCGACAACGACGAAGACGACGATGAAGACATGGAGGACGACGAGAACAGCGAGCAGGAGTTCCAGAAGGCCACGGAAGTCCTGTGCGTCGACGGTGGCGCCTCCCTGCACACCTCCCACCGCCAGCTGAAACAGTGGGTGCGTGAGGTGAATGCAGCCGAGCCGCCCGTGGAGTCGCGCAGGCTCCTCAAATGGTCCAGCACGCCCATCATTTTTGACCTTGAGGATCACCCTGACCGCACCACTGCGGTCGGGTGCTTGCCGATGCTGGTCTCACCCACCATCCGCAACCTCAAGGTCACCAAAATGTTGGTTGACGGCGGGGCCGGGCTGAACTTGATCTCCTCCGCTGTGATCAAGAAACTCCAGATTCAAGACGGCGAGCTCGAAGAGACCGGTTCATTCCAAGGAATCAACCCGGGAAGGAGCAAGCCCAAGGGAAAGATTACTCTGCCGGTGACCTTTGGCGGGGAGCTCAACTTCAGAACTGAGCGCATCACCTTTGACGTTGCTGATATTCCATTGCCCTACAATGGGATACTCGGCCGTCCCGCCCTCGCCAAGTTCATGGCAGCTTCCCACTATGCCTACAACGTGCTGAAGATGCCGGGGCCGATAAGCGTCATCACTGTCCACAGTGACAAGAAAGATGCGCTTATTTGCGCCGACAAGATTTACCGGGATGCGGCAGCTGCGGCCGAGAAGGATACTCTTGCCGCTGAAGCTCCCGGGGGGAAGAAGACGAAGACCAAGTCCGGCAAGTGCTCTGGGACACACTCCGGCAACCGCACCTCTTCGGAGTGCTGCGCCGCCGTCGAGGACGTTCCATCGAGCTCCACCGGCAAGAGCAAGAAAGGAATGGCTGCTCCTCCGGCAACCAAGAAGGTGTACGCAAGGGAGGATGGCACTGGTGGTACCTTCACCATCAGCGCCACCCTTGACAGCAAATAGGAAAGCGCGCTCGTCGCCTTCCTGCGGGCGAATGTCGATGTGTTTGCTTGGCAACCATCTGACATCCCCGGTGTTCCCAGGAAGGTGATTGAGCACAAGCTTGCTGTCTGCCCTCATGCGCGGCCCATCAAGCAAAAAGTGAGGAAGCAAGCCGTGGAGCGCCAAGAGTTCATCAACGAGGAGATCAAGAAACTAGAGGCAGCAGGCCTAGTTAGAGGTGTGATCCATCCGACGTGGTTGGCAAACCCAGTCGTCGTGCGCAAAGCCAACGGGAAGTGGAGACTGTGTATAGACTTCACTGATGTCAATAAAGCATGTCCCAAGGACCCCTTCCCTTTGCCGCGCATTGACCAGATCGTTGACTCCACTGCCGGATGTGAGCTACTCTGTTTTCTTGATGCATACTCAGGCTATCACCAGATTTTCATGGCTAAGGAAGATGAAGAGAAGACTGCATTTATCACTCCATGTGGCACATATTGCTTTATCCGCATGCCATTTGGACTGAAAAATGCAGGCTCCACTTTTGCAAGGGTAGTGTACACTGCTTTTGAGCCACAGATCCACAGGAATGTAGAAGCCTACATGGATGACATCGTGGTGAAGAGCAAGAGCAACTGCGGCAAGATGACGCATTGCTCCTTGAGGAGGGACGTCTCCAGGCTGCTGTACGAGCTGCTCGATACCAGCAAGCTTTGCGCCGCTACCATAGCCGCAAAGTCAAGGCCAGGAGTCTCGAGGAAGGCGACCTTGTTCTTCGGCGTGTTCAGTCCGCCAAGAATTCCAACAAGTTGACGCCGAAGTGGGAAGGCCCTTATCGGGTGAGACAAGTTACGAGGCCCGGCGCTGTCCGCCTCGAGACCGAAGAAGGCTTACCGGTGAGCAACTCCTGGAACATAGAGCATCTTCGCAAGTTTCACCCCTAAGGCGCGGTTGCCGTGATCCGTTCCGGCAACCACCTTTTGTACAAGCCTTGCCGCTGTTGCATGTAACCCTTTGTACAAAGCCGGGCGCAGACCCCGTGCATCAGTAAAGATTTCGTGTTTTCGCATCGATTGCCTTTCGCATGCTTCTCTTTGTTATTCGCATGTTTTATTTGGCATTTGATGCAACACTTAGACATTCGGTAAGCACTATTACGCCGAAAGGCAATATGCTTGTTTCCCTCTCCTTTTCCTTTTTCTCTTAAGCAGAAGGAACGTTCCTCGCGCACAAGTTTGCCGGGGGGGAAGGAGGTGGAGGAGGAACTAAGTGCCGTTCAAGAAAGAAGAGCCTTACCGGAAAGCAAACAACATGAGCAAGCAGCATGTGAAAGATAAGTTGTTAGAATTTGACCAGTTCAAATTTTAATTTTTGGTTGTCTTCCTTGAACAATCACACTTTTTATGGAAAACCTGTGCGCGGAGGAACCTACCCGTGGCTTGCCGCACCCTTATCTTGTCTTCGAGTCCACTCAACGATTTAAGTGAGCTGCGACAAGTGTCGCGCCCTTGCTTCGTTTCCGAGTACACTCAGCAAGCTAAGTGCGTTGCGATTTGCTGCGGCGAGGTTGCTTGCCGGCGAGGACCTTGGCCAGCAGGCTGCTCAGCGCTCAGCGCTCGCGGCAAGGGCCCCTTTCCGGCAAGCTCCCCGGGAGCGTAGGGTGAGGAACATACAAAGTCAAAGATTGGTACAAGGAAGATAACATTGCACTGATTGATTGAAGTAAAGCAAATATCTTACAAGGACAACTTGTCGCAATGGACTAATGAGTTCGTAACATAATGTGCAGCAACGAAAAAATAAAGATAAATGGGGCCCTAGTCTACGCGGTCGCCCTCCTTCCTGCCAAGCTTTGCCACCTTGGCGATGATATGGCTGACCTGCTCCTTCAGGGCCTCCGTGTCTGCATCTGCCGGCAAGCTGCAAAGAACGTTCTTGAGGTTGATCCCCGGGTTGCGGTACACGATCTTCGTCAAGACCCGCTCCAGAGTTCCTGCGCAGAGACGGCGCGACTCCTCGGCCAGCTGCGCGGGGATGCGGTTCCGGAGACCTGCAAGGGCCGGAGCGACGCCTCTGAAGAAGAGGCTGAGCTTGGCGCTGTGCGGGAGGTCTGGATCCGGCGAGTAGATAAGATGTTCGACCTTCAAGGCAAGCAACTCCTGGTCAATGTTGGATGCAGAAGAAACCAGCTCTTCGGTCCACAGCTCAATGTTCTTGCGGAAGAGCTCGGATGCCTTGTTGGCGCTGTCCACCAAGGTCCGCTCCTTGCGGAGCTCCTCCTTCAGCTTGTCTTCTCGAAGCTTGGCGGCGTCAATTGAATCCCTCAGAGTTGAGACTTTCAGCTCCAAGTCCTCGATGGAGTCCTTGGCGGCCTTAAGCTCATCGCCCCTCTTGGACAGATTCACTTGGAGCTCCGCGTTGGTGTGGGCGTCCTTCTCGCGCTCAGTGATGAGCGCGGCAACCTTCTCGGTGCTCACCTTCATCGCCGCTTCTAGTCGTTCAACCTTGGCGGCAAGCTCCTTCTTGGCGTCTTCCGCGGCAGCAGCAGCGGCTTTCGCCTCCTTCAGCTCCCCGCCAAGGGCAGCCTCGCGAGCGGCAAGGTCCTCCTCATGGGAGTCGAGATCCACCTTCCGCTGCGCGATCTCTCCTTCTCGCCGGGACATCTCCACCCCGGCGAGCCGTTGCTGTTCTTCAGCCTCGGCTTTCTCCAAAAGCCACTCTTGATATTCACCGGCGAGACGCTCGCGCTCCTCCGCCACCTCGCGGAGGCCCGCCTTGTGGGCAGCGCTGAGCTCCGCCGCACGCTTCTCCATTTCGGCGGCGGCCTGGGCAGCAAGGGCTTCCCGGGAGGCAAGCTTCGCCTGCCTGGCCCGGTAAAGGGCCAGGAGTTGGTGGAGAAGCTTTTCCTCCTCGGGCCCATCTCCTTCGCCGGGCGCCTCGACGACTGTCAGACCCGCGGAGGCGAGGACTTCTCCGTCAAACGCCTCGCCCTCCGCGGGAGCTCTTGATGAAGACCCCCAAGGCACTTGGATAAAGACGCCATTGGGGGCACGAAGATAGTACGCCTGCTTCTCGCCGGTGGAGGGGCCGGCGGCCGGCGTAGCATCCGGTGCTCCCGCCACCTCCGGGTTGGCGGTGCGGTCGCCGTCCCCCTCCCCGGTCGCGGCGTCAGCGGCCGGAGTGGCCTCCTGCGCGGCCGGCTCGGTGGCCTCGGTCGCCTCCTCGGTGGCCTCGGCCATCTCCACGACGACGGGAACGTCATCGCCGCCGCCCTGCGCGCCCTCCTCATCCTCGATATTGATGACCTCGGTCTCCATCGGCGCGGGAGGAGGAGGAGGAAGATCTAGAAGAAGAAAAAGAAGTTCAAAATCAAGCAAAGATCCAAAAAGAAGCAAAGTCAAGAAAACCAAGTACAGAACGTACCTTGGCGGACGTCCTCTGCGGCGGGCTCCCTTGCCGGGGAGCTCGGCCTTGGCGGAGTGGCCGTCCTCGCCGGGCTGCTCGCCCTTGGCGGGGTACTCTGCTTTGGCGGAGTACCCGCCCTTGGCGGAGCGCTCTCCCTTGCCGGAGAGTTTTGCCTTGCCGGGGACGGCGGGGCCTGCGGCTCCTCGGTGACGGTCTCCGGGCGCTCTTCCCGCTGCGGCTCCACCTCTGCACAAGAGAAGATAGAAGAACCAAGACATTCAAAAAAAAAAAAGAAGGAAAGAGAGATCAAAGCCCTAAGCGCACCCCGACGAGCGAAAACAGTAAACCTCTAACTTACGCTGGGGGCTGCGCTGGGGGCTACTCCCCGGAGCGGCACTCGGGTCCGGCAAGCTCGGCTCCGGTGCGATCCCTGCTTCCGCGACAGATGGGTCTTCTACGACCTCAACTGTGGGCACCCTGACCCTCTTCGCGCGCTGCTCCAAGGTCCTGCAATCACAAGCAACAAGCAAAGTCAAGCGTCAGCAACAATCGAGATATAAAAATCAAGAAGGAGTAAGGTCTCGGGTCCTTACTCTTGGTCCTCCTCGTCGTCCTCGCTCAGCGCGGAGAAGTCAAACTCCACGGTGGGCGCGTCGGCGCGAGGAGCGGAGGATGAAGATTCCCTCGCGCGTTTCGGAGCCACCGGGGCTGGGGGCTGCGTAGGCCCAGCCCCTGTGGTGGCCGGCGCCCGAGAAGTGGGCGGAGCAGCTGCTCCGCTCCGTGAAGATCCTTGCCGGCTCGGTGCCGGCCTGCGGGACGCCTCTGTCGTGGTCCGCGCGCGCGGGGCCTCTGCCGTGGCCGGCACGCCGGTCGCCCTTGGCACGTCTTGGCTCGGCCGGGGAGCTGCCCGGCGAGCTGGCTGTTGCCGGGGCGCTCGCGCCTGCTCCCCCGTCGCCGCCTTGCGGAGACGCTTCAATGGGGACTGCCTCGGGCTCGCCGGGGGCGGGGAGCTTTCCGACGAGGAGAGGTCGTCGGCGTAGAGCTCGGTGGATCCGCCGGTGTCTTCCTCCTCCCCCTCCTCTCCCTCGGCCAGTTCGCTGGCCCCAGCGCCTTGCACTGCGGGCCCCTTCCCCTTGGTGGCCCCGCTTCGTCCGGCGCCTCCACTCCTCGCGGCACCCCTGCTTCCTCCGGCTGTGCCCTCCATTGCCGCGGCCTCCGTCGCGATCCCATTGATCACGGAGTGCCTCAGCGAGGGGACCCCGGCGAGCGCGTCGGGAGGGAGCTCTAGCAGCTTGCGAATCTCCTCCTTATCCGCCTGGCTGGAGGCATCCGCGGCTTCCGCCTCCGCGGGTGTGTATCCAAAGTTTCCCGCCGCCGCGGCTGCGGTAACTTCTTCAGCGCGAGAAGCCATGTAAGCAATCTCTTGGTCGGTGGTGGCCCGCGTGTGCAGCTTGAGATCGTCCGTCTTCTCCAACACCTCCGCAAGGTTGTCGTAGAACTCGAGGACGTCGATAGGCTTGGGCGCAATCCACGTGCGCTCCAATCCATGAGAGTCACACGCGGGCATCATAGCGACAAGGCGATCCCGGGCGCTGCTGGCGCAGAGCGGCACCACTCCCCGGGGAGCGCGGAAGTACTCGGGGTGTGCCGGGTCGAACTTGAAAAGTTCCCTGACCATACCCCGCAGCTCGAGTGTTGTGAAGTTAAAATTGAGGCCGGGGCGCAGCCTCATGATGTCTGCCGGGCCGCCGTATTGCCACGCCGGCCTTTTCCGGTCTTGGAGGGGGGCGATCCGGCGACGAAGAAAGTCCGCGCCCACTTCAGCGACAGACAGCGGCGCCATCCGAAGACGGAGGATTCTGACGAGAGCGATATCCAGCTTGGAATCGTCGGAATCGAAATTACTCCAATCCCTGCCGCGCACGATGGGCGATGTGCGCGGCGCGGTGAAGTGTTGCGGCCGCTCCTCGACGACCCAGCACCACTCCGCGCGCCAGAAGGAGGGGGACGAAGAGCTTGGTGGTGGCGGAGGAGCAGAGGCGAAGCGCAGAGGAATCTGAGGAAGAAGACGATGGCAATGAGTGCGCAGGGAGGGGAACCGCGCCGCTCTCTCTGCTTTTATGGGAGAGTGGGGGGCGTTTCGCCCTTCCCATTAAAGAAATCGTGGGCACGTCCCATCCCACGGCGCCGCAATCGACGCGTGCCGTTGCCGTGGGGTGCGGCGGATATGGAAGTGGATTCGGCGCGCCGCGGGCCGCGGGTGCCCGTGCACTGTTTTGGGCCTGGCCCAACAGCGCTCGGCACCGTGTGTGGCCCAGGCCCGGGGGCTCCTGTCGGTGTACTAAGGTAGGGGTACCCTAGTACCCCAACTTGTGCACGGGCAGCGGCAGCTCCCCGCGGCAGGGTTCACCACGCGCGTGCCGGAGACCTTCCTGCCCCTTATCTAGCCATTCAAAAACAAAGTATACAAGACAGAAGATCAAGACCCCGGCAAGAGGAGCTTGCCGGGAAGGCCGTCCCAGGCTCGAGATTGCTTAACTAGCACGAGGCCCTGGCAAGAGGAGCTTGTCAGGACGAATAGAAGATTTTATCTTAGAAGACCCGGCAAGGGCTCGGGGAGCGGCAAGCTTCCGGGCCCGGCAAGGTCGAGATCCCCGGCAAGGTGCTTGCCGGGGGAGGTGCGCTGTGTGCCCGCGCTCCAGCTCATCGGCCCACGCGTCGCCCTGGGGCCACTCCAGGGACGCGTGGCGGATGGCTGTGCAGCCTGGGGGACACGGTGGCACTCCACGGCAGAGGATCCATCGCCGTGGCAGACGGAGACGCAACGGCGGGAGCTTTTGGGGTCGACGGCGACGGGCATTAAATGCCCTTGTCCCCCACTGTTAAAGTAGGTATAGACCACTGTTCTGTACTGTAGCTCCACTGTTCCCGCACTGTTACAACTACCACCTATTTTACATTTTTACCCCTTTCTCCTACGTTGACACCTGTCGGTGACCCCTTGCACTATAAAAGGAGGCCCATGCACAACGTGGTGGGGGGTTCGGTTGGAAACCTAGATCATTCTCACGCTCGTGTAGCTGCTTCTTCAAGCTCCGAGCGCCCAAACTCAATACACAACCAAGCAGGAGTAGGGTTTTACGCATCCGTGCGGCCCGAACCTGGGTAAAAACTGCCCGCGCGTCTGCCTCGATCTGCTCTTCGTGCTCCCTCCGCCCTCGTACCGCACAGACAAGGGGCTCCGGTCCCATAGGTGTTCGTGGTGGACAGTTTCCCCCGACAGCGAGAGTTGGCCTAACACCCTATTGTATCCATACATGGGTGGGGCGCCCAGGACCTGAACACCAAAGTGATATGCCGGCTCATCAAAATTTGAGCTGTAATTGCGATAACTTTCATTTTTTCCAATCCTGCAGGCCATTTTTGAGGGCCAAGATGACCCTTTTTGGGCTCAAATTTTTCCGCGCACATGATCCTGTGTGTGCACGTATGTAAAATCCTCCAGATCGTAAAAACTAGAAGTCCTATCACCTCAATTCCCCAATAGCTTTCCAACGCCTATGAAAATGACGAAATCGGAGCTTGTTCTCACTTGCTTTGAGAGTCTCGATCAATTCGGACTCTAGGTTGATTTTTGTATTTTCTTTGATCACCGTTTCTTCGCGAGAGTTGGCCTAACACCCTATTGTATCCATACATGGGTGGGGCGCCCAGGACCTGAACACCAAAGTGATATGCCGGCTCATCAAAATTTGAGCTGTAATTGCGATAACTTTCATTTTTTCCAATCCTGCAGGCCATTTTTGAGGGCCAAGACGACCCTTTTTGGTCTCAAAATTTTCCGCGCACGTGATCCTGTATGTGCACGTATGTAAAATCCTCCAGATCGTAAAAACTAGAAGTCCTATCACCTCAATTCCCCAATAGCTTTCCAACGCCTATGAAAATGACGAAATCGGAGCTTGTTCTCACTTGCTTTGAGATTCTTGATCAATTCGGACTCTAGGTTGATTTTTGTATTTTCTTTGATCACCGTTTCTTCGCGAGAGTTAGCCTAACACCCTATTGTATCCATACATGGGTGGGGCACCAAGGACATGAACACCAAAGTGATATGCCGGCTCATCAAAATTTGAGCTGTAATTGCGATAACTTTCAGTTTTTCCAATCCTGCAGGCCATTTTTGAGGGCCAAGACGACCCTTTTTGGGCTCAGAATTTTCCACGCACGTGATCCTGTGTGTGCACGTATGTAAAATCCTCCAGATCGTAAAAACTAGAAGTCCTATCACCTCAATTCCCCAATAGCTTTCCAACGCCTATGAAAACGACGAAATCGGTGCTTGTTCTCACTTGCTTTGAGAGTCTCGATCAATTCGGACTCTAGGTTGATTTTTGTATTTTCTTTGATCACCGTTTCTTCGCGAGAGTTGGCCTAACACCCTATTGTATCCATACATGGGTGGGGCGCCACGGACCTGAACACCAAAGTGATATGCCGGCACATCAAAATTTGAGCTGTAATTGCGATAACTTTCATTTTTTCCAATCCTGCAGGCCATTTTTGAGGGCCAAGACGACCCTTTTTGGGCTCAGAATTTTCCACGCACGTGATCCTGTGTGTGCACGTATGTAAAATCCTCCAGATCGTAAAAACTAGAAGTCCTATCACCTCAATTCCCCAATAGCTTTCCAACGCCTATGAAAACGACGAAATCGGTGCTTGTTCTCACTTGCTTTGAGAGTCTCGATCAATTCGGACTCTAGGTTGATTTTTGTATTTTCTTTGATCACCGTTTCTTCACGAGAGTTGGCCTAACACCCTATTGTATCCATACATGGGTGGGGCGCCAAGGACCTGAACACCAATGTGATATGCCGGCTCATCAAAATTTGAGCTGTAATTGCGATAACTTTCATTTTTTCCAATCCTGCAGGCCATTTTTGAGGGCCAAGACGACCCTTTTTGGGCTCAAAATTTTCCGCGGACGTGATCCTGTGTATGCACGTATGTAAAATCCTCCAGATCGTAAAAACTAGAAGTCCTATCACCTCAATTCCCCAATAGCTTTCCAACGCCTATGAAAATGACGAAATCGGAGCTTGTTCTCACTTGCTTTGAGAGTCTCGATCAATTCGGACTCTAGGTTGATTTTTGTATTTTCTTTGATCACCGTTTCTTCGCGAGAGTTGGCCTAACACCCTATTGTATCCATACATGGGAGGGGCGCCAAGGACCTGAACACCAAAGTGATATGCCGGCTCATCAAAATTTGAGCTGTAATTGCGATAACTTTCATTTTTTCCAATCCTGCAGGCCATTTTTGAGGGCCAAGACGACCCTTTTTGGGCTCAAAATTTTCCGCGCACATGATCCTGTGTGTGCACGTATGTAAAATCGTCCCGATCGTAGAAACTAGAAGTCCTATCACCTCAATTCCCCAATAGCTTTCCAACACCTATGAAAACGACGAAATCGGAGCTTGTTCTCACTTGCTTTGAGAGTCTCGATCAATTCGGACTCTAGGTTGATTTTTGTATTTTCTTTGATCACCGTTTCTTCGCGAGAGTTGGCCTAACACCCTATTGTATCCATACATGGGTGGGGCGCCCAGGACCTGAACACCAAAGTGATATGCCGGCTCAACAAAATTTGAGCTGTAATTCCGATAACTTTCATTTTTTCCAATCCTGCAGGCCATTTTTGAGGGCCAAGACGACCCTTTTTGGGCTCAGAATTTTCCACGCACGTGATCCTATGTGTGCACGTATGTAAAATCCTCCAGATCGTAAAAACTAGAAGTCCTATCACCTCAATTCCCCAATAGCTTTCCAACGCCTATGAAAACGACGAAATCGGTGCTTGTTCTCACTTGCTTTGAGAGTCTCGATCAATTCGGACTCTAGGTTGATTTTTGTATTTTCTTTGATCACCGTTTCTTCATGAGAGTTGGCCTAACACCCTATTGTATCCATACATGGGTGGGGCGCCAAGGACCTGAACACCAAAGTGATATGCCGGCTCATCAAAATTTCAGCTGTAATTGCGATAACTTTCATTTTTTCCAATCCTGCAGGCCATTTTTGAAGGCCAAGACGACCCTTTTTGGGCTCAGAATTTTCCACGCACGTGATCCTGTGTGTGCACGTATGTAAAATCCTCCAGATCGTAAAAACTAGAAGTCCTATCACCTCAATTCCCCAATAGCTTTCCAACGCCTATGAAAACGACGAAATCGGTGCTTGTTCCCACTTGCTTTGAGAGTCTCGATCAATTCGGACTCTAGGTTGATTTTTGTATTTTCTTTGATCACCGTTTCTTCGCGAGAGTTGGCCTAACACCCTATTGTATCCATACATGGGTGGGGCGCCAAGGACCTGAACACCAAAGTGATATGCCGGCTCATCAAAATTTGAGCTGTAATTGCGATAACTTTCATTTTTTATAATCCTGCAGGCCATTTTTGAGGGCCAAGACGACCCTTTTTGGTCTCAAAATTTTCCACGCACGTGATCCTGTGTGCGCACGTATGTAAAATCCTCCAGATCGTAAAAACTAGAAGTCCTATCACCTCAATTCCCCAATAGCTTTCCAACGTGTCGGGGGAAACTGTCCACCACGAACACCTATGGGACCGGAGCCCCTTGTCTGTGCGGTACGAGGGCGGAGGGAGCACAAAGAGCAGATCGAAGCACACACGCGGGCAGTTTTACCCAGGTTCGGGCCGCACGGATGCGTAAAACCCTACTCCTGCCTTGGTTGTATTGAGTTGGGCGCTCGGAGCTTGAAGAAGCAGCTACACGAGCGTGAGAATGATCTAGGTTTCGAACCCCCTCCACGTTGTGCATGGGCCTCCTTTTATAGTGCAAGGGGTCACCGACAGGTGTCAACGTAGGAGAAAGGGGTAAAAATGTAAAAGATGTGGTAGTTGGAACAGTGCGGGAACAGTGGAGCTACAGTGCAGAACAGTGGCCTATACCTACTCTAACAGTGGGGGACAAGGGCATTTAATGCCCGTCGCCGTCGACCCCAAAAGCTCCCGCCGTTGCGTCTCCGTCTGCCACGGCGATGGATCCACTGCCGTGGAGTGCCACCGTGTCCCCCAGGCTGCACAGCCATCCGCCACGCGTCCCTGGAGTGGCCCCAGGGCGACGCGTGGGCTGATGAGCTGGAGCGCGGGCACACAGCGCACCTCCCCCGGCAAGCACCTTGCCGGGCACCTCCCCCGGCAAGCACCTTGCCGGGGATCTCGACCTTGCCGGGCCCGGAAGCTTGCCGCTCCCCGAGCCCTTGCCGGGTCTTCTAAGATGAAATCTTCTATTCGTCCTGACAAGCTCCTCTTGCCAGGGCCTTGTGCTAGTTAAGTAATCTCGAGCCTGGAACGGCCTTCCCGGCAAGCTCCTCTTGCCGGGGTCTTGGTCTTCTGTCTTGTATACTTTGCTTTTGAATGGCTAGATAAGGGTCAGGAAGGTCTCCGGCAAGCGCGTGGTGAACCCTGCCGCGGGGAGCTGCCGCTGCCCGTGCACAAGTTGGGGTACTAGGGTACCCCTACCTTAGTACACCGACAGGAGCCCCCGGGCCTGGGCCACACACGGTGCCGAGCGCTGTTGGGCCAGGCCCAAAACAGTGCACGGGCACTCGCGGCCCGCGGCGCGCCGAATCCACTTCCCTATCCGCCGCACCCCACGGTAACGGCACGCGTCGATTGCGGCGCCGTGGGATGGGACGTGCCCACGATTTCTTTAATGGGGAGGGCGAAACGCCCCCCACTCCCCCATAAAAGCAGAGAGAGCGGCGCGGTTCCCCTCCCTGCGCACTCATTACCATCGTCTTCTTCCTCAGATTCCTCTGCTCTTTGCCCCTACTCCTCCGCCACCACCAAGTTCTTCGCCCCCTTCCTTCCACCGCGTCCGCCATGGCCCCAAAGACCGACAAGGCGAAGGCGGAGAAGTCCAAGCGGGAGAAGTCAGATCAGGCGGCGAAGCTCGCCGCGTACCGGAAGGAGCACATCGTCTTCTCGCCGAGGCTCGGCGTGCGGGAACTCTGGAGCAAATATTATTGGTTCTGGTCCAAGGAGACTCCAGCGCACCCCCGCACGCGCGTCTACCCGGCCGTCGCCAAGGATCACTACCCCAGCGGGTATTACTTTTTCGCAGCCTTCTTCCACTGCGGTCTGTGCCCTCCCTTCTCAAACTTTTTCTGCGATATCATGAATACTTATGGCCTCCACCTCCTCGACTTCACTCCCAACGCCATCCTCACCATGTCCGTTTTCGCACACATGTGCGAAAACTTCGTAGGAATCCAGCCCAACGTAGCTCTCTTTAGGCACTTTTTCATCCCCAGAGTAGAGGCCGACGCCCCCCTCTCCGGAGGAATCTCTTGGGTGTTTAGGCTGAATAAGAAATTAGCCTACTTGCCGGGGGAGCTCCGCGGCAAGTGGGAAGAGTGGCGCGCGGAGTGGTGCTGGGTCGTCGAGGAGCGGCCGCAACACTTCACCGCGCCGCGCACATCGCCCATCGTGCGCGGCAGGGATTGGAGTAATTACGATTCCGACGATTCCAAGCTGGATATCGCTCTCGTCAGAATCCTTCGTCTTCGGATGGCGCCGCTGTCTGTCGCTGAAGTGGGCGCGGACTTTCTTCGTCGCCGGATCGCCCCCCTCCAAGACCGGAAAAGGCCGGCGTGGCAATACGGCGGCCCGGCAGACATCATGAGGCTGCGCCCCGGCCTCAATTTTAACTTCACAACACTCGAGCTGCGGGGTATGGTCAGGGAACTTTTCAAGTTCGACCCGGCACACCCCGAGTACTTCCGCGCTCCCCGGGGAGTGGTGCCGCTCTGCGCCAGCAGCGCCCGGGATCGCCTTGTCGCTATGATGCCCGCGTGCGACTCTCATGGATTGGAGCGCACGTGGATTGCGCCCAAGCCTATCGACGTCCTCGAGTTCTACGACAACCTTGCGGAGGTGTTGGAGAAGACGGACGATCTCAAGCTGCACACGCGGGCCACCACCGACCAAGAGATTGCTTACATGGCTTCTCGCGCTGAAGAAGTCGCCGCAGCCGCGGCGGCGGGAAACTTTGGATACACACCCGCGGAGGCGGAAGCCGCGGATGCCTCCAGCCAGGCGGATAAGGAGGAGATTCGCAAGCTGCTAGAGCTCCCTCCCGACACGCTCGCCGGGGTCCCCTCGCTGAGGCACTCCGGGATCAATGGGATCGCGACGGAGGCCGCGGCAATGGAGGGCACAGCCGGAGGAAGCAGGGGTGCCGCGAGGGGTGGAGGCGCCGGACGAAGCGGGGCCACCAAGGGGAAGGGGCCCGCAGTGCAAGGCGCTGGGGCCAGCGAACTGGCCGAGGGAGAGGAGGGGGAGGAGGAAGACACCGGCGGATCCACCGAGCTCTACGCCGATGACCTCTCCTCGTCGGAAAGCTCCCCGCCCCCGGCGAACCCGAGGCAGTCCCCATTGAAGCGTCTCCGCAAGGCGGCGACGGGGGAGCAGGCGCGAGCGCCCCGGCAACAGCCAGCTCGCCGGGCAGCTCCCCGGCCGAGCCAAGACGTGCCAAGGGCGACCGACGTGCCGGCCACGGCAGAGGCCCCGCGCGCGCGGACCACGACAGAGGCGACCCGCAGGCCGGCACCGAGCCGGCAAGGATCTTCTCGGAGCGGAGCAGCTGCTCCGCCCACTTCTCGGGCGCCGGCCACCACAGGGGCTGGGCCTACGCAGCCCCCAGCCCCGGTGGCTCCGAAACGCGCGAGGGAATCTTCATCCTCCGCTCCTCGCGCCGACGCGCCCACCGTGGAGTTTGACTTCTCCGCGCTGAGCGAGGACGACGAGGAGGACCAAGAGTAAGGACCCGAGACCTTACTCCTTCTTGATTTTTATATCTCGATTGTTGCTGACGCTTGACTTTGCTTGTTGCTTGTGATTGCAGGACCTTGGAGCAGCGCGCGAAGAGGGTCAGGGTGTCCACAGTTGAGGTCGTAGAAGACCCATCCGTCGCGGAAGCCGGGATCGCACCGGAGCCGAGCTTGCCGGACCCGAGTGCCGCTCCGGGGAGTAGCCCCCAGCGCAGCCCCCAGCGTAAGTTAGAGGTTTACTGTTTTCGCTCGTCGGGGCGCGCTTAGGGCTTTGATCTCTCTTTCCCTTTTTTTTTCTTTTTTTTTTGAATGTCTTGGTTCTTCTATCTTCTCTTGTGCAGAGGTGGAGCCGCAGCGGGAAGAGCGCCCGGAGACCGTCGCCGAGGAGCCGCAGGCCCCGCCGTCCCCGGCAAGGCAAAACTCTCCGGCAAGGGAGAGCGCTCCGCCAAGGGCGGGTACTCCGCCAAAGCAGAGTACCCCGCCAAGGGCGAGCAGCCCGGCGAGGACGGCCACTCCGCCAAGGCCGAGCTCCCCGGCAAGGGAGCCCGCCGCAGAGGACGTCCGCCAAGGTACGTTCTGTACTTGGTTTTCTTGACTTTGCTTCTTTTTGGATCTTTGCTTGATTTTGAACTTCTTTTTCTTCTTCTAGATCTTCCTCCTCCTCCTCCCGCGCCGATGGAGACCGAGGTCATCAATATCGAGGATGAGGAGGGCGCGCAGGGCGGCGGCGATGACGTTCCCGTCGTCGTGGAGATGGCCGAGGCCACCGAGGAGGCGACCGAGGCCACCGAGCCGGCCGCGCAGGAGGCCACTCCGGCCGCTGACGCCGCGACCGGGGAGGGGGACGGCGACCGCACCGCCAACCCGGAGGTGGCGGGAGCACCGGATGCTACGCCGGCCGCCGGCCCCTCCACCGGCGAGAAGCAGGCGTACTATCTTCGTGCCCCCAATGGCGTCTTTATCCAAGTGCCTTGGGGGTCTTCATCAAGAGCTCCCGCGGAGGGCGAGGCGTTTGACGGAGAAGTCCTCGCCTCCGCGGGTCTGACAGTCGTCGAGGCGCCCGGCGAAGGAGATGGGCCCGAGGAGGAAAAGCTTCTCCACCAACTCCTGGCCCTTTACCGGGCCAGGCAGGCGAAGCTTGCCTCCCGGGAAGCCCTTGCTGCCCAGGCCGCCGCCGAAATGGAGAAGCGTGCGGCGGAGCTCAGCGCTGCCCACAAGGCGGGCCTCCGCGAGGTGGCGGAGGAGCGCGAGCGTCTCGCCGGTGAATATCAAGAGTGGCTTTTGGAGAAAGCCGAGGCTGAAGAACAGCAACGGCTCGCCGGGGTGGAGATGTCCCGGCGAGAAGGAGAGATCGCGCAGCGGAAGGTGGATCTCGACTCCCATGAGGAGGACCTTGCCGCTCGCGAGGCTGCCCTTGGCGGGGAGCTGAAGGAGGCGAAAGCCGCTGCTGCTGCCGCGGAAGACGCCAAGAAGGAGCTTGCCGCCAAGGTTGAACGACTAGAAGCGGCGATGAAGGTGAGCACCGAGAAGGTTGCCGCGCTCATCACTGAGCGCGAGAAGGACGCCCACACCAACGCGGAGCTCCAAGTGAATCTGTCCAAGAGGGGCGATGAGCTTAAGGCCGCCAAGGACTCCATCGAGGACTTGGAGCTGAAAGTCTCAACTCTGAGGGATTCAATTGACGCCGCCAAGCTTCGAGAAGACAAGCTGAAGGAGGAGCTCCGCAAGGAGCGGACCTTGGTGGACAGCGCCAACAAGGCATCCGAGCTCTTCCGCAAGAACATTGAGCTGTGGACCGAAGAGCTGGTTTCTTCTGCATCCAACATTGACCAGGAGTTGCTTGCCTTGAAGGTCGAACATCTTATCTACTCGCCGGATCCAGACCTCCCGCACAGCGCCAAGCTCAGCCTCTTCTTCAGAGGCGTCGCTCCGGCCCTTGCAGGTCTCCGGAACCGCATCCCCGCGCAGCTGGCCGAGGAGTCGCGCCGTCTCTGCGCAGGAACTCTGGAGCGGGTCTTGACGAAGATCGTGTACCGCAACCCGGGGATCAACCTCAAGAACGTTCTTTGCAGCTTGCCGGCAGATGCAGACACGGAGGCCCTGAAGGAGCAGGTCAGCCATATCATCGCCAAGGTGGCAAAGCTTGGCAGGAAGGAGGGCGACCGCGTAGACTAGGGCCCCATTTATCTTTATTTTTTCGTTGCTGCACATTATGTTACGAACTCATTAGTCCATTGCGACAAGTTGTCCTTGTAAGATATTTGCTTTACTTCAATCAATCAGTGCAATGTTATCTTCCTTGTACCAATCTTTGACTTTGTATGTTCCTCACCCTACGCTCCCGGGGAGCTTGCCGGAAAGGGGCCCTTGCCGCGAGCGCTGAGCGCTGAGCAGCCTGCTGGCCAAGGTCCTCGCCGGCAAGCAACCTCGCCGCAGCAAATCGCAACGCACTTAGCTTGCTGAGTGTACTCGGAAACGAAGCAAGGGCGCGACACTTGTCGCAGCTCACTTAAATCGTTGAGTGGACTCGAAGACAAGATAAGGGTGCGGCAAGCCACGGGTAGGTTCCTCCGCGCACAGGTTTTCCATAAAAAGTGTGATTGTTCAAGGAAGACAACCAAAAATTAAAATTTGAACTGGTCAAATTCTAACAACTTATCTTTCACATGCTGCTTGCTCATGTTGTTTGCTTTCCGGTAAGGCTCTTCTTTCTTGAACGGCACTTAGTTCCTCCTCCACCTCCTTCCCCCCCGGCAAACTTGTGCGCGAGGAACGTTCCTTCTGCTTAAGAGAAAAAGGAAAAGGAGAGGGAAACAAGCATATTGCCTTTCGGCGTAATAGTGCTTACCGAATGTCTAAGTGTTGCATCAAATGCCAAATAAAACATGCGAATAGCAAAGAGAAGCATGCGAAAGGCAATCGATGCGAAAACACGAAATCTTTACTGATGCACGGGGTCTGCGCCCGGCTTTGTACAAAGGGTTACATGCAACAGCGGCAAGGCTTGTACAAAAGGTGGTTGCCGGAACGGATCACGGCAACCGCGCCTTAGGGGTGAAACTTGCGAAGATGCTCTATGTTCCAGGAGTTGCTCACCGGTAAGCCTTCTTTGGTCTCGAGGCGGACAGCGCCGGGCCTCGTAACTTGTCTCACCCGATAAGGGCCTTCCCACTTCGGCGTCAACTTGTTGGAATTCTTGGCGGACTGAACACGCCGAAGAACAAGGTCGCCTTCCTCGAGACTCCTGGCCTTGACTTTGCGGCTATGGTAGCGGCGCAAAGCTTGCTGGTATCGAGCAGCTCGTACAGCAGCCTGGAGACGTCCCTCCTCAAGGAGCAATGCGTCATCTTGCCGCAGTTGCTCTTGCTCGAGCTCATCATAAGCGAGCACTCGAGGAGATCCGTATACGAGTTCCGTGGGGAGAACTGCTTCTGCTCCATAGACTAGAGCAAAAGGTGTCTGCCCGGTGGCTCGACTCGGTGTCGTTCTGATTGACCAAAGAGCCGCCGGGAGCTCCTCTATCCAATTCCTTCCGCACTTGCGCAGCCTGTCAAAGGTCCTTGTCTTGAGTCCGCGCAGCACTTCAGCATTTGCCCTCTCCGCTTGACCGTTGCTCCTCGGGTGAGCAACAGAAGCGAAACAGACCTTGGCGCCAAGGTCTTGGACGTACTGCATAAAGGTGCGACTAGTGAATTGTGTACCGTTGTCGGTGATGATCCTGTTAGGGATCCCGAAACGGCAAACAATCGACCTGAAGAACCTGACTGCTGACTGTGCTGTTACCTTTCTCACTGGCTCCACTTCTGGCCACTTTGTGAACTTGTCGATTGCAACGTACAAGTACTCAAAGCCCCCGACAGCGCGAGGGAAAGGGCCGAGGATATCGAGCCCCCAGACCGAGAAGGGCCATGACAAAGGGATTGTTTGGAGAGCTTGAGCTGGCTGATGTATTTGCTTTGCATGGAACTGGCACGCTTCACACTTGGTTACTAGTGCAGTTGCATCTTGGAGGGCTTCTTGCCAAAAGAACCCTTGCCGGAAAGCTTTCCCGGCAAGTGCCCTTGCGCCAACGTGGTGGCCGCATGTGCCTCCGTGTATTTCTGCCAACAGCTTCTGTCCATCTTCTCTGGAGATGCATTTCAACCTGACACCGTTGAGTCTTCTTCTGTACAGCTCGTTATCCACAAACTGATACATACTTGACTGCCTGGTTATCTTCTCTATCTCTTGAGGGTCGTCGGGAAGTTCTCCAGTTTGCAGAAAACGGACGATCTGCTGTGCCCATGCCGGAGCCCGGGGCTCGACGGCAGGGACTAAAGGCTCGAGGGCCGCTGCGGGAACCCCAGCTTCTACGGCAAAGACCTCTGGTCCTGTCGGAGCTGACGGTCCCCCGGCAAGCTCGCCGGGGCGAGGCTTGTCGGGAACACTTGCTTCAACTGCACAAGCCCGAGGGCTTGCAGGAGCAAACTGTTCCTCAGCGTTGTTGTTGATCTTGGGAACTTTGGCGGCGGGTTCAGGAAGATCCGCCGGCAAGTAGTCGCCGGAGACCAACTTTCTCTTCTTGGACTGCCCAATTGGTGGTGTAACTGATGGTTGAGTCAGCTTGAGCAAAAAGGTCCCTGGTTCCGCAGGTAGCTTCATCGCAGCACACTTTGAAAGGCCATCTGCAATTTCATTTTGAGCTCTCGGGATGTGCTCCATTTGCAGACCTTCAAAGTGTTCTTCAAGCTTCCTCACTTCATCTACATATGCCTCCATCAAAGGGCTCTGGTAGCTCTTGTTGACTTGTCGGACCACCAACTGAGAATCGCCCCGCACAATCAGCTTCCTGATCCCAAGTTCGGCCGCAATCCTGAGGCCGGCAAGCAAGCCTTCATATTCTGCGGTGTTGTTTGTCGCCTGCTCCCTGGGAAAGTGCATCTGGACAACATATTTGAGGTGTTCTCCGGTGGGCGCGATGAGTACCACGCCAGCACCGGCGCCTTGCAACGAGAAGGCACCGTCAAAATACATTACCCATTCACTTGTCGCTTCTTGCACGGGTACGCTCGTTTCTTGAACTTCTTCTTCTGGCGTTGGGGTCCACTCAGCAATGAACTCTGCCAAAGCTCGGCTCTGAATGGTTGAAGTACTTTCAAATTTGAGTCCGAAGCTTGACAGTTCCAGTGCCCACTCGACGATCCTGCCTGTTGCCTCTGGATTGTGTAATATCCTCTTCAACGGAAAGCGAGTGACCACTGTTATCTCATGGGCTTGGAAGTAGTGGCGCAGCTTCCTCGAGGCCATGAGGAGGCCGAAAAGCAATTTTTGCACACCGGAGTACCTTGATCTAGCTCCCTGGAGAAGGGAACTTACAAAATATACTGGGCGCTGCACCATCTTCTTCCGCACCTCTCTTTGTTCCTGCGCAGAGTCTTCCTTGTCGGGGCCAGAGCTTGTCGGGACAGCCCCCTGCTTGTCGCTAGATTCGCTTGCCGGTGACGCTGGCTCCTTGTCGGACTCCCTCTCCGCTACCAACGCAGCACTAACCACCTGGTTGGTTGCCGCTAAGTATAGCAACAACTTTTCATGTGGTTTAGGTGCGACAAGTATAGGAGTGGAGGACAGGTACCGTTTCAAATCCTGCAACGCCGCCTCCGCTTCCGGAGTCCACTTCATGGGACCTGCCTTCTTCAAGATTTTGAAGAAAGGTAGGGCGCGTTCCGCGGATTTTGAAATGAACCTACTGAGAGCAGCAACGCAACCTGCAAGCCTTCTGACATCCTTGACGCGCTTCGGGGCTTCTATCTGCTCGATGGCTTTGATCTTGTCGGGATTGGCTTCAATCCCCCTTTGTGATACAAAGAACCCGAGAAGCTTGCCGGAGGGAACTCCAAAGACGCACTTCTCGGGGTTCAGCTTGAGCTGTATCCTGCGCAGGTTCTGAAACGTTTCTTCTAAGTCTTGAATCAGTGTTTCTTTGCTCTTGCTCTTCACCACGATGTCATCCATGTAGGCTTCTACATTCCTGTGGATCTGTGGCTCAAAAGCAGTGTACACTACCCTTGCAAAAGTTGAGCCTGCATTCTTCAGTCCAAATGGCATGCGGATAAAGCAATATGTGCCACATGGAGTGATAAATGCAGTCTTCTCTTCATCTTCCTTGGCCATGAAAATCTGGTGATAGCCTGAGTATGCATCAAGAAAACAGAGTAGCTCACATCCGGCAGTGGAGTCAACGATCTGGTCAATGCGCGGCAAAGGGAAGGGATCCTTGGGACATGCTTTATTGACATCAGTGAAGTCTATACACAGTCTCCACTTCCCGTTGGCTTTGCGCACGACGACTGGGTTTGCCAACCACGTCGGATGGATCACACCTCTAACTAGGCCTGCTGCCTCTAGTTTCTTGATCTCCTCGTTGATGAACTCTTGGCGCTCCACGGCTTGCTTCCTTACTTTTTGCTTGATGGGCCGCGCATGAGGGCAGACAGCAAGCTTGTGCTCAATCACCTTCCTGGGAACACCGGGGATGTCAGATGGTTGCCAAGCAAACACATCGACATTCGCCCGCAGGAAGGCGACGAGCGCGCTTTCCTATTTGCTGTCAAGGGTGGCGCTGATGGTGAAGGTACCACCAGTGCCATCCTCCCTTGCGGACACCTTCTTGGTTGCCGGAGGAGCAGCCATTCCTTTCTTGCTCTTGCCGGTGGAGCTCGATGGAACGTCCTCGACGGCAGCGCAGCATTCCGAAGAGGTGCGGTTGCCGGAGTGTGTCCCAGAGCACTTGCCGGACTTGGTCTTCGTCTTCTTCGGGGTGCGTCTTGCCGTCGTACTTCTCCGGTACGTCGGGCTTAAAGTTCTTCATGCTGGGCCACTGGACGCGCCGCAGCTCGCGGGTGAACGCAGGGCAGCCTGCCGCGTACGGCAAGTCGCCTGGTTCACCGGGCGCGGGTGCGTCGACAGCGTTCCCAGCTCTCTTGTCGGATTGTCGCCGAGCTTCTCGGCGGCGCTCGATCGTGGTCCGAGCGTCTTCATCTCGCCGGTCGTCGAGGACCTGGCGCTGGTCCCGACGGGCCCGCGGGTCCGACGAGGCTGTGGAGCCGTCGTCGGGGTTGTTCCGGCGGGGCGGCGTCTTCTGCTTCTGCGGCGGGGAGTGCACGCTTGTCGCACCCCCGGCAGTCTTGTCGCCGATAGCCTTCGTCTTCTCGGCCTGCCGCGGCCGTGAGGCCGACGGCTGCCGCGGAGAGTCGTTGTTGGCGAAGTCTATCAGGCTCCGGATAGTGGCCCTCCATTCCTCGGCCTTGTCGGCCGCTGGAGGAAAATCGAGGAGCAGCTGCGCCCTTGCGAGCGCTTCTGCCGGAGTAGTGGGGAACGCGGGCGAGCGGTGCGAGGAGCGGGATACGCTCGGACTTCTAACGACGTTAGAAGGAGCGGGGTCCCGTGCCGGCGCCTTCGCTTTGCTTGTGCCCGGACGGGGGTCCGGGGCGTCCCGCGAACCTCCAGTATGGCCTTGTCCCAGCAAGCGGATACCACCTCCCGTGGCATGGCGCTGCGGGGTCGTCGTATGTTGCGATGGACGTGGCGCGTCCACGGAGACCGAGGTCCGGTCGTCCGTCCTGTTTTTGGATCTGGTGGCACCGTGAGTGTCCTCGCCGGCAACCACCCTTCCGACGGCGTCTCCCCCGCCCACCGTTGGCTCTGGTGGCGGCGGATGAGACGCAGACGGGCCCCCGACCTCCGAAGGCTTCTTCTTCGGGGCCATGGAGTTGTCGCTGATGAAGTTGTTGACGAAACTTGGAGAGGTTAATGAAGATTGCGCCCGCGCGAACGCCGGATCAGGTTCGCACAACCTCGACGCCCCCTACCTGGCGCGCCAAAGATGTCGGGGGAAACTGTCCGCCACGAACACCTATGGGACCGGAGCCCCTTGTCTGTGCGGTACGAGGGCGGAGGGAGCACGAAGAGCAGATCGAGGCAGACGCGCGGGCAGTTTTTACCCAGGTTCGGGCCGCACGGATGCGTAAAACCCTACTCCTGCTTGGTTGTGTATTGAGTGGAGCGCTCGGGAGCTTGAAGAAGCAGCTACACCGTGCGTGAGAGTAATCTAGGTTTCGAACCTCCTCCACGTTGTGCATGGGCCTCCTTTTATAGTGCAAGGGGTCACCGACAGGTGTCAACGTAGGAGAAAGGGGTAAAAATGTAAAAGAGGTGGTAGTTGTAATAGTGCGGGAACAGTGGAGCTACAGTACAGAACAGTGGTCTATACCTACTTTAACAGTGGGGGACAAGGGCATTTAATGCCCGTCGCCGTCGACCCCAAAAGCTCCCGCCGTTGCGTCTCCGTCTGCCACGGCGATGGATCCTCTGCCGTGGAGTGCCACCGTGTCCCCCAGGCTGCACAGCCATCCGCCACGCGTCCCTGGAGTGGCCCCAGGGCGACGCGTGGGCCGATGAGCTGGAGCGCGGGCACACAGCGCACCTCCCCCGGCAAGCACCTTGCCGGGGATCTCGACCTTGCCGGGCCCGGAAGCTTGCCGCTCTCCGAGCCCTTGCCGGGTCTTCTAAGATAAAATCTTCTATTCGTCCTGACAAGCTCCTCTTGCCAGGGCCTCGTGCTAGTTAAGCAATCTCGAGCCTGGGACGGCCTTCCCGGCAAGCTCCTCTTGCCGGGGTCTTGGTCTTCTGTCTTGTATACTTTGTTTTTGAATGGCTAGATAAGGGTCAGGAAGGTCTCCGGCAAGCGCGTGGTGAACCCTGCCGCGGGGAGCTGCCGCTGCCCGTGCACAAGTTGGGGTACTAGGGTACCCCTACCTTAGTACACCGACAAGCACCATGAACCTTTAAAAGAGCCACCTATTGATATTTATGTTGATGACCCTATTTTGCCTGCAGTGATATATGAACAGCCTCCTTTTCCCACGAGGATAAGGGGGCACTCTCTTGGGACAGGCATAATAAATAAAAGTGAGAGAAGAGTTGATGAGCCTGAGGACCAGATCAGGGTCGATCCTCAAGTTGCATTGATTAAAGACCTTGGTACTAATGATGTTTTGGATTCCAATATAAATTTTTGTGCTGTTTCCACTAACCTTGTCACAGCCAAGAATAAAGGCCCAATTTCAGGTACTCCAGTGGTATCTGTTAAAATAGGAGATCACAATTATTATGGGCTATGCGATTTGGGATCGAGTGCAAGCGCTATCCCCTATTCACTTTATGAAGAAATCATCGGTGAGATTTCCACTTGTGAACTTGAAGAAGTTGATGTTACCATTCATCTTGCAAACAGAACAACTATCTCTCCTATCGGGATTGTGAGGGACGTTGAAGTCCTATGTGGAAAGGTAAAATACCCTACCGACCTTCTAGTACTTGGTTCAGAGAGGGACAATTTTTGTCCAATTATTTTTGGTAGACCTTTTCTTAGAACTTGTGGAGCTATAATAGATTGCAAGAAAGGTAAAGTTTCTGTTGAATTCGATGGTGAGCCATATGAATTTAATTTTTCTAAGTTCTCTAAGCAGTCTCGTGGTACTGATTTACCTAGTGATGATAAAATTATTGAAAGTATTGCCTCTATTGCTATTCCCCCTAATGATCCTTTGCAGCAATACATGGAGGACCACTAGAATGATTTGCATATGCAGGAAAGAAACGAACTAGATGAAATATTTTTGAGGCAGCCTGCTATCCTGAAGCACAACCTTCCGGTTGAACCTTTGGGAATTTTATCAAAACCGAAGGAAGACCCGGTGTTCGATCTTAAACCTCTTCCCGATACGCTCAAGTATGCTTATTTAGATGAAAAGAAAGTATATCATGTTATTATCAATTCTAACCTTTCAGGATATGAAGAAGAGCGATTATTGGAAGTACTTTGTAAACACCGAGGCACAATTGGCTATACCCTTGATGACCTTAAGGGGATTAGTCCATCTATCTGTCAACATACTATCAACCTTGAGCCTGATGCTAAACCAGTTGTTGATCATCTACGACGGTTGAACCCGAAGATGATGGATGTTGTGAGAACTGAGATTCTCAAGCTTCTGGCCGTAGGTATTATCTACCCTATAGCTGATAGTAAGTGGGTAAGTCCGGTACATTGTGTTCCTAAGAAAGGAGGTACAACTGTGGTTCCTAATGATAAAAATGAATTAATACCTCAGAGAATTATTATTGGATATAGAATGTGTATTGATTACAGGAAGTTGAACAAAGCAACCAGGAAGGATCACTACCCGTTGCCGTTCATCGACCAAATGCTCGAAAGGTTATCCAAAAATACCCACTTTTGTTATCTCGATGGTTATTCTGGCTTCTCTCAAATTCATGTTAACACTGCCGATCAAGAGAAGACCACTTTTACTTGTCCCTTTGGTACTTATGCTTACAGGCGTATGCCTTTTGGTTTCTGTAATGCCCCTGCTACTTTTCAAAGGTGTATGTCTGCTATCTTTCATGGTTTCTGCGGGGATATTATGGAAGTCTTCATGGACGATTTCTCCGTCTATGGAACTTCTTTTGACCATTGTCTTCACAACCTTAATAAAGTTTTGCAGAGATGCGAGGAGACAAATTTGGTACTCAACTGGGAAAAGTGCCACTTCATGGTTAATGAAGGAATTGTTCTTGGTCACAAGATTTCCGAAAGGGGAATTGAAGTGGACAAAGCCAAGATCGAAGCTATTGAGAGGATGCCCTATCCAAGGGACATCAAAGGTATTCGCAGTTTCCTCGGTCATGTAGGTTTTTATAGAAGATTTATTAAAGACTTTTCTAAAACCTCAAGACCCCTCACTAATCTTCTCCAGAAGGACGTTCCTTTTGTATTTGATGAAAATTGTAAGGAAGCTTTTGAAGTCCTTAAGAAAGCTTTAATAACCGCTCCTATAGTACAACCACCTGACTGGAATTTACCTTTTGAGATTATGTGTGATGCAAGTGATTTTGTTGTTGGAGCTGTTTTAGGACAAAGAGTTGATAAGAAATTGAATATTATACATTATGCTAGCAAAACTCTTGATAGTGCTCAAAGGAATTATGCTACTACTGAGAAGGAATTCTTAGCTGTAGTTTTTGCTTGTGATAAATTTAGACAGTATATTGTTGATTCCAAAGTTATTATTCATACTGATCATGCTGCCATTAAGTACCTTATGACAAAGAAGGATGCCAAGCCAAGGCTTATCAGATGGGTACTCCTTCTTCAAGAATTTGATTTGCAGATTGTTGATAGGAAAGGAGAAGACAATCCGGTAGCGGACAATCTTTCAAGGATGGAAGATATACCGTATGATCCCATCCCAGTCAACGATAGTTTTCCAGACGAGCAACTTGCCGTTGTAAAAGTACAATCTCTTTCCGACCCTTGGTATGCAGATTATGCTAATTTTATTGTTGCAAAGTATTTGCCTCCAGGTTTAACACTTCAGCAAAGGAAAAAGTTCTTTCATGATTTGAGGCACTACTTCTGGGATGACCCACATCTTTTCAAAGAAGGTCCCGATGGGATCGTGAGGAGATGCATTCCGGAACATGAGCAGAAGGACATTCTCAGACGGTGTCATGATAGTCCCTATGGAGGACATCATGCCGGTGAGAGGACTGCACATAAGGTTCTTCAATCAGGTTTTTATTGGCCTCCTCTCTTTAAAGATGCTAGAAATTATGTTTTAGCCTGTGATAAATGTCAGAGAGTTGGTAACATTAGTAGAAGGAATGAGATGCCTATGAATTACTCACTAGTGATTGAACCTTTCGATTGCTGGGTTTTGATTTTATGGGTCCTTTTCCTTCTTCGCACAAGTACACTCACATTTTAGTAGCTGTTGATTATGTGACCAAGTGGGTTGAAGCAATCCCCATTGAAAGTGCTGATCACAAGACATCTTTGAAAATGCTTAAAGATGTAATTTTTCCTAGGTTTGGTGTACCAAGGTATCTCATGACCGATGGAGGATCACACTTCACGCACGGAGCTTTTAGAAAAGCTTTGGCCAAATACGATGTTAATCATAAAATTGCTTCACCATATCATCCTCAAACTAGTGGGCAAGTTCAGCTCACCAATAGAGAGATTAAGTTGATCTTGCAGAAGACAGTAAACAGAAATAGAAAGGACTGGTCAAATAAGTTAGGAGATGCTTTGTGGGCATATAGAACTGCTTACAAAAACCCCATGGGCATGTCCCCCTATTAGAGTTAGAGCACAAAGCTTTCTGGGATGTTAGAGAGCTTAATGCTGACCCAAAATTAGCTGGTGAGAAGCGTCTCATGAACTTGACTTCTCTAGATGAATGGAGAAGTGAAGCTTACGAGAGCGCTAAAATGTTCAAGGAAAAGGTAAAAAAGTGGCATGATAGGAAGATTCTGAAACGTGAATTTAATGTTGGTGATAAAGTTTTGTTGTTTAGATCCCATTTCAGGTTTTCTCCAGGTAAACTACTTTCCAGGTGGGAAGGACCATTTCATATTGAAGAAGTTTATCGGTCTGGTGCAATTAGGATTAATAATTTTGAAGGCACCAAACCTCAAGTTGTGAATGGGCAAAGACTTAAACATTACATAGAAGGAGACCCTGTCAATGTTGATGTGAATATAATATACACAACAACTCACGAAGAACATGTTGCAGCCTTGTTTCAGACGCCAGCAGAAGCAGAATAAAGAAAAGGTATGTAGTACGGTAAGGAAACATCGCGAACCGCCATAAAAGTTCTGTATTACGAGTTTTTGCAAAATTAGTAAAATTCTGAGCCTAAGTGGAGCAGGAGACGACCTCCAGGGGGTCCAGGCGCGCCCCACCTCCTGGCCGCGCCGGGAGGCCGCCTGGACACCCGGGAGTCCGTCTCTGACCCCGCTTTGGTCCGTTACCTTCCTTTCTGTGCATAAATTTTTCCTATATATTTTCCCGGATTGTTCCGGCAACGTATCTTGCGATTTCGCGTGTTTTCTCTTCGATCTGTTTCTGCCAGGGAATCTTTCAGCTGAATTTAGGTGCCATGGCTTCTCCAAGCTCCCCCAAGGACGAGTTCGTCGTCAACGTCATCAACCCTTACCTCGCTGAGGTGAAGAAGCACCCTCAGGTTGTTCGGATGGAGGACGGTGTCCTTCATCAAGAAGATCTAAAGGGACCTATCAAGGAGGGGAGCGTCCAGGCCAGGCTGGAAGAAGTGGAGCAAGAAGTCTTCGAGTACAAGAAGATGATCGAGCGTGCTGTTGAAGCTAACTTTGAAATCATCAACGAGCTGAAGAACTACTTCCTGAAGGAGATGAAGGAGATGTGGAAAAGCATCACCGCGTTTGAAGAAAGAATTATAGAGCTCCAAGGGCAAATTAATGATCTACATAACCAGAACTGTGAGTATGAACTAAGGTTTATGCGCATGAGTTTGGGTGCTGAATGCAGGATTCAGGAGACGAGCTTCTCATATGAGACTGGAGAACCCCTTCCATGGAAGCGTTTCGCCAAGGTCTACTTGATCAACGCCAACAAGGATAATGAGTGAAATCTCCTGGGGTAATGGCATTCCCTTGGCTTGTTCCAAGCTTGGGGGAGTGCCCGGTATCATTATCTTTACCTTTTGTATTTTAGAGTCAAGTAGAGTCGTATCATGTCTAGGGAGGTTGTTATATGAGATAGGTGTGTGCATTGAGGTCTATCACTCCTTCGCTGAAGAATTGTATCCGTGAGTGTGGAGTCGTCTATGATGGAATATTAATGAGAAGTTTATTGGTTCCTTTTGCTGCACTCGGTATTCTCTTCACGCAATCGACCTTATATGATGACTCTTATGTGGAGTATTGACCTTATGTCAGGTATGGCTGTGAAAACTTTATTTAATCTTGGCAAACATAGCTTTGGTCATAACAACAAGCATGATTTTCTTAAAGTATCAACATAGCCAAAACCTTTATGTTATTATGTTTGAAGTGTTATGCTGACAAGGAAGACAACTTGATGTGTTATGCTTATTCCAATGTTCATGCTTTATATTGCTTTGCATCTTAGTCATCATCAATTGTCTATTCTTTCAAAACCTTTGCTAGCCTAACTCTGTACTAAGCGGAATTCTGCTTGTGCATCCATACCCTTAAGCCAATACCTTCCATATGAGTCCACCATACCTTCCTACTCGTGGTATTCCACTACCACCTCCTAAAGTACAGAATTTATGTGTTATCCTCAAATGTTCAAAATCTTTTATTTTGTGCCTCTGTTTTAGCTCATGAGGAAGTAATAGCTAATCCATGATCTTTTTGAGTTGGACAAGCTTCACCCCGGGATTGCATGTCTAATGTGCAAACCCATAATACGAGAAGGAACTGGCAAAGAGTGCGCCCAGCTCGAAAATAATATAACAAACAAACCCTCCTTCACGCTTTGTTCATGAGAAATCAGAAAACTTTGGCAGTGATTAACAAAGGAGAATAAGAGGATGTGATCGTCCTCGTGTGGGAGCCGTTCCTCGAAACTTGTCCAGCTCAAGAAGTAGTTGAGTTATCTATTATCATTCATTGACAAATCATGCACCTCTCAAAACTTGTTTTCATTCTGTTTGATTTAAGGATAGCACATGAGTTTTCCCTACTACCCTAGAGCAGGGCCTATCTTTTAATTTTAAGTTGAGTCAGTTATTCCTACTCCCTTCTATTCTTAAAGAGAGCTGACATTTGATGTTGATAAGAATTCATTCATATAAAGTTGCATTAAGATTTGTCATATCATATCCTTGTTGACATTATCATTTGATAAGTAAGTTGTTTGTCAAGCCCAGCTAAGGCAAATATCTTCCTTTGTGTTAACACTTTCACTTCTTGCCTGATGACATGTTCTTTCAAAAGCTTCAATTAGTCTCATCAAAACATAAAGAAAGAGCAAAAGTAAAAGCTATTAGTTGTTCTTTGACCAAAGGACATGTTTGCCATGATTCAATAAGTTTCCTTAGCCCTACTTTCGAATATAAGTGTTACCACTCTTTTATAAAGGCCTTATGAGTTGAAGATTGCTGTTGAGGATATTTAAGTTGGTGAGGAAACTGTGATGCTTCTTGTTCGTATTCTGTTTATCGACACTTCACTCTCTAAACTTGTGGACAGGTTTACCGAGCTCAGTATTCGCTTGGGGACAAGCGAGGTCTAAGCTTGGGGGTGTTGATACGTCCAAAATGCATCACTATTATGTATCATAATTTATCCTTATTCATTGATATATTTCACGTTACGGTGATGTTCTTATGTTGTTTTGGTCTATTTTACACAGTTTGAAAACTTTCCGATGCCGAAGCAGCACACGCAGGATTCAGCAGTAAAAAGTGGACGCTGAGTTGCTGAAGAAGAATACCTCCAAATTACCTGAAAATTGACGGGAGATATTTTTCAGACGGATCACGAAGGCACGCGAAAGGGCAACCAGAGAGGGGCCACAGGGTGCCCAGGCGCCCTGGGGGTGCCCCCCCTGGCCGCGCCGGGGGGCGCCTGGAGCCCCTGGCCCACCTCCGGCCGCCCCCTTTGGCATATATGCTCTCCGTTATCCAAAAACCCTAAGGACGGGAATTTTTACGGAGTTCCGCCGCCGCTCCGTGGCGGAAACCTACAGAGAAGAAAAAACCATCTTCGGCGGGCAGATTCTGCCGGGGAGATCACCTCTCGGAAGGGGAGATCGTCGCCATCGTCATCACCATCGTCACGGGCATCATCGAGATCATCATCAACATCATCCCCAACACTAGCACCATCTCCATCTTCATCCAAATCTCATCTTACAATCGCAACTTGTGTTGTAACTCGTACTACCTATCCTCTCTACTCCATCGGTGTTGATTACTACTTTGTGGTGAATGCTATTGAGTTTTGTTGGAGAAATATTATTATGTCCAGATTGTTTATCACCTATTTATCCCCACTGATCATGATCTCCTTTATGTCTCGTGAGTAGTTACCTTAGTTCTTGAGGACATGGGGAAAGTCTTGTTGTTAGTAGTCATATGCTGTTGAAGTAATATGTGTTGTTTGATACTTAAGTTGTGTTGTCATTCTACTAGTGGTGTTGTGTGAGTCGAACACCCAACACTTCGCCTTATTAAGGACCTAGGAGAATACATTGTGTATAAAGAATGCTTATGGTGGGTTGCCGGAGTGACAGAAACCTGAACCCCAGTTCGCACGCTTTTGCATAAGGGAATAATGGATCCTCGATCGTATTGCTATGGTTAGGCTTTTGCCTTAAATTCTATCTTGTATTTGCGGATGCTTGCAAGGTGTTTAATCATAAGAGTGCACTCATCTTAGTCTAGAGAGTGTACTAGCATAGATCCACCCACTCAACACTTATCAACACATAACATAGTATCGATACGGAATATGGTGAAAGCACATGACTACCTCTCCCGTGTGTCCTCAGGAACGCTTTAGTCTTTATAAGTTCAGCTGCTAGGCCTCTCCTTTGCTAAGAAAGGATTGGGCCACTTGCTACTCTCACTGCCTTTTACATTGCTTGCTTTTACTTTCCTGTTACTTATATCGAGAAACCCCTAAAAAGTTATCTTTCAGTGCTTGCAGTGATTTATTGCTCAGAATCGCTTATCAATACCTTCTGCTCCTCGTTGGGTTCGACACTCTTACTTATCGAAAACGCTGCAATAGATCCCTTACGGTTGAGGGTCATCACCATCATATCTAACCGAGATTCAGATCCGACTGGTGTCATGATACCTCAGACTCAGGATGTTCGAGAAGAAAAGGTGCAACACAAATCGATGAAATGACATTGCAAGATTCCCGGGAAATGAACTATGGGAGCGGGTTCCCGAAACAATAGTTCATTATTAAACCAATGAGAGGATGAGGAGGTGGCTGATGGGCTCAACAACAATTCATCGAGAATTCCAAACGGATGGATTTCCACAATAATGTGAACAAGAAGATGACACTTGTCAATTCAAATGATATAATGTTGTATGCTCGAGGAAAACATACACCACTAATCATTAGTTGAAAGGTGTCCCCGAAATATGACCTTAGGCAGCAAGATCAATGTTAAAGTGATGATTCAATAACCAACAGCCTAAGAACAAACTGTCGATCGTTAACTTCAAAGCAATAGGGTTGCTAGAAGTACAGAACTCAAGCAGCATCATTAGCGTATAGGTATCCCGGGTAAAAACAACACGGGGACCTAGGGAGAATGGTGATGGTGAGAAGTATCATCATACCAAAAATTTCTAAGAGGTGGAGCAACCCCCACAACATTCTCGACATAAAAGACAGTAATACTTCAAGGCGGAACACAACACTAGCTGGAGAGAAAGTTGTGTTCATAATGTAGACAAGTTCGCGAGGAAAGGAAGTCAAGGGTGTTGTCGATGATAATAAAAATCATCGAGGGCAAGGAGGGTATTTCTCATCATGAACACAGTTGACATCTCGGAAGAAGTCAAAGTGTTGAAGGTGATCCGACACATTTATCGGGAGGTTTCAAGAGGATGCAATCAAACAACAACGGTAACAAGCAAGGGAATGACGAAGTGGCAAGTTATAGGATCAATATATAAGATGCAAGCTCGGAACCAAGGTTGCCTTTCAAGACAAGCAACATGATGTTGAAAGCTCGACGTAAGTCGTGTTCACACAATGAAGAATTCATGCACCAGAGAAGGACGAGGTAGCACAATCAAAGATAGTAAGACCAGGATGCAGCCGATAGTCTAGGAATGACCAGACCGAGTTCAGAATTTCCCAGTAAAATACTAGGGGTATTTGATTTGTACTGCGGAATAATTTCACTAGTCGGTGTCCTCAGTTGACAACAACCCAGAACCCGTAGAGTGATTACGACAAGGGAAGACATTACTTCAACAAAGTTAGTAAGATGTGGTGCAATGACAAGACATCTTCGAGATACCAGGGGGTAATACTCGAAAGTAGAACAAGATAGAAGTAGAACTGGGTCATTGACCTATGACAGTAGATACTTCAACCTTGCCAAAAATAGGCGAGGCACCGAAATGAATTCCCTTCACATATGTCAGATCAGGACAGCATGGTCGAAACCAAAACTGTAAGGAATCAATTCAAGAATACCGAAAGAATCATACAGCTGGATAATCATTTTGCAAGGAGCTTCCGAGACGGACTACATCATTTTCATAGGCATGAACACAAAGTTCAAGGTCGACTCCCACTTATTTAATGCATATCATTTCATTCACCTCTCGCTTTGATAAAATTGTAGTGTTGGAATTTTATTTGGTGGAACACCGAAAGAGTATGAGCTGTGAAAACTTTCGGGTTCTCACGGATTAGGGGAAGACATAGGCTCAACCCATTGGGCATCTTAGTAACATATACCACAAGTTTCAAAAGTAAATACTCAAGCTCGAAAGCAGAGCATGGTTGGCCAAGCAGAGGATACAATTTACCAAAGGCATTATGTATCAGGGGAAGAACTTACAATGTGATTGAATATGAAGGACACTGTCGGATAATGATAACCCACAAGTGTACGGGATCAGTTGTAGCCTCTTTCGATAAGTAAGAGTGTCGAACCCAACGAGGAGCTAAAGGCAGAACAAATATTCCCTCAAGTTCTATCGACTACCGATACAACTCTACGCACGCATGACGTTTACTTTACCTAGAACAAGTATGAAACTAGAAGTACTTCGTAGTTTTTGTGGGATAGGTTAGCAAGAATATAAAGAGCAAGTAAATAAAACTAGGGGCTGTTAAGATAAAGACACAAGAAACTTAATGATAGCGAGTGAGGAAAAGTGGTGGTAGGAGTTGGGAAATTGCCCCTAAGCAATTGACTACGTTACTAGATCGATAGCAAGTTTTATGTGGGAGAGGCCACTGCTAGCATGTCATCCCTTACTTGGAATTCTATGCACTTATGATTGGAACTATTAGCAAGCATCCGCAACTACTAACATTCATTAAGGTGAAACCCAACCATAGCATTAAGATATATTGCTCCCCCTTCAATCTATGCATCAATTTCTACGCTAGGTTGAAGTTTCTGTCACTCTTGCCCTCCAATACGTAGTCCTATCAACATACAACTAACCCTATGCTGTGATCCACACGTGCGCTCATATGATGGGCACCAAAGGACATCAACATAACCACAAGCAATTTAAATCAATCATAGCAATTCACCAATCACCGATAGGACAACGATAATCTACTCAGTAATCATAGGATGGCAACACATCATTGGATAATAATATGAAGCATAAAGCACCATGTTCAAGTAGAGGGTATAGCGGGTTGCAGGAGAGTGGACCGCTGTAGATAGATGGGGGAAGGTGATGGAGATGTTGGTGAATATGACGGAGGTGTTGGTGTAGATCGCCATCACACGATGATGGCCCCGGTGGCACTCCGGTGCCACCGGAAGCGAGGGGGAGAGAGCCCCCCTCCTTCTTCTTCTTCCTTGACCTTCTCCCTAGGTGGGAGAAGGGGAAACTCTGGTCCATGGCCTCCATGGCTGCGGAGGGGCGAGAGCCCCTCCGAGATTGGATATGTCTCTCTGTCTCCCTCTGTTTCTGCCTTCTCAGATTTTGGGCCTTCACTGTTTCTTAAACTCCCGGAGATCCGTAACTCCGATTGGGCTGATTTTTTGACCCGATTTTATCCGGATATTAGCTTTCTTGTGGCGAAAGAAGGGCATCAAACGCCTTACGGTGTGGCCACGAGGGCCCAGGGCGCGCCCCCCTTCCCAGGGTGCGCCCCCTGCCTCGTGGCCCACTCGGGCATCGTTTCATGTTGGTTTCGCTTCCCAAAATTCACATGTATTCCGAAAAAATCTCAGTCCGTTTTTATTCCGTTTGGACTCCGTTTGATATGGATATTCTGCGAAACAAAAAACATGCAACAAACATGAACTGGCACTAGATCAATATGTTAGTCCCAAAAAATAGTATAAAAAGTTGCCAAACGTATATGAAAGTTGTAGAATATTGGCATCGAACAATCAAAAATTATAGATACGACGGAGACGTATCAGCATCCCCAAGCTTAATTCCTGCTCGTCCTCGAGTAGGTAAATGATAAAAAAGATAATTTTTGATGTGGAATGCTACCTAGCATAATCTTGATCATGTAATCTAATCATGGCATGAATATTAAGATACGAGTAATTCAAAGCAATAGTCTATCATTTGACATAGAAGAATTTAATACTCGGGCATCCCAACAAACAATCAAGTCTTTCAAAATATCAAAGCTAAAGAACGTTATCCCTACAAAATCATATAGTCTTTTATGCTTCCCTTTTCTCAACACAAGGTACCCCTCATGCCCATCCCGGTGTCAGCCAAGCAATTGTTTTCATACTTTACTTTTTCGAACCTTTTCAACTCTTCACGCAATACATGAGCGTGAGCCATGGACATAGCACTATGGGTGGAATAGAAGGTGGTAGTAGACAAAAGTAGGGAGAAAGTCTCACATCGACTAGGCGTATCAATGGGCTATGGAGATGCCCATCAATATATATCACTATGAGTGAGTAGGGATTGCCACGTAACGGATGCACTAGAGCTATAAGTGTATGAAAGCTCAAAAGAAAACTAGTGGGTGTGCATCAACTTGCTTGCTCATGAAGACCTAGGGCATTTGGGGAAGCCCATCGTTGGAATATACAAGCCAAGTTCTATAACGAAAAATTCCCACTAGTATATGAAAGTGACAACATAGGAGACTCTCTATCATGAAGAACATGGTGCTATGATGAAGCACAGGTGTGGAAAAAGATAGTAGCATTGCCCCTTTGTTTTCTTTTTTTTCTTTTTTTGGGGCCTTCCTTTTTTATTTGGCCTTTCTCCTTTTTTATTTGGCTTTCTTTTTTTTCTGTTGGCCTTTCTTTTTTTTTCAAGGGACAATGCTCTAATAATGATGATCATCACACTTCTATTTACTTACAACTCGATATTACAACTCGATACTAGAACAAAAATATGACTCTATATGAATGCCTCCGGCGGTGTACCGGGATGTGCAATGATCTAGCGTAGCAATGACATCAAAAAACGGACAAGCCATGGAAACATCATGCTAGCTATCTTACGATCATGCAAGGCAATATGACAATGATGATGCATGTCATAATAAACGGAACGGTGGAGTTACATGGCAATATATCTCGGAATCGCTATGGAAATGCCATGATATGTAGGTCTGGTGGTTGTTTTGAGGAAGGTATAAGGTGGGTGTATGTTAACGGCGAAAGTTGCGCGGTACAAGAGAGGCTAGCAATGGTGGAAGTGTGAGAGTGCATATAATCCATGGAGTCAACATTAGTCATAAAGAACTCACATACTTATTGCAAAAAATATATTAGCCCTCGAAGCAAAAATACTACGACGCATGCTCCTAGGGGGGAGGTTGGTAGGAGTTAACCATCGCGCGCCCCCGACCTTCACGCAAAGATAAACAATCAAAATACAATGCGCGCCAATTTGGTTACATAGTTAGGAGACCATACGTGCATGCTTCGGGAATCACAAACTTAACACCAATATTTTTTCTAAACCATAATCATTCACCAGTTCCTCCCACATATTAGCATCTCTATATCGCAAAACTATTGCAAGGAATCAAACATATCATATTCAGCGATCTAGAAATTTATGTAGGATTTTATGACTAACCATGTGAATGACCAATTCCTGTCAACTCTCTAAATAGATATAAGTAAAGCAAGAGAGTTTTAATTCTTTCTACAAAAGTTATGCCCACGCTCTAACAATTATAAGTGAAGCAAAAGAGCATTCTACAAATGGTGGTTTTCTATGTGAAGAGAAACATGCAATCCAAACTACAAATGATAAAAGTGAAGCACATGAAGCATTCTATAAGGCAACCAAGGACTATCTCATACCAGCATGGTGCATAAAAGAAAAGGTGAAAAATAAATGCAAAAGACGCTCCAAGATCTGCACATATCACATGCATGAAACGAATCCGAAAACATACCGATAATTGTTGAAGAAAGAGGGGATGCCTTCCCGGACATCCCCAAGCTTAGACGATTGAGTCTCCTTGAATATTTACTTGGGGTGCCTTCGGCATCCCCAAGCTTGAGCTCTTGCCTCTCCTTCTTCTCCTTACATCGAGACCTCCTCGATCTTCGAACACTTCCTCCACACAAAACTTGAACAGAAAACTCGGTAAAATCTGTTAGTATAATAAAGCAAATCACTACTCTAAGTACTGTTGCAAACCAATTCATATTTTGTTTTTGCATTGTAGCTACTGTAATATAACTTTTCCATGCTTAATCCACTGATAGAAATTGATAGTTTCATCAAAACAAGCAAACTATGCATCAAAAACAGAATCTATCTAAAACAGAACAGTCTGTAATAATCTGAACATTCACCATACTTCTGATACTTCAAAAATTCTTCCAAAATTAGGAAAAATAAAATAATTGTATATAAATACAGTGCAAAACGTTTCAGAACCATTTGACGTTCCAGCAAAAAATGTAAAATCGCGCACTACAGCCAAAGTTTCTGTCCTGCACCGCACAAACGAACAAGCATTGTAAACATCCTAAAGGCAAACCTTGGGACATTATTTTTATAATACAATGGAATTGTACAAGGGGATAATTATTTTTGTTGAAAAGTTTCTGTAATTAAGATTCACAAAGTTTCCATGGGCATGAACAAAGTTCAAGGACGTCGCCCACTTTCACAATGCTCGTCTATATCACTTTCACTTTTCTTTTTGAAAAGTTTTGGGTTCCCCTCTTCTTCTTTTTAACTTTATAAAATCACACAACATAAATAAATGACTCTCTAAAACTTCCGGGTTGTCTCCCTGGCAGCGCTTTCTTTAAAGCCATTAAGCTAGGCATATAGTGCTCAAGTGATGGATCCACCCGGATCCCAAGGTATATCAAAGACAATTTTAATTAGCAACGATTTGGCATTTAGTAGTGAGCACAAAGTGATATGTGTCATGCAAGAACGAAGTCTAACTCTCTTCCTATGCATAGGCATGTCATACAAGAACAATTCATGCACATCAAGTAAAGGCCAATGCATAGTATAAGCAGTTTCTTGAAATTTTATCGTGTTGGAAACATAGAGAGGCGGAGATGTAGTTCCTCTCTCATAATAATTGCAAGTAGGAGCAACAAGCACATGCATATTATATTTATCAAAATCATCATGTGTAACGGAAAAAGGCAACCCATCAATATAATCCTTAATAAGTGCAAACTTCTCCGATATAGTGTAGTTTGGAGAATTCAAAAGGATAATAGGACTATCATGCGTGGGTGCAATAGCAACAATCTCATGTTTTACATATGGAACTATAGCAAGTTTATCCCCATAAGCATAATTCATATTGGCATCTTGGCCACAAGCATAGCAAGCATCATCAAAAAGGGATATTTCAAAAGAATCCAAGGGATCATAGCAATCATCATAGCATTCGTCCTTCGGTAAGCACGAAGGGAAATTAAATAATGTATGAGTTGAAGAGTTACTCTAATTAGAAGGTGGGCACGAGTAGCTAATCCGCTCTTCCTCCTTTTGTTCTTCGCTCTCCTCGTCATCTTTTTCATCTAATGAGCTCACAATGTCATCAGTTTATTCTTCCATAGTTTACTGCAAAATATTAGTCTCTTCTTGGACAGCGGAGACTTTCTCAATAAATGCATCAATATTGGAGTTATATTCATAATTGAAATAGCAATATTTCAATATAGCAAGATTTTCAGGCTTAGAAACATCATCATCAAAAGCATCATTGTTTTTAAACAGAGATTCAATTTCATAAGCACCCTTAAAAGCAACGAATTCTTCTATTTGTTCCACATCATAATAATCATATATACCATTAGCATAAGAAGCTAAGGTTTCATTATCATTAAATTTGCATGAAAAGGGAAGGTGTGGAGCCTTCATCCTAGAGCAACAAGTATAATCATATCTCAAGCATAGTTACCGAGCATACTAATGCAACAAATGAATTTGATCCCATAACAGCTTCCCTTTTTGTGTCAAGCGAAAATCCCTAAAGTATTCATGTTGATCCAACGTTACTCCCATTACATAGTTGAATGGGGTTTTCTCAGGATTATCAAAGTAGTATATAATATCTTTCACATAATGAGCATCGAGGGTTTTAGGAGGTTCCCCGTCTCCATGAGTAGCAAGTACCCCTAAGCTTTTTGGTATTTCGCGTTCCATATCCATATCTAAAGATAGAGAACAACTTAGAACAGCTAATAAAATCTACTTAGTGATAAAGCAAACAAGCACACACGAGAATATTCGCCCCACGCTATTGCTCCCCGGCAACGGCGCCAGAAAAAGGTCCTTATAAGCCACAAGTGTAGGGGATCAGTTGTAGCCTCTTTCGATAAGTAAGAGTGTCGAACCCAACGAGGAGCTAAAGGCAGAACAAATATTCCCTCAAGTTCGATCGACCACCGATACAACTCTACGCAAGCCTGACGTTTACTTTACCTAGAACAAGTATGAAACTAGAAGTACTTTTAGTTTTTGTGGGATAGGTTAGCAAGAATATAAAGAGCACGTGAATAAAACTAGGGGCTGCTAAGATAAAGACACAATAAAGTTAATGTTAGCGAGTGTGGAAAAGTGGTGGTAGGAGTTGCGAAATTGCCCCTAAGCAATTGACTACGTTCCTAGACTGATAGCAAGTTTTATGTGGAATAGGTCACTGCTAGCATGTCATCCCTTACTTGGAAGTCTATGCACTTATGATTGGAACTATTAGCAAGCATCCGCAAATACTAACGTTCATTAAAGTAAAACCCAACCATAGCATTAAGATATATTGGTCCCCCTTCAATCCCGTATGCATCAATTTATACGCTAGGTTGAAGTTTCTGTCACTCTTGCCCTCCAATATGTAGTCCTATCAACATACAACTAACCCTATGGTGTGATCCACGCGCGCGCTCATATGATGGGCACCAAAGGACAGCAACATAACCACAAGCAATTTAAATCAATCATAGCAATTCACCAATCACCGATAGGACAACGGTAATCTACTCAGACATCATAGGATGGCAACACATCATTGCATAATAATATGAAGCATAAAGCACCATGTTCAAGTAGAGGGTACAGCGGGTTGCGGGAGAGTGGACCGTTGTAGATAGATGGGGGAAGGTGATGGAGATGTTGGTGAAGATGACGGAGGTGTTGGTGTAGATCGCCGTCACACGATGATGGCCCCGGTGGCACTCCGGTGCCACCGGAAGCGAGGGGGAGAGAGCCCCCCCTCCTTCTTCTTCTTCTTCCTTGACATTCTCCCTAGGTGGGAGAAGGGTTTCCCCTCTAGTCCATGGCCTCCATGGCGGAGGAGGGGCGAGAGCCCCTCCGAGATTGGATCTGTCTCTCTGTCTCTCTCTGTTTCTGCCTTCTCAAATTCTGGCCCTTCGCCATTTCTTAAATTTCCGGAGATCCGTAACTCCGATTGGGTTGATTTTTTGACACGATTTTTATCCGGATATTAGCTTTCTTGCGGCGAAAGAAGGGCAACAACCGCCTTATGGTGTGGCCACGAGGGCCCACGGCGCACCCCCTTCCCAGGGCGCGCCACCTGCCTCGTGGCCCACTCGGGCATCGTTTCATGTTGGTTCCGCTTCCCAAAATTCACATATATTCCAAAAAAATCTCCGGCCGTTTTTATTCCGTTTGGACTCTGTTTGATATGGATATTCTGCAAAACAAAAAACATGCAACAAACAGGAACTTGCACTGGGCACTGGATCAATATGTTAGTCCCAAAAAATAGTATAAAATATTGCCAAAAGTAATGAAAGTTGTAGAATATTGGCATGGAACAATCAAAAATCATAGATACGATGGAGACGTATTAGATAACAATCCAACAATGGATCGAGCGATCCACAACGGAGCTGGTGTGAGTGTCGGTACTTACTCAGAGGAAGAAAGAATGCAGAGGCATCAGATTCAAGAATCACCTGATTAGTCTGATGTTTAAATAGAAAGAAATTATGGTTTCCAAAATGAAGAATCAGAAGCAGACGCTCTGATCAAGGATGGATAAGTTGAAAACACTTAGTTGGACAATCAATAAAGGTTTGAATTGCCGAGAACCAACTCATGTCCGGAATGACGTCTGAGCCAAAAAGATAATTTTAAAAGGATAACCTGATGATTGCGTGCATACGCACACATTGGATCAATAGGCTCAAAATGGCTAAGACAAGGGATGTTAACGAAGACTACTAGTCATATGAAATTAACCATAATGCAAGCAGGCAAGAATTTCAAGAGTAACGGGTTGCAGAGGATTTTCGAAACATCGAAAAGTATTTCGAAGAATTTTGGGAGACACATGAACAATTGAGAAGAACGGATCCTCGATAAATGTGAGGAAATAACTGTAAGGCCTTTCATGCAAAATAAAACTGCAAGACAGTAAACTCAATGGATTCTCGGGACAACGGAGAATATTTTGAGGCATCTTGTAACAACAAGAGCGACGAGGAATGATCATGAGAATGACAAGTGCATGCAGATATCCATTGGGATATATCGGTGGCAGTGAATTGCAAAGGCGATGAGCACAAGAGTCTCGGGAAAATATCGAGGGATATCCTCAGAATCTTCTAATAAGCAGGAGATCTTTCGGAATGTGGGCTCTCCGGGAGAAATAGTTATGAGAACCTAGAGTCAGAGTTAGTAAAATATTTTAACTCGAATAGAAGAGAGATCAGAGTCCCAGAGTATAGACGAGAAATAAAAGATCCTAATACCACCCAAATGACGACGTGGGCGCGTAAGCCACACAGCCAAGTTAGTAAAGGTTTTTCATCAACTAGACTCAACTTCGGCCAAGGAGTTGGAAAGGGGGATTCCTACAGGCAGTCGGCTCCGATACCAACTTGTGACGCCCCCTAGTTGACCGTACACTAATCATGCACGCAAATGTGTACGACCAAGATCAGGGACTCATTCGAAGATATCACAACACAACTCTTGACACAAATTAAAATAATACAAGCTTTATATTACAAGCCAGGGGCCTCGAGGGCTCGAATACATAAGCTCGAATACACAAGAGTCAGCGGAAGCAATAATATCGGAGTACAGACATAAGTTAAACAATTTTGCCTTAAGAAGGCTAGCACAAATATAGCAACGATCGAAAAGGCAAGCCCTCCTGCCTGGGACCTCCTAACTACGCCTCGAAGCTGAACTCCATGTAGAAATATCCTCGGGATCCTCTGGGTCATGGACTCCACCATCTGGTTGCGTCATACGAGAAGAAGGTACAAAAGGGGAAAAGGGGGAGCAAAGCAACCGTGAGTACTCATCCAAAGTACTCGCAAGCAAGGATCTACACTACATATGCAATGGTATCTGTGTAAAGGGATAATATATGTGGGCTAGACTGCATAATACCAGAATAAGAGGGGGATAGCTAATCCAATAGAAGATTACGCTTCTGGCAACCTCCATCTTGCAGCAGTAGAAGAGAGTAGATGGAATAACAACAAGTGTCAAAGCTTCTGGTAGCCTCCGTCTTGCAGCAGTAGAATAGAAATAGATGGTAAGTTTGCCAAGTAACCTCGTATAGCATAAACCTAACCAGTGATCCTTCCCTCGTCGCCCTGTGGGAAAGCGATCACCGGGTTGTATCTGGAACTTGTGTGGGTGTGTTTTATTAAGTATCCAGTTCTAGTTGTCATGAGGTTAGAGTACAACTCCGGGTCGTCCTTTTACCGAGGGACACGGCTATTCGAATAGATTAACTTCCCTGCAGGGGTGCACCACGTAACCCAACACGCTTCATCCCATTTGGTCGGACACACTTTCTGGGGTCATGCCCGGCCTCGGAAGATCAACACGTCGCAGCCCTACCTAAGCACAGCAGAGAGGTCAGCACGCCGGTCTAAGTCCTAAGCGCACAGGGGTCTGGGCCCATCACCCAATGCACACCTGCATGTTGCGAGGGCGGCCGGTAAGCAGACCTAACCACTCCTAATACCAGAGTGGCGTCCCAGTCCAATACGAGGCGTGCCGCTAAGTCGCTGACGTCAAGAACGCTTTGGCTGATACCATGACGTCGAGTGCACGTAACTATTCCCACGTAGCTGGTTAGTGCGTATAGGCCAATGGCCAGACTCAGATCAAATACCAAGATCTCGTTAATCGTGTTATTATGAAATAACCGCAGACAATGACCAGGGCCAGGCCCACCTGTCTCCTAGGTGGTCGCAACCCGCCCTGTCGCTCCACCACAAAGTAACCATCAGGGGCTGCCGAGAACCCAGGCCCACCACTACCTGTGTGGAACCACCTGCCCCTTCAGCCCCCATCTCCGAATCATCATCATGAGTATGTATTAGTATATTATATACACGTGATCACCACCCGAGTGATCACGGCCTGATAGTATAGCATGGCAGACGGACAAGAATGTAGGGCCACTGATGGAATACTAGCATCCTATACTAAGCATTAGGATAGCAAGTAAAGGTATCAACGATTGTAGCAACAATGACAAGCTATGCAACAGAATAGGATTATTCGATAGCAGTAACATGCTACACTACTCTAATGCAAGCATTAGAGAGAAGAATAGGCGATATCTGATGATCAAGGGGGGGCTTGCCTGGTTGCTCTGGCAAGAAGAAGGGGTCGTCGTCGACGCAGTCGATCACAGTGGCACCATCAGCAGTCTCAGTCCCGGTGTCTATCGGAGAGAAGAGGGGGAAAAAACAATAAATATAAAGCAGACAGTTGTAACACAAAGTATGACATGGCGATACAATGTGCCGGGTGTGCCCTAACGCAGTGTTACAGGTTAACGATATAGGAGGATCCCATCCGGGAAAGCTTTCCTGGTTCCGGACATTTGTCAGACAGATGACGGGAGGGGGAAAGTTCCATGTTCAGGTATTTAGAGGCACCGCATGAATATGCGGGTAACGTATCCGGGTTCGTCTCGTCGTTCTGAGCAACTTTCATGTTCAAAGGTTTTTCATCCGAGTTACGGATTATTTTATATTATTTTTCAAAGTTTTAAATCATTTTCAGGAATTAACAGATTAATTTAATTCAAAAATGCTTATTGCGTCAGCACAACGTCAGCATGATCGTGAGCGGTCAACTCTGACCGCTGACCAGTCAAACTGACTAATGGGGCCCGTTCGTCATAGACTCAGGTTAATTAAATAAAGTTAATTAGTTTAACTAATTGTTTAGGTTACTAAATGTAATTAATCAAGTTAATTAATTAATCGAATTACTTATTTATTATTATTTTTATTACATTTTTTTGGGCGGTCCCCACCTGTCATTTGGCCAGGAGGCCTAACGGGCGTGCGGGTATAGGGCAGAAGTGGAGCGAGGAGGCGGGTCGGGCACTCGCACAGAATTGGTCGAGGCCCCGACCGGTAGCGGCCTCCAGGCGGTTGGCCGCCGGCGGCTGCGGACGGTGGGGATCGGGCGGCAGGGGGGCAGCGAAAGGGGAGCTGCACGAGTGGCTCGACGCTGCCGCTGGGAGTAGCGGCGGAGCGCGGGTAGGTAGCGGCGACTGCCGGAGATGGCGCAACAGTGGCTGCGGCCCGGCGGGAGCCGCGGGATGGCTTGGCCGGAGCTACAGGGGGCGCGGCGACGGGGGCGCGGCGACGGGGGCGTGTAGGAGAACGGCGACGAGGGCGTGCGGGAGAACGGTGACGGCGACGTGCAGTTGCAAGTGCGGCGGCGACAGAAGCAGGACGGACGGGCGCCGGGCATGGCGGCTACGGGCGCGGCCAGTCGGCGGGGATCGAGAGGCGAGCGGCACCGGCGGCGGATGGACGCGGGCGGCTCGGGAGAGGCGCGGACACAAGCGCGGCCAGGAGGAGGCAGCCCCGGCTGACTGTGGGAGGAGGGACACGGGCGCATGCCCGCCGGGGGCTCGCGACGACCGCGGTCACAGCAGCGTGGTCGAGGCGCGGTGAGCACAGGCGCAGTGGGGACAGCGGCCTACGGCAATGCAAAACGAAGGGGAACGCGGGGAATCAACGCGGCTCACCGAGAGGAGGGCCAGGGAGATGCTTGCGACGGTCGAGGTGGCGCGGTGTTGTAGATCGACGGCGAGATGCGACGGCCATGGTGGAGAGAACAGCGATGAAGGCGACGATGTGGTGCATCCCTGCTCGATTCGAAGCATCCGGGCGAAGGAGACGTCGACGGCGAGTCTCTTGGACAAGTGGCGCGACGCGGGACGGCTCCGGAGCACGGGATCGACGATGTGTGTGGCGGCGGGGTCTCGGGCTTGTGCGGGGGCAAGAGCTACGGCGCGAGGAAGAGGGAGTAGATGCTCGGGTTTGTATGAGGTGGGTGAGAGGGAGCAGGGGATGCTCTTATCCCCTCGCGGCTCGGCCGTGCGCGTGCACGGCGCCGGGTGCCCGCGGCCATGGCACCCCGGCCTTCTCCTATAGTGAGGAGGAGGAGGAAAGGCTGGGGTTGTTGGGCTGGGCCGCACTGTGTGCGCCTAGAGCCCAGTCCAACAGTGCGCCCGGTTCTTTTTCTTTTACTTTTTTTTCTGTTTTATTTGTTTTAGAGTATCTAGACGTTTTCTAAAAATATGTTTTCTCCACCATAATTACTTACACCATATTTGGCATAGTCCGAACATTTTGTTTTATCATTTGAAAACTTTTATTGTTTGCTAAAATTTAAATTTGAATTTGAAATGTTTTGGACGAACACGAGATTAGCAACAGTAACGAGATGACGTGGAATCATTCGCATAGGTTTACTTTAGCTTGATTACCCGGACGTCACACACACATTTCCATACCATATGCGTGTGTGATTGGCGGTAATAGCCCAAACGTTTCAAACCCGTGTGTGTGTGTGTACACTAGTAGATAAAGGGTCTTTAGCCCCGGTTCATTTGGGCCTTTTAGCCCCGGTTCCAGAACCAGGACAAGAGGGTCGGTACTAATGCTCTGACCCTTTAGTACCGGTTCAATCTAGAACCGAGGCAGAAGGGTGTCCACGTCGCCTGTGCACCGAGTCCAGGCAGGAGGGGCTTTAGTCCCGGTTGGTGGTACCAACCGGGACCAAAAGGCTTGCACGCGTCAGCATTTCTGTGGCTGTGGTTTTTGTTTTTTTTTTTGAAAGGGGAGGGGGGGGTTTAGGTTTTGGGGGGTTAATTTAGGTGTTTCATATATTGTGTTAGCTAGCTAATTAATAGAGAGAAGTGTTCTCTCTTATGTCCGTGCTTGGTCGACGCTACATACTACACATACGTATATAGAGAGGA
>LR738713.1:690249807-690264234 GCA_902687465.1 Secale cereale
TTAATCTCTAAGAGAATATAGTGGAAGCTGCGCACGAATGCATGAGATCATCAATTACATCACTATAACCTTGACTGATATATAAGGGAAACCAAATATGCACAAGACATTAACACTCACTTGAAGTTGTAAGGAAAGAGTATTATATCTTTGTTTTCATTTACCACCAACGATCGTAGCAAGTTGGTCTCGGTATCGTCGGGACGCAATTTAACCTCGGTTGCATCTATGAGGTATGTGTTAATAAACCCAATATCACCTACTTGTCTTTTCTTCAATTCGACGATCTTCAATCTGCATAATATAGTGAGGATAATTATAAATACATGCAATGAAGATCAGCTATATAGAGAAACTTAATGACAGAAGTAGTACTACTTACAGACAGTAGCAGGTGACCGTTGTTTTATCGAGGGCCAATTGATTGAAAAATTGATAGAACTCCTCAAATGGAACAGGCAACAGATCAATTCCAACGAGGTCATGCTCCGGTTTAACTCTCAAATACAAGTTATTCCTCCCCCCTAGACTCTCTGCAGATTTTCAAGTACCAATCATGCAATCTTCGCATATTCGTTGATAGAGATCTTTCATTTTTGACGAGAGGCTTTTTGTACTCGTATCTTTCTATCTGCACTTCCAAGAAATCATAGTGTACATCGTCGGACGCGTAATCTGCAAGATTGGTATAACCGGGCACCATCCTCGGATCATTAGCGACCATGTCGCTAGACACCTTGAGCGGGGGGCACGATTGGTCCGCTTGTTCGCCGAGCTGGGCAATTTGTTTCCCAGCTCGCCCTTCTGCTAACCTCTGATCACTTTTAGTACTTCCCGACCGCTTCGCTGCTTGATATGACTTTTGGATCATGCGGTCATAGTTGTCCTGCGGCTTACTTTGCGCTGGTTGCTTCAGGGCAGCAAGAGTGCGCTTTGCTTTCACCGCATCTATCTTCTCCTCCGGAGGTGGATGTCTCTGTGCTTTCAACCCTTCAAAAAAGTCCTTCACTTGGCCTTGAGCGATCTTCGTGTTTTCCTCGTCGGACCTCTCGTACGGTAACTTCTCTAGAGGCGTGAGAGAAGGACCGAATCTGCATCGCCTCCCGCCTCTAGCACTGGTAGACGTCGCCGGACCAGACGAAGCGGCTGTCTTTTTTACTTGCTTACGCGCTGGAGCCGGAGCAGCCGGAGCGGCGGCAGGTCTCTTCCCCCCTTGCTGATTAGGCGGTGAAGGAGGAGCAGGCTGGCTGCTCGGGCGCGCCGGCGGCGAAGGAGGCGGAGTGCCGCCACGCGCCGGCGGCGAAGGAGGCGGAGTGCCGCCACGCGCCGGAGAAGGAGTCGGAGTGCCCTGATGGTCACTCGCCGGAGGAGGAGGCGGTGGAGGAGGCAGAGTGCCCTGACTCGCCGGAGGAGGAGGAGGAGGCGGAGGCGTCCAGTTGAGAATGTTGATTAGGTCCTTCCGCCATAGGCATGGAGTCTTCAGTGAAGAACCCAGCCGAGTCTCCCCTTCACCGGTAGGGTGGTCAAGCTGGAGCTCCTCAAATCCCTCCGTTATTTCGTCGACCATCACCCTAGCATATCCTTCTGGAATCGGCCGACAGTGAAAAGTGTCGTCGGGTCCAGAAGGATAAACAGAGCCAGCAGCCGCCTTGACCTTCAGATTCATCCATTGTGCCATAAGGTGACAATTTTGTGCCTGCGTGATAGCATCCACAGGATTCCTGGCAGTAGCCGTCAAGGCAAGCTCTGGCTGAAGCAGCTCGGTGGAAGCCACGCTGCTTCTCCGTTGAGATGGCGGGGTAGCTTCGGGGGAAGCTTCGGCAATTCTTTTCTCCCGATTTGCTTCCCGTTCCTCTATCGCTTGTATTCTGGCCCGCAGCGCCTGGATTTCGGTCTGCTCCATTTTCTTCCTCCTGTCGTGGCATTTGTAGCCTCCTGCGTCCGGAAACCCAGCACGCCACGGAAGGGAGCCTGGCGTGCCTCGTGTCCGTCCAGGGTGCTCAGGATTTCCGAGGGCCATTGTCAGCTCGTCGTTCTCTCTGTCGGGGATGAACATCCCTTCATGCGCTGCTTTGATATACTGTCGCATCTTCCTGAGTGGTGTTTCCAATTGCTTGTCCGTCCAAATGCACCACCCTGTTACAGGGTCCAAGGTTCCGCCAGCCCCGAAGAACCAAGTCCGGCAACGTTCTGGCCAGTGCATTGTCTCTGGTTCGATCCCTTTCTGAAGCAGATCATTCTCAGCCTTGGCCCACTTAGGCCGGGCTACGAGGTAGCCGCCCGACCCCGTGCGATGGTGATGCATCTTCTTCGCAGCATTTATCCGGTTTGTCTCCGACATCTTCTTACTCTTTTCCGACTTCTTATGGGCCACAAATGCGGGCCAGTCATCTTTGATCTTCTCATATATGCCCACGAATTCTGGAGTCTTTTTATCTTTGACAAACTTATTCAGTTTTTTCTTCCATGCCCTGAATTGGTCTGCCATCTTCGAAAGTGCAGCAGACTTGATTAACTCCTCTTTAACTGGGTTCGCCGGATCAACCTCTCGCGGTAGGACGAAATTTGACTTCAGCTCAGTCCAAAGATCTTCTTTCTGCATATCAGTGACATAAGTCACCTGAGCGTCGTTTGCAACCGGCTTTAACCATTGATGGATGCTGATCGGGATCTTGTCCCTAACCAGAACCCCGCACTGATTAACAAATGCGTTCTTTGTCCGGATGGGTGCAATCGGCTCGCCGGAGCGCGAGATTTCTAAGATCTCAAACTTTTCATCCGGCCTCAACTTTTTCTTCGCTCCTCGTCTCTTTACCAAAGATTTGCTCGATCCGGAGGGCTAGAAAAAGGAACAAAGACGAGAGTTAATGAATGAATCAATTAACTAGTCAGCACATGCTTAACTAACATATATACCTCCTGGCCGGACTCGGTTCGGTCACCGGAGCCAGCATCACGGTCTCCTTCTTGCACCGGCATTGGGTCACCGGAGCCGTCCTCACGGTCTACTTCTTCCATGTGCATTGGGTCACCGAATTCATCAATATCATAGCCTAGATCTTCCAGCTGCAGCTCTTCTTCGACCTGCTCATTGGTGTCGTTGAGATACGACAAGACAGCATTTTGTCCGTGTGCGATTATGTCCATCAACATCGCTTCTTGTGCTAGGTCTCGGGTGTTGTCGTCCATTGTTTCTACAAATATTTACAACATGCCAATTATTATTCAAACATGACAGATGGATATATTAATGGCAAACGTAGAACTAGCTTCAACCCTCGACTGCTCGGCGATCCACAAACCCTAGACCCCCTCATGTCACATTTTGTCTAGTGTCAAAGGATTCAACAAAACCAATACTTCATCATTAGGCGAAAGTAACAGTAGCATGATGGTACGAATCTCTCCAAAGTTGTTTTGGAATGGAGTCCCCGGATAAGATAATTCGTAACAAAAGACGGATTATCCTATCAGGGACTTCGTTCCAGAACAACTTTGCATAACTTTGTACCAAAATGCCCCGGTTACTTCTGGCAAATGATGAAGTCATGGAATTCTTCAATACTTTGACACTAGCTAGGCAACCTCTCTCGACCCCTCGACCCCCGACTTCTCGGCGATCCACAACCCTAGTCCCCCTCATGTCACCTTTTGTCTAGTGTCAAATGATTCAACAAAACCAATACTTCATCATTAGGCGAAAGTAACAGTAGCATGATGGTACGAAGCTCTCCAAAGTTGTTTTGGAACGAAGTCCTAGATAAGATAATCCGTAACAAAAGACGGATTATCCTATCAGGAACTCCGTTCCAGAACATCTTTGCATAACTTCGTACCAACATGCCCCGGTTACTTCTGGCAAATGATGAAGTCATGGAATTCTTCAATACTTTGACACTAGCTAGGCAACCTCTCGACCCCCCCGACTTCTCGGCGATCCACAACCCTAGACCCCCTCATGTCACATTTTGTCTAGTGTCAAAGGATTCAACAAACCAATACTTCATCATTAGGCGAAAGTAACAGTAGCATGATGGTACGAAGCTCTCCAAAGTTGTTTCGGAACGGAGTCCCCGGATAAGATAATTCGTAACAAAAGACGGATTATCCTATCAGGGACTTCGTTCCAGAACAACTTTGCATAACTTTGTACCAAAATGCCCCGGTTACTTTTGGCAAATGATGAAGTCATGGAATTCTTCAATACTTTGACACTAGCTAGGCAACCTCTCTCGACCCCTCGACCCCCGACTTCTCGGCGATCCACAACCCTAGACCCCCTCATGTCACATTTTGTCGAGTGTCAAAGGATTCAACAAAACCAATACTTCATCATTAGGCGAAAGTAACAGTAGCATGATGGTACGAAGCTCTCCAAAGTTATTTTGGAATGGAGTCCCCGATAGGATAATTCGTAACAAAAGACGGATTATTCTATCAGGAACTCCGTTCCAGAATATCTTTGCATAACTTTGTACCAAAATGCCCCGGTTACTTCTGGCAAATGATGAAGTCATGGAATTCTTCAATACTTTGACACTAGCTAGGCAACCTCTCTCGACCCCTCGACCCCCGACTGCTCGGCGATCCACAACCCTAGACCCCCTCATGTCACATTTTGTCAAGTGTCAAAGGATTCAACAAAACCAATACTTCATCATTAGGCGAAAGTAACAGTAGCATGATGGTACGAAGCTCTCCAAAGTTATTTTGGAACGGAGTCCCAGATAGGATAATTCGTAACAAAAGACGGATTATTCTATCAGGAACTCCGTTCCAGAATATCTTTGCATAACTTTGTACCAAAATGCCCCGGTTACTTCTGGCAAATGATGAAGTCATGGAATTCTTCAATACTTTGACCCCCGACTGCTCGGCGATCCACAACCCTAGACCCCCGACTGCTAGGCAACCTCTCGACCCCTCGACCTTCAGCCTCTCGGTCCCTCGACGACCCTCAACCCCTCGACCTTCGGCCTCTCGGTCCCTCGACGACCCTCGACCCCGGCCTCCCCCTAATGTCGAAGTTATCGGGAAGGGTGTATATCGACATAGACATATCCGATAAAAAAAAGAGGAAGAAGAAGAAAAAAGGAACCGCTAGAGGAGAAGATCAAAGAAAAAAAAGAAAAAAAAGGAGAAGAAGAAAGGAATAGAGGAGAAGAAGAGTCTATTCCTTTCTTCTTCTCCTCTTTTTTTCTTTTTTTTTCTTCTTCTTATTTATTTCTCCTCTTCTTCCTCTCCTCTTCTTCTTTCTTTCCTCTTTCTTATTTTCTTCTTTCCTATCCTTCTTTTTCTAAATTTGTAACTTTTGCATATATAAAACTTTCTATATATATTTAGCATATATAAACAAGAAACTATATAGCCACATACACATATATATACATCACATATACACACATCACATATATACAGCAACTTCCTAAGAAAAAATATATTTATATACACATACATATATATTTAACATATATATTTAGCAAATTCCTAAGAAAAAAAAGATATACACATACATATAAATACAGCAACTATATATACTGCAATTTATATAAGCATAAAAAAAATACACATATATACATATATACACAGCAAATATATATATATATATATACAGCAATATTAAACATAAAAAAAGGGAGCCCCTCACATCGGCGGGGCTGGGCGGCGCGACGGCGGCGGGGCGGGGCGGCGACGAGGCGGCGTCGGGGCGCGGCGGCGCGACGGCGGCGGGGCAGGGCGCGCGGCGCGACGGCGACGGGCCGGCCGGGGCGCGGCGACGGCGCGGGACGGGGCGACGAGGCGGCGTCGGGGCGGCGTCGGGGGCGACGGCGACGGCGACGGGGCGACGGGGGCGACGGGGACGGCGACGGGGGCGGGGAAGGAGAGGGAGGCGTCGGGGCGGGGAAGAAGAACTGAACGAAATTTTCGCAAGTGTTAGTTTATATAGGAGGCGTATTAGTCCCGGTTGGTGGCTGAAACCGGGACTAATACCCCCCTTTAGTCCCGGTTGCTGCCACCAACCGAGACTAAAGGTCCCTTTTCAGCAGCCCAAAGGGCGGGAAGGAGGGGCCTTTAGTCCCGGTTGCTGCCACCAACCGGGACTAAAGGCCTTGCCGCGGTGCGGTGGGAAGTTTAGTCCCACCTCGCTAGTTGAGGGAGAGCAGCACCAGTTTATAAGCCCCGCTGCCTCTCTCCTCTCGAACTCCTCTAAACTGCAGGCCTAAGAGCCTAAACTGACACTGCTTTGCCTGTGGTCTTGCTGGGCTTTCTACGGGCCTGAATCCTGGCCCATGGTTGGGTTTCTAGTCGTATTCAGGTCGTGTGGGCCCAGCAGGTGGCATATTTTTTATTTTTTTTCTTTGTTGCTTTATTTTTTAGTTTGTTTCTACTTTCAACAAAATACTTACTGTTGCTATTTTTATTTATTTATTTTCTTTGTTGCTTTATTTATTTGATTTTGTTTCTACTTACAAAAAAATACTTATTGTTGCTATTTTTTTTCAAGTTTTTTTGTTTTGTTTTCTGCATTATTTATTTTCTTTTGTAAAACCAATTACAAACTTTCTGTTAGTGCAAGTAGTATTCAAATTTGAATAGTTTAAATTTGAAATTATTTGTTTTCTTTGTTGCTTTATTTATTTTATTTTGTATCTACTTACAATGAAATACTTATTGTTGCTATTTTTTATTTTTTTGCAAGTTTTTTTTGTTTTCTGCATTATTTATTTTCTTTTGTTTTTTGTTTTATTTTTTAATTCTTTCTGGTAAAACCAATTACAAACTTTATGTTAGTGCAAATTTGAATAGTATAAACTGACAATGGTATCATACTCGTTTGTTACAAAGTTGGCATGGTATCATCATAATAGTTGCGGAAAAAAGTCTTCACTTTTTCTTCGCTTGTGTCATTTGCTTATTGCGCCGTAACCATGGATAATCTTCATCGTTTATCAGGATGCTTGGGTCAGCCTTGACTTTGAAGGGAGGAATTTCATGAAACTTTTCATAATCTTCAGACATGTCTGTCTTGCCCTCCACTCCCAGGATGTCCCTTTTTCCTGAAAGAACTATGTGGCGCTTTGGCTCATCGTATGATGTATTCGCTTCCTTATCTTTTCTTTTTCTCGGTCTGGTAGACATGTCCTTCACATAGATAACCTATGCCACATCATTGGCTAGGACGAACGGTTCGTCAGTGTATCCAAGATTTTTCAGATCCACTGTTGTCATTCCGTACTGCGGGTCTACCTGTACCCCGCCTCCAGACAGATTGACCCATTTACACTTAAACAAAGGGACCTTAAAATCATGTCCGTAGTCAAGTTCCCATATGTCCACTATGTAACCATAATATGTGTCCTTTCCCCTCTCGGTTGTTGCATCAAAGCGGACACCGCTGTTTTGGTTGGTGCTCTTTTGATCTTGGACAATCGTGTAAAATGTATTCCCATTTATCTCGTATCCTTTGTAAATCAGTACAGTCGAAGATGGTCCCCTGGACAACAAGTACAACTCATCACAAACAGTGTTGTCACCTCTGAGACGTGTTTCCAACCAACTGCTGAAAGTCCTGATGTGTTCACGTGTAATCCAGTCGTCGCACTGCTCCGGGTGTTTGGAGCGCGGACTGTTCTTGTGTTCATCGACATACGGGGTCACCAATGTAGAGTTCTGTAGAACTGTGTAGTGTGCTTGAGACCAAGAATATCCGTCCCTGCATATTATTGAGTCCCTTCCAAGCGTGCCTTTTCCAGTCAGTCTCCCCTCGTACCGCGATTTAGGGAGACCTATCTTATTAAGGCCAGGAATGAAGTCAACACAAAACCCGATGACATCCTCTGTTTGATGGCCCATGGAGATGCTTCCTTCTGGCCTTGCGCGGTTACGGACATATTTCTTTAAGACTCCCATGAACCTCTCAAAGGAGAACATATTGTGTAGAAATACGGGCCCCAGAATGACAATCTCGTCGACTAGATGAACTAGGACGTGTGTCATGATATTGAAGAAGGATGGTGGGAACACAAGCTCGAAACTGACAAGACATTGCGCCACATCACTCCTTAGCCTTGGTACGATTTCTGGATCGATCACCTTCTGAGAGATTGCATTGAGGAATGCACATAGCTTCACAATGGCTAATCGGACGTTTTCCGGTAGAAGCCCCCTCAATGCAACCGGAAGCAGTTGGGTCATGATCACATGGCAGTCATGAGACTTTAGGTTCTGGAACTTTTTCTCTGTCATATTTATTATTCCCTTTATATTCGACGAGAAGCCAGTCGGGACCTTCATACTGAGAAGGCATTCAAAGAAGATTTCTTTCTCTTCTTTCGTAAGAGCATAGCTGGCAGGACCTTCATACTGCTTCGGAGGGATGCCGTCTTTTTCGTGCAAACGTTGCAGGTCCTCCCGTGCCTCAGCTGTATCTTTTGTCTTTCCATACACGCCCAAGAAGCCTAGCAGGTTCACACAAAGGTTCTTCGTCACGTGCATCACGTCGATTGAAGAGCGGACCTCTAGGTCTTTCCAGTAGGGTAGGTCCCAAAATATAGATTTCTTCTTCCACATGGGTGCGTGTCCCTCATCGTCATTCGAAACAGCTAGTGCGTCGGGGCCCTTTCCAAAGATTACGTGTAAATCATTGACCATAGCAAGTACGTGATCACCGGTACGCATGGCGGGCTTCTTCCGGTGATCTGCCTCGCCTTTGAAATGCTTGCCTTTCTTTCGACATTGATGGTTGGTCGGAAGAAATCGACGATGGCCCAGGTACACATTCTTCCTGCACTTGTCCAGGTATATACTTTCAGTGTCATCTAAACAGTGCGTGCATGCGTGGTATCCTTTGTTTGTCTGTCCTGAAAGGTTACTGAGAGCGGGCCAATCGTTGATGGTCACGAATAGCAACGCCTTTAGGTCAAATTCCTCCTGTTTGTGCTCATCCCACGCACGTACACCGTTTCCATTCCACAGCTGTAAAAGTTCTTCAACTAATGGCCTTAGGTACACATCAATGTCGTTGCCGGGTTGCTTAGGGCCTTGGATGAGAACTGGCATCATAATGAACTTACGCTTCATGCACATCCAAGGAGGAAGGTTATACATACATAGAGTCACGGGCCAGGTGCTGTGATTGCTGCTCTGTTCCCCGAAAGGATTAATGCCATCCGCGCTTAAAGCAAACCATACGTTCCTTGCGTCCTTTGCAAACTCCTCCCAGTACTTTCTCTCGATTTTTCTCCATTGCGACCCGTCAGCGGGTGCTCTCAACTTCCCGTCTTTCTTACGGTCCTCACTGTGCCATCGCATCAACTTGGCATGCTCTCTGTTTCTAAACAAACGTTTCAACCGTGGTATTATAGGAGCATACCACATCACCTTCGCAGGAACCCTCTTCCTGGCGGGCTCGCCATCAACATCACCAGGGTCATCTCGTCTGATCTTATACCGCAATGCACCGCATACCGGGCATGCGTTCAGATCGTTGTATGCACCGCGGTAGAGGATGCAGTCATTAGGGCATGCATGTATCTTTTGCACCTCCAATCCTAGAGGGCATACGACCTTCTTTGCTGCGTATGTACTGTCGGGCAATTCGTTATCCTTCGGAAGCTTCTTCTTCAATATTTTCAGTAGCTTCTCAAATCCTTTGTCAGCCACAGCATTCTCTGCCTTCCACTGCAGCAATTCCAGTACGGTACCGAGCTTTGTGTTGCCATCTTCGCAATTGGGGTACAACCCTTTTTTGTGATCCTCTAACATGCGATCGAACTTCGGCTTCTCCTTTTGACTTTCGCATTGTGTCCTTGCATCGACAATGACCCGGCGAAGATCATCATTTGGTTCCTCTTGATCTTCAGCAGCTTCACCCGTTGCAGCATCATTGGGCACATCGTCTGGTTCCTCTTGATCTTCACCAGCTCCCCCCATTGCAGCATCACCGTATTCAGGGGGCACATAGTTGTCATCGTACTCTTCTTCTTCGCCGTCTTCCACCATAACCCCTATTTCTCCGTGCCTCGTCCAAACATTATAGTGTGGCATGAAACCCTTGTAAAGCAGGTGGGAGTGAAGGATTTTCCGGTTAGAGTAAGACATCGTATTCACACATTTAGTGCATGGACAACACATAAAACCATTCTGCTTGTTTGCCTCTGCCGCATTTAGAAACTCACGCACGCCCTTAATGTACTCGGAGGTGTGTCTGTCACCGTACATCCATTGACGGTTCATCTGCGTGCATTTATATATAATTAAGTGTGTCAAAAACCATTACAGAACATCATAAATAGATAATTAAGTGGCCAAATGGATAAAAGTTCATCATCACATTAAAACCAAAGTACATACATATATAGTTCTCATCTAACAACATATAGCTCTCCATACACATCGAAACTATGTAAAACATTTCAACGCGAAAACAAATGCTATCATAATCACAACCAAGGTAACAATTGATCCAACGGCATAATGATACCAAGCCTCGGTATGAATGGCATATTTTCTAATCTTTTTAATCTTCAACCGCATTGCATCCATCTTGATCTTGTGATCATCGACGACATCCGCAACATGCAACTCCAATATCATCTTCTCGTCCACAATTTTTTTTCTTTTTTCCTTCAAGAATTTGTTTTCTTCTTCAACTAAATTTAACCTCTCGACAATAGGGTCCATCTTGATCTTGTGATCATCGATAACTTCCGCAACATGCAACTCCAATTCCATCTTCTCCTCCTCCATTTTTTCCAATTTTTTCTTTAACGAAATGTTTTCCTCTTCAACTAAATTTAACCTCTCCACAAGAGGGTCGGTTGGAATTTCCGGTTCAACTACCTCCTAGACATAATAAAACATCTATGCATGTCAGGTTGGTCGGCATAACTATCATAAGCACTAAAACAAATAGTTATAAATTAAAGATAATATACCACATCCGAATCGTAGACCGGACGAGGGCCCACGTGGGCGGATATCAAAACCATCGCACTATATAATAACAAGCAATAATAAACGTAAGAAAATTAGACAAATATCTATCTAAAGCAATAATAAAAGTAAGAAAAGCATGGACATAACAAGAGGCTCACCACGGTGGTGCCGGTGACGAGATCGGCGGGGGCGATTGACGGCGGCGAAGACGGGGACGGGACGTGACGGACCGCTAAACCTAGACAAATCTCGGAGAAAATAGAGCTTCGAGAGAAGAAAAGCTTAACTAGTGTGGCTCGGGCATTCCACCGAACACGTTGTGTGCATAGGAGGTGAGCTAGAGCACCACTAACCCCTCTCCCCCTCGGCCAGAAAAAAAAACAGAGCAGTGAGCTCTGCTCTTGAGTGAGGGGGTTTATATAGGCAACTCACTGGTCCCAGTTGGTGCTACAAACCGGGGCTAAAGGGTTGCCTTTGGTCCCGGTTCATAAAACCAACCGGGACCAATAGTGGTGGGCCAGGAGCAAGAGCCATTGGTCCCGGTTTTTAGCTCCAACCGGGACCAATAGGTCCAGACGAACCGGGACCAATGGCCCACGTGGCCCGGCCGGCCCCCTGGGCTAACGAACCGGGTCCAGTACCCCCATTGGTCCCGGTTCTAGATTGAACCGGGGCTAATGGCTGGACCAATGCCCTGTTTTCTACTAGTGGTAATATCAGACAAAAAGATGGTTCACGTATGGAATGTGTGTGTGATAGGAATACCTATCACACACACTTATAAAATGTATATGTTTGCAATAGTAGAGACACTGCACACATTTTATAGTTTGTGAATGTGTGATAATGTACCTATTACAAATAAATCGACAGATTAAACATTTGTGATATTCATATTTTGCACACCAGTATATATGTGTAATCGTTTCAAATGTCCACCGGATTAGAAACATAACATCAAAGTCTAACGTGTGGGATAGTCTACGACTTCACATACAATTACTTTAGGAAATCATCAGCAACTGCTCACCCTATCGCAGATGATTTATCTGGGTCGTGTGTAATGGACCCCTATTGGTACACATAGACAAGACGACAGTTTCAAACTTTGTCGCGGAAGGGGTTAAAACACGTTTTATGGGAGTTAACTATAAGAGTGACACTTTCCTGTTTTTTTATTCTTTTCGAGATAGCTTACCAAATAAATCATGTCGTCAATAATAAACTTCTAGCTCAGTTATCTAAACATTGTGGGTCCAGCGGTGAGGATAAACCTGCAATTTGTAAAGTGGTTCTTGTACTGTCTAAGTATTAATTGTTGAAATCTAGGGTTTGTCCTTAAAATTTGGTTAAAATTCATCCAACTATCTTCTTTTGAGACATGTGTCCAACCAGTTACTACATATACTAACACTATTATTGTCTGTATATACCATCATACAGCGTGTGGTATATATGTACACAAAGACATTCTCTGTCTTGTCAACCAGGTTGGCATGCAGGGATGAATACAAAAAACAAACACACACATCTTAAAATTCCTTTTCTCCACCCAGCTAGGCACACTATATTTAATTATAAGTACGAGACATTCTTGTCTTATAGGTTGTTTGTCCATGCGTGTCACTGAACCTTAACAAATAGTAACATATTAGTACATCTCGATCCATATGCCAAAGCTCATAGCTAAGGACAAACCATGTACTGCAATAAAATGAGCACCGTGTAATTTACACCAAATCTCTGTCACGATCGAGCTAGCTAGGCTGTAGTGAACAGTGATCTCACTGCTGCATGCCCCAACATTACAATCTCCTACTCCCTCCGTCCCAAAATTCTTGTCTTCGATTTGTCTAAATATGGATGTATCTAGTCACGTTTTAGTGTTTGATACCTCCCTATCTAGATGAATCTAAGACATGAATTTTGGGACGGAGGGAGTATCTGGCATCTAGCTTTTTTTCTCAACAATGTTTTCTTGCAATATATCAGTAATAATAAGTCTGTGTGTGTCCATTAGCATGACTGTGCTTTCTTATTAAATTACTGCAGTGCTACTCACAATATATGCACACTTGAGCAGGATGATCATCTCTCTCTGTCAAATTTGAACGTGACACACAGCTGAATGCATGTGATCGTGACAATACATTTCTCATAAGACGATCAGTAGATAGCAGAAAATAATCAATTCAAAATTTGCTTACCAAGCTAGGTGGTACCGTGGTAGTGACATTCCCTTTTCGATTTTGGTAGCATAAGAAACTATGTAACTAATCCAATATATGGAGAATGCGTGCATCGTGATGCAACCACATACCAGATAAATAATAACCCTCAAGCTGCCGGCCCTGCTTTAGTTGTTGGTGATGTCCACTAGATGCCAACATAATTTATATATGAAATGAACATTTTATTATTATCCTGGTCGTCCTTTGACGTTAGGTGGTAATATACTTTTCTCTAATATATATACTGGCATATAAAAATAAGGACTCATTCTCGGTGACTCGGCTCAATCAAAGTTTGACGCATCACCCAGAGAAATGGATATGATCACAGTTTCTAACATGTTTCTGTTCCTAGAGATTTGTGCACATCTCTCCGATGTCTTCACCAAGCACAATGCGGATAACAGCATGTTCAAAAAATCCATGTTTATCATCACAAATACGTGACCGTGGTAAGGAATCTGAGCAGTGGGGTTTGACCCAACACACGAAAATTATGTCCGGGTGAATAAATCTGGTTAAAAAGAATTCGTGTAGAAATGTTGAGGATATGATAATCAATTTAAATTAATGGTACCTATATTGACGGAATTGGTATCTGTTCAACTCCAAACCTTTCATCCCACTCAAAGATTTGTGTGATCAGCCCCACTTTGCTAATGATGTAGGGTTTCGACAAGTATCACGTAGCTAGAACTTGGAGAGGTTGTTTACCTTATATGAAGATCGGTAGCTTCCTATGGTGATGAAGGACAACACAAATGCCTCCTAGTTCCATAGTAATATATCCAAATTGCTCGGGATAGACTTGGACTTTTGGCGTAGGGATCCATCTAGCATGAGGACATCTGCCGATGGAGAGCTAGGTTGCTAACAGCGATGAATTCGATAAAAAGTACTTAAATGTTAAAATCTGACGTCATGTTTTTAAGCATGGCAAATCTGCCACTCAGGATAGCAAATTATGTTGTCGCGAGCATGGCAATTTTCTTCAGCAAGCATGGCAAATTCTGGCAAAAAGCTGGGTATGGCAAGGATTTTCCATGTTTGCTGAGCGAAATTGCCATGCTCGCGACAACATAATTTACCACAAAGACATCAGATTTGCCGTGCTTCAAAATCTGACATCAAATTTGTTGTGGAATCCTAAAAAGTATGTTTCTAGTATGGGTGCAAACTAATGATCTTGCCTATCATGATATAGCAGGAAATATCGACGTGTGTTGGTTGTGCCCTTTTTTTTTTTTTTTTTTTTTTT
>LR738713.1:690264278-690277150 GCA_902687465.1 Secale cereale
TTTTTTGCGGAAAGGTTGTCCCCTTGTTAAATGTGCTGGCTCTAAGTTTTGCTTCGAGGATGAAATTCTGAAGGTTGACCTTTTGGTCGAGATAACGTCGCAGGTAGATCCATTTGGATGCCTGCATATTTATTTTTAAGCCAGCATCAAAGCTTAATTTAGCTTAGTATTGTTGAATAATTACTAATATATGGTTGTGTGCATCAGTCGATGTAGAGGACATGAGTTATTCTCCCTGTCAGAAAACAAAACTTTCTACAAAAGTTGGGTGACACCTTTGCGGGGAAACATGTCTGATTTTCAAATAGAACATGTGAAATAAATTCGAGAAAATTGGGTTGATTCATTAGAGCATGTATGATGCAAGTGCTTAGAGGTGCTTAGCAAATCAAAACCTGTCCTTTTTTTATCTAAATAGGATAGTATATATTGCTACTTATTTGAAGCATATGAGTGACCGATTAGACACCAACTCTATGCATTTAACTCGTACTAATAATATACAATATGTCAAGTAAGCAACTACAAAGAAAGCTTGCACGGGGAGATATGATTTATATAGGTGCTTAATGATGTTGCAACATTCTTTTTGTTTGAACACTCACACATAGACACATTGCATATACCCGGAATTAATATATCCTAGCTATCACTAGTACTACTCTCTCTTATCCAAAATAAGTGTCCCGGTTTTGAATTAAGGTCAAAACGGCAACACTTATTGATCAGTGGATCGGAGGGACTACTACTTTACAGCGATGAGAGGAATAGACCGAAGAAATTTTGCCTACTTAATGTGTGGTATATATTACTCCCTCCGTTCGGAATTACTTGTCTCGGGAATGGATTTATCTAGAACTAAAATACGTCTAGATACATCAATTTCTGCGACAAGTAATTCCGAACGGAGGGAGTATATCGGTACGCCTAGCCACATACGTATAGTGTCAACGCGAGAGGGAAAACTGTCATAGAGAATCTACTAGCTAGTGTACATGACATTTTGCTACATGACAAATAGTCACTATAATTTAGGAAGTGTACATTCTTAATCATGCACTGCTATATTATATACTGATATTTTATATTCTCGGTAGGCACTTTTGAGACGTTTTTTTTTTTTTTAGAAATGGAGGTTGGGCCCCCGGCCTCTGCATCAATCGATGCATGCAGCCATCTTTATTAATTATTCCACAAAAGTCTGACAAGAAACATACATCAAAACACCCGAAGCCACCACTCACACCTACAAATTCGATAATGAGGAGTGCTCTCACTCCCCATATCTACAACCAGTGTCGTCGCCGATCCATCCACATAACGTATCGGGACTAACAACCGGTGCAGCTGACCTAAAGCGCATACCACTTGCACACGTTTTAGAAGCCGCCATCTTCATCGGACCACTGACCCATCTTCAGGAAATAAATCCGTACCCTCCTTGCCAGTCCGGACATCCATCGACGCCACCACGACGCCCAACGGCGCCACCGCCCTGCGCTCGTCCGTCCAGACGCGAAGACTCTGGAAGAGCTGTCGTGCGTAGCACCTGCCAACCAGGCATGACTCAGCGTAGCACCTGTTGGCCAGGCATGACTTGACAACTACACCAAAGCTCCGTGCAAGAAGGAGCCGCTCCACCTCCTGCCTGTGTCTTCTAGCGCTGCTCCACAAACGATGCTCCCCGGAGAGAAACGGCACCGCAATACCGCCATCGTCCGATCTGGAGAACCAGATCCTAGGGTTTCCCCCGAAGCAGTGCCCATCACCAGCAACCGTCAAGGACCCACACAGTGCCCACCACCACTCAGCCCTCAAGGCGACGCCTTCAGGAAGGTCACGGCATCAAGGACGCCGCCGCCGCCCACCGGAGTTAGGGTTTTCACCCGAGAGTCGGAGAGGGGAAAATGCAGGAGCAGACATGACCGACGTCTCCAAGAAGAAAAGCGGCGCCCTTGAGCGTCGTCGTCGGCGCGGCCGACCGGGGCCAGCCAAGGGGCACTTTTGAGACGTGTAGACTCTGCTGTCGACGGTCCATGTGCTAGTATACAAAAACAGCAAAGTGTGCAAAGTCTTCGTGTCTGACTGACTAGATAACTAGCTACCCACACCTGGTTGATGTAACTTTGGTGAAGGATCAAACATGGCAGGTTTCAGACCTTCGCCAGCAGCTATTTCTGTGACGTGCTACCAATAATCTTTTCCTTGCTCCATTCAACTATATGAAATGTATGTTAAAGCATCAAATTGAAGCTATGACTGTAAGTTATGCCATACTAGGTTAATCCATACCAACACCAAAGCAGCCCATATCTCCTCTCCTCGCGCCGTCCCCGCGGGCGGCTGGGGGAAGCCCAGATCTGCCACCCCTCGCCCCTCCTCCCTCCTCCTCCCCTCCTTGCCGCCACCGGCGCAGGTCGTCAGGCAAAGCCCGCTCAGTCTAGGCGGCGGCGGGGCCTTCTTCTCCTCCTGCCCGAAGATGGCGGCGCAGGACGTTTTCTTCTAGTAGCGGCGAGGCGCGGCAGTGGGGCGTGACGGCGCGACGGCACGGGCTGGCGGCGGTGGCTGCTAGGCGTACGTGGCGTCGCCCACTCCTGGGCCGACGGCGGGGTCTGGTGTAGGGCTCTTCGGTGGTGCAGCTGGGGCTTGCGGGCGGCCCTGCTGCCCGCGCGGCGCGGCTGCTGGCTGGTCAGGCGGCGCAGGCCTGGAGCCTACTTCCAATCCCCGGTGGAGATGGCGGCGATCTGTACACAAGACTTGATGGAGGTTTTTCGAACAGACCTGGGTGAAAACCTTGCGCTCGGCTAGATGCCAAGGCCGGCGATGATGGTGGTCTTACGTGTCATTCTCTTCTTGAAGACATCGCCGTGGAGAAGTTTCAGACCTCTATCTGTTACCTCCGGGGGAAATCCTAGATCGGTAGATCGGATGGCGGTGGCGCTCTTGCGTCTTTTCCCCCTTGGGGGCGTCAGTTTTGGAGGTGTGCATGGGCTCGAGGGACCAGCGGACAGTATCTTTGGTGGAGCGGTGTTTCATCTTACGCATCGACGACTGTGGATCTCAGCGGCGTGGCGTGATGGAGTCTCGGCGTTCGATGTGTGTAGACGGACTCGCGCAGGAGGATGGCGATGTCTGGCGTCGATGGCAGACCTGGCATGGTCATGCCGTCAGTATCTGCTCTAAAAGATGGATCGGTGGAAGACGGCGGCGGTGGTCTGTGAGAGTGCGCCGGACTGGTTTGTGCTCCAGACCAGGTATATGGCTTGGTTGTGGTCTCTGGTTTTAGATGTTAGGCTCAGGTGTGAGGTCTGTTTGGTATTAGGCTCGGACTATCTGCACCCCTTAATCAAGTGGATAGAAGTAGCGAGAGATGTTGTCAAGCTGGTGGCTTCAGATTTACTGATGTACTCCCTCCGTTCCAAATTACTCGTCGTGGTTTTAGTTCAATTTAAACTAAAACCACGACGAGTAATTTGGAACGGAGGGAGTACTACTTTGTAAGATTTTTGTGAATAATTAATAAAGTGGTTGCATGCATCGTCCAGATGCAAAGGCCGGGGGTCTTCCTCCTTTTAAAAAAACATAATATCATGATTCGAGATGAAGTTTTCGTAGAAGCCATCTGAAATCTTGGATCCAATTGCCATAATCATTTTGTACATAATGCGCCGTGCGCAAAGCTATTGCGATGTTTTTTTTGTCATTCAGTTGTTCTGGAGAAAGATTGGACGAATGCATTGTAACTACCCCCTAAGTTAGACGATACTATAGGTTAAAGGCGTGGCTTGTCGTGTCATCATCTGCTGCTAGAGAATGTATGTTTTCTGGGTGGTTCAACTGCTTGTCGATAAATAGGCCACAAACCTCGCCTGGTTAAGCACAAACATTTTAGTATTCAAGTGCAAGGTTGACGGGTCATCTATGCTGCCATAGGCATGGGAAACTATTCCTGTTTCACGGGACAACATAATTTCCATAGGGCGCTAAGCAACCCTGATCAGATGAGGTTTTAAACATGACGTTAATTAGCCAAAACGCGAGTAGTGGGTGGCAAAACAGAAGTCCGCGTCGCAAAGCATTTTAGATGTGGAGTCGAGATGTGTAAAGCAGCATTCTTGGAATCGATCCAGTGCACATGTAAGTATCCATGTTAGGGCGATGAAGCCTCGCTCTGATACAGTTACGATAGCTAGGAGTAGGTAACAGTGGCTGTTTAAGGAAACAAGTAAAGATTTTTGGGTAATTGAACATATAAACCTTGAAGGAGTCCTAGGCAGAACCACGCTATCCACGTCATCTATGAATAGTACCTAGGCATCGAGAGAAAAGCCGCCGCACGCTTCCTCCTCCATCCCCTTCCGCATGAAAATATCTACCGCTCCCTCTACACCGCCTCCTCTCCTCCTGATTCGCGTCCTCCCCAATCCCCGCCTCCTCACCTCCTCCCCGATCCGACGCCTCTCGCCGCCCTGTCTCCTTCCCCTGCGCCTTCAACCCCGCCCTCGCCAGCTACCATCGATCCGCCGAGTGGAGAACCAAGAAGGAGGAGGGATGTGAAGGGGAGAAGAGGAGCTGCGGCAGAGGAGACCTAGGCGGCGGCTCGAGCAGAGGAGCGGGGCCTCGAGACGCCGCGTCCGCCACTCCCCCGCCTCGAACTAGCCGCCTCCATGGAGAAGGATGGACAGTAGGGGAGGCCGGCGGTGGAGGGGGGAGCGGCGAGGACAGAGGCACCGGCCATCGGGGACCTCCCAGCTTTCTTCTTCTCCTTGTCGGTTGGAGCTCGAGCCATCAAGCGCGACCTCGATCTGGAGTAGGGGAGCAGCAGCCGCAGGGGGCTCCAACCTCGTCTTCGTGGGAGGGGGCAGGTGCAGCTCCTCCTCTCCACTCCCCCATGTGACAGCGGCCCCAACCCCCGTTCCAGCCCGACCACCTCTAGCTGCTCTGCAATGAAGGTCTCTTTTTTCTCTCTCTTCTTACGCCCCGTCCAAGGATTGGTCTGTGATTCTCGTCTGTTGTTTTTGTTGGGCAGTGCTTTGGTGTTTGGTTTTAATGGTGGGTGTGCAGGAGCATGGAGGGTGAGAAGAACAGAGGTAGAAGCAGGACCGCGAGGCCGGAGCTCCAGGCGTCGCTCGCGTTTTGGTGGAGTGGAGAGGTGTTGCCGGCCATGACTGATGGGTCGTTGTTCACTGGTCGTCGTCCCCTGTCCGGTTCCTTGATTTTTCTGACAAAGAGAGGAAGAATTGGGGATAGAGGTATATGACTTAGATTCTTTGCCTCCAGGAGAATAAATGATTTATGTGTGCCTCCCTTTTTGTTATATCTTACATAATTTCTAATCTAGGCAAATATCACATAATCAGCTTGGTAGCTAATATCCAAAATCGTTAGTGTTGTTGGTACACTGAGGTTTTTCTTATTTTGGTAAAGGTTTTTTCTATCAAGAACTACATATGCTCGACATGGTGTCATGGTATATATAGTTGTTGTGGATCCTGCTGGTATTCTTACCCTTCATTGTCTATTTCCCTTCTCTGTGTGAACCTGATTTGTTTTTGTTCGTGATCTACTTCTGCTTGTTTTGACTCTTTTTAGTTGATGCATTATTCTGTCTATTTTTGTGTACTCAGGTGCCTATGCGAGGAACATTGGAAGAATCCATGTATTTAGCCGTGGCATGTTTGGCAGCTTCTACAGCTTTCTTCCCCGTCATTCCTCATATCTGTGGGGGATTCAATGTTGTTACCAGTGGGAGTCCATAGTGTGCGTGTGCCTCGTCCAGTGTGTGCTTCCATGGGATAAGAAAAATGTTTTTCAACAATGGATCTCTAAATGTGTTTCGCCTTGAGGTAAATAATTCGCATGATGTCTACTTTTCGTTAATTTGTGCTAGGCCAAAATAAGTTGTAGGCCAATTTCAGATTGTTTATCTGTACTGCATTTTCAAAAATTAAAACATTGACCTTGACATTACCAGTCTATGGGGGGAGTCATGGAGAAGCCAAGCTTAAATGAGATTTTAAAATTTTGTGGCGTTCGTTAACGTTTAAAAACCTGATGCTTCTACTTGTGAAACTCCCAAATGCTCATGTAATGTTCCAACTTGCCATCTTTGTTACTCATGGCTTGCTTGACGGAGATACAAAAGATGGAAAGAGAACATTGCTTCTTGTAGATAGTCTGTTAAATTTCCATGAATTAACCTTTTCAAGTTTCGGTCATTTTCAGTAGTGTCATTTTCCATGTTTGTATGACAATTACCAGTTAGTGTATTGTACAAAGTGTATACTGTTTGACATTGACACGAAAGGCAGAAAGTACACAAAATGCATAATTTCTGAGACATGAATCTACTAACCTCATTCTCACGCTATCATTCTAATTATTATTTTATTGTTAGTTAATACAAAAATAGTTTTGACTGTAGCCATTCTAAAACCATATTCGTTTGCTGCCGCACATAGTTAAACTCGATCTCATGACACCATTTGTTGTCTTCAGATTTAGATAAAAGCATCACTGTTAACAATTTAATTAGTAGCACCACCGCTATGTGATTAGGACATCATGCCGGCCGTCGAGGATGATCTGATCATGCAGTTCTTGTTTGCCGCCGCACATACTTCGCAACCTGCCCTATGGACCGCAGTTTCATTTTTATTTGGTTCTTGAGATATGTTATTTGCAGGGAGCATCCTGATTTCTTCAATTGCAATTGTTTTGTTCATTTCCTTTTTCCCTTCTTGATTGGCTCAAACATGCTCATTGTGAAAGGGTGGGGAGCCGCCGCCATGTTTCTCCCCGAGCTCCGTGGTAGAATGGTCTATTTGTATCAGATTGTGTTTAGTGGATGCGAAGAGCTCAGTTCAGGTAAGCTAGACCCTGAGGCGTGCAGCAGGTATGTGGAGATTAAGGTGCGTGCCCATGTGAGTGGCTTTGATTTTGTTGTGCCAAGATCTCCGGTGGCAGGGATTCACTTCTTTTTTTTGGTGATAGTCAGCAGGAGGTGATATAGTTTGATGTTTCTGAATTTTAAAAATCATGTTTTACAGTACCCTTGACATGAATGAGATGATTGGGCTTAAATGAGAACGATGAGAACCATCATGTTCTCCGTCTCAATCAACGTGTGTTTAAACTACTACTGCAGCAAATGTTTGTCGTACCTTCAGTTTGGGCCACAGAATCTGTATTTCATTCGCACTTTTGTGTGTGTTTAATTTAGTATTTTTACCCAGGTGCTTGCTAGAGGAGAAGATTAATGGTCCGACACGGCTTCATGATTTATGAGCTGTAGGTATGCAAAAACTTCAACATGTATGTACAGTAAATTTGTAATAGAAAAACTCTTGCTCCCTTGCCCATAAGAGAAAATACACCAATTTTTTTATCACCTTAACTTGTCGATGGCATACCATTCTGTAACAAACCCTGAATAATGTCTAACTCTTTTTTTACCAACTCTGAGATATTGCATAGTGAAGTCTCACAATTAAGATTATTACTATGAAAAATAACTAACCTCATGTTATCTCATGTACTTTGGTACAGCCTTCTCATAAGAAGCTGTACACTAGAGGCAAGAACATGATGTGTGTGTGTTTTTTGGGGGGGGGGGGGGTAAAACCCCTGGGTATGCATTCTTCACTTGAACAGATTCGATAATTTAACCCAATACTCTCTTTGTATTTTTGTCTTTGAGGAAATCCTATGATAGATATATTTTGTCCGTTGTTTCATGCATTCTTCAACTTTATGATTAATATTCTGAGAAATTTGAAAATTTAGTCATTAAATATATGTCCCAAGAAATTTAGAATGGGACCGTGGGGTTACTCCTTTTGAGGGTTTTCACCTTACACAGGAAGAAATTTAACATTTTTGTTTGCAATATCATTTTCCCTGACGGATTACATACAGGTTGTTATTTAATTTACAAACATATCTTTAGCCTGCAAGTGTGGTTTTTTCGTTTTCTATAAAGATCATTCACATCTATTTTTTCGTTCCTCTCATCTGGATTTCTGATTTGATTCCAGAGTTTAGAGGTGGATGTTACTTCAGGGAGGAAGTTGATGACAATTTTCGTTTGGAGGTGGTTACTTCAGGGAGGAAGTTGATCACAAGTTTTCTTTCAGCGATTGGTGAGTTACAGGTATACAGTGTCTCACCTCACTAAATCTGCAACTCATGCTTTTTTCTTGCTTGATATTAATTCTCGATATTCTTGTCACATCCTTATAGGGATATCATGTGCATATGTACGAGTTTGCTTTGCTTTGGTTGAAGATATATGTGTGCCTGAAGATACAATCTTACATGCATTTTCTATTTGATATGAGCACTCTTTCGTTCTCTGCGTGTAATATTCTTGGCACATCATTACAGGGACATTATGTGCATATGTATGAGTTTTCTATGCTTCGGTTGAAGATATGTGTGCCTGAAGATACAATCTTGCATGCATTTTTTGTATGATATGAGCACTCTTTCATTCTCTGCGTGTACGTAGGTTGCAAGAATGAGAAGGCTTAGGGGATTATTCTAGAGTTCTGATTCACATGGGTGCTCTATTCACGACTAATCTTCCTTTATTTGCAAAAAAAAATTGGTGTTGCGGTCTCTCCCCATCTTAACATTGTCTTTCGTTGGAAGGACAGGAGATTTGTGTATCACACCTATCAGCTGCATCCCACAGAGAGGAATTTTTTTCAGGCATTGTCATTGGAGAAGCTTTCACAGGTATGGCCCTTCTTTCAGTCATAAGGTTTACACATGTACTAATTCTAAAAGATTTGATTCAGAGGTTAGTTCTAATGGAGCGACATGTATTGTGTTTGTGGTCTTCCAGTTTGCCTTTCTTACATGCATATGAAGGACTCATAGTTCCATTTCCTTTTGCGATTTCATCCAGCCATTCCTCTCCTTGTAGCTTTACATTTGTGAAATCCAACGTATTTAGTTAAGGGAACATTTGCCACATAATTGTGCTAATATTCTATGAATAATTACACTTTTGTGGCTGTGCTAATAGATGACTCTTAGAGACCCTGCACATTCTCTAATTTCCCGTACATGAAAGTTTATTAAATGCATGTGGTGCTTTATCCTGGCTTGCAAGAGGGACTATTTCACATAAGTGAAGAAAATCTATAACATTGATTTTTATAGTTGGTGGCCCGGTGATTCCAATTTATTTCTCTAATTTTATGTAGGAAATGGATTGTAAATTGCAAGTGAGTTGGGACTACTTCAGTTTGCACATGTTGTGGTTATCTATTTGGGACTCAGAGGCTAAGTTTCCCCTTTACACATGTGTTCATTTAACTGTTTTTATGCTATTCCCTCATTTTCTACGGCGCCAAAGAAATAGTAATGTAGATATTTTACGATTTGCAGAATTACCATCTTGCCAAGTGGCCTAACATAGTGACCTGGCTGCTGATTTTCTTTTCTTATTTTATTCCCCCATTTGAAATAGTTGAAGGACCTGGTCGTTGGCTCCAGGTGATGGGAAGAAAGAAGGTCCAATGGATTCAATTACTTGAAGATGGATTAGGTGAGCACAGTGTGTACAGTACCACCTCCCTGCTGTCTATAGCATGATTTGTCGACTCTCACTTCCCAAACTAGCCGTGCTTAATTAGTCCACACTTTTCTTTTAGCTATCTTCAACAATCACACTTACATAATATATTTGCCTCAGCAACAGTTTTAGATGTTCATAGCGACCCATTTTACATATAAATGTTGCTATGCTACCCGCGTAGCTAGTGCATCTGTGTTTTGGAGTGAATCCGGTGCGCACATTCTACCCTGCCGTGTACTTCCTTTGTACTTTTATCTTGCTGGTAAACATCCGAGCGTTCATTTTTCTGTACACTTGCTATTTTAGATTAGAGTGTATGACGACTGGGCCACCCTTGCACGTGGGGCCAGCGTCCCTGTGGGTGTTGTGCGCGTGCATGCCGGTCATCCAGAAAGGGGTTCGCAGCGGCCAATGTGGGTTGCAAGCCCTTCCTATGTACTAAGTTTCTATTTGCTTATGATCATTGTAAACTAATTATAACACTGTGTATCAGCACTAGGTTCTCTTAGAACACTATATATGTAGCAGCGCTAAATTTATATTCGCTTAAGCTCTAACCGATGTTCAAATATTTTAATGTGTTTAAACTGATCATACTACAACTTCCTTTATGAAACCAATGTATGCTATCATCAAGTAATGTCATTGCTTCCTTTTGATCTATCATGATACCATATAATGAGATAAAAGTATATCCATTAAATTGTCACATACACATGGTTTGAATGCTCGGCTGGCTGATGCTTGTCATCTAAGGGCAAGCATATCCTTTCGCCTTCAAACGCACTTCCAAGGGACTGCACCTGATCATCTACTCAATATAAGCAAGTTGCAAGAGCCCCTTGTTATATAACTTAGCATTAGTATAGATGCCTACCAAGATTTCTATGTTTATCATCCTTTTGATCTTATGTAATCACCTAAGACCATCATGTGTGTTTAACTATCGGTTATTTGTTGCTTAGACTTCTATGTTTATCATCCTTCACCTTGAAGTGCACCTCCAAAGGCCTCTGCATGATCATCTATCCAATCTAAGCAGATCACAAGATTCTTTTGCTACATGACTTAGTATTATTTTAGATCTTATGTAAAACATGTATCATCAGCAACCATCTATCTTTCATCAATTTGTACTTATTTCCATATGTTTTATTTTGTGTTTATATATTTTAATGTACACTCTTTCAATACATGGCTTGCACTCGGCCTTTGCGCCATCGGCGCAACGGGTCATCTAGTCAAATGGAAAGGATGACAACACTCATAGTTTGTGGATGGTTGTCTACTTCTCTGGGAGTAGAGCGAGTAATACTGGCGTGACCGTGTGCACGCTCATCTTTTGAGCCTCTTCATGATGTACATGAAAGTGCATCTAGGCTCCATTTTGGGTTTTCGTGATTCAGGGGAACAAGATTAAAAGACTAACATTGTACTCTAAGGACATCTCCAACGGCAACCCGCGAAGAACCTCTCGCATCCGTCCGCGGGAAGGGAGGCCAGTCCACAAACACGGATGCGGAGGAGGCAGCCGTCCAACGCTAGCCGCGTACATTTTTACAACAACTCAAGTCAACCGGACGAAATTCATGCAAACATGGCCTGATTTCATGCAAACATGACGGACTTCGTATAAAAAAGGCGGATTTTCGTATAAACATGACGGATTTCAGTACATTTACGTCGACGGTGCTACTCCGGGTCTGAAGGTATATTTAATACCTAATTTAAATAGCCGCTCACGGATCCCTTTGTCTTCCTCATATCCAGCAGCCCGATCACCGGACTGCCGGGAGCCCCGGAGGTATATGCTTCCGCGCAAAGGACGGCTTGCTTCCCCACCACTCACCGGAGTGGAACCCCCGGCTGATGCTTCTGTGGGGAGGGAAGGCGGTGCCTCCGCTTCCGTGAAGCCCATGTGGGATCGACGGAGGTCCTCGAAAGAGAAGAACCGGGCAAGACACCGTATGTGTACGCCGGTGTCGCCTAGGCGGTCGCCTTCGTGGGACCATGCGGTGGCGGACTCTCGTGTTCTACTTGTCCTCGATGATGACGGCAGACGCATAGGCGCCGACCACTGACTGTTTGCTTTCCGCGCACCCGGCTTCTGACTCTGCCAGCATGGCGCGGTCGCATGCACGAGAGGCGGTGTCGCGGGCACGGGAGGCGCGGCCTCAGACACGGGCGGCGCGGTCATCGACGGCAACGATGATGGCCATGCCGCCGTTCTCCCTGCCATGCCAGCCTGGAGAAACCGGCCACTCCTCATCAAGTGGGTCTGGAGCGGCGAATTGTTGAACCACGGAGAGTCTTGAGGCGCAACTTGATCCGTCGGGTGAGGCGCGGGAGGTGGAGCACCGAGCTGCCTTGCTCGTATCCAACGGCCTCGGCAGGCCACCCAGCCGGCTTGTATGACGAAGAACTGCTCTTCGAAAGCCATTGAAAGAGTGGTGGAGGAGGAGATTGGGGGAGCGGCGGAGGGGTGTGGTTCTTGCCCAGCGTCTGCTCTAATGTAAATAGAGGGTGGGCGGTAGGAGCTCGGCCGGCGTTGTGTTTAATGTCGGCTCACTCATGAACAGATGTGTGGCCGAAGTAGGTTTCTCGGTTTTCAAGCGGGGTTATTGGTGGCGTGTGAATGCGGTGAGAAGGCGTGTTCAGCCAGGCAGGCGGCGGGCGGCACCCACTGCCGGCGCGCCGCTTCAATGGCGGATGCAGTGAGAGGTCGCGTCCGTCTTGAGCCGTCTTCGATGCGGAGTGATGTCCTCTACAGCGGCATGAATGCGGGTAGCTGGCACCGGGCGGGAGCCCGCGCTGGGGGGAGGGGTTTTCTAGTGGGCCAGTGCGGTCAGAAGCGGGCTTGGGAGCAGTCCAAACTCAAACCTCTCCCACTTATGTGTCTAGTTTGCGGGAGAAATCGCGTTCGGACCGCCCTGCAGTACAATACAGGTCGGCGTTTGATGGCTTCCGTGATCCGGACAACACGGTCCGAATGGTTGCGGGAGGTTTACGAGTCCGCCTTTGAAATGCCCTAAGTGTTGACTTGGTTAGTCACAAAAGAAGCGCTTTGGAAAATGGCTGTTCACCCACGAAATCATCAGAGAATGGATTAGCAACTAAGGATCTTCTAACTTTTGTAATCAAAGCCATGCGTGGCGAGCGCCTGCACGCTTGGGGAGCTGAAGACGACGCAACGCTCATAACTCCCCACGCTCCCTCCTGTCACCTCCTTCGGCAATTCACACACACTCCCTCTCTCTCCCCTCACCCCCCCCCCCCCCCCCCCCCC
>LR738713.1:690277217-690288097 GCA_902687465.1 Secale cereale
ATGTCTCCGATGGCAAAACCGCCTCTCGCCGCACCCACCCACTCCCGTCATCGCCGACAGCAACCCCATCCAGGAGAGATGGATTACCGGCCTCTCCTCCTTCGGACGGGATCTCGCTGTGGCTCTCCAAGCGTCGTCCCCATTTTGCAACATGCCGCCGCCCTGAGCCAATGCAGCACCGCTGCCGCTTGCTCCGGCTCCGCTACCGGTGCCGGACCTCGTCATCTTGGGCTCCACGCCAGCGGGGATTGAATCCTCGTCGCTTCCGTCCTTTGCCGGCCCAGCTTATGGGGTATTTTTACCCCCATTCGAGGGTTTTGCCGCGCTCATCTTCTAGCCGGTGCCTGGCGAAGACCACGGCTGCGGTGACATCTAGCATGCCCTCTTGGTTATCTATCGTCTATCTAGTATGAACTAGTGTAGGTCTGAATTGAAGCTTCATCGTCTTTTTTACTGTGAACTTGTATATATTTTGCCCAGGACCAGCACCCTGGGGTGCAGCAGGGGCATGGGATGCCCTGTTATTTTAAAATTATGTCTAGTAGTACTTATGATCTGCCTATTCTTGATGTTTTTGTTCTCTTCTTCTTCTTCTTCTTCTTCTTCTTCTTCTTCTTCTTCTTCTTCTATTGTTGTTCTTGTTGATAGTGTGTTGTGTGCTGCAAAATAGGTGGTAAGTCCATCACATTTAAAAGGGATGAGCAGACCAACTACTTACACACAACCAAACACATGTGTATTGCATCTGCTCATCCCTAAAGCATAACGCAGTCAACCAAACAATTGGTCATCATCTAGGCCTTGATGCAATGCAGACAACCAATTAACATGTAGGAGTAGATATTAGTTTTTGAGGTAATTACACATGTGGTGTCTCAACTTGCCATCAATGTTCACTTTGGTGCATGAACTTGAAAAATACGCTGAACTGGTGCAAAAACTTGGCTCTTTGGTTCAAATACGGTTCAAATCACGCTTTCGTACGTCCGCGCTGCTGACTAGGATGCCAGCGTGTCTGCGGGACCCATTGATAGCGACTGCGAGCGCGCACAGAGGCGTGTGGTCATGCAGGTGGCTGGAATATTTCGAAAAAACCCTTCGTTTTTTCTTATTTTTGCAAACAAGGCGCTGAGCTGGTGGGACAACGCAGCCCTGATTTCGCGCTCGTATCCTAACATGTCGCAGGTCAATTCGGTCGTGCTGCCGCTAGCTCTTCTCCTCGACTATCCTCGGTAGATCGTTCGAAGCCGCCGCCTGGGGGGGTCGTGACGACGCCATTGATCACCGCGGGCGTGGATGGCGGAGCCTCGTCGGCGAGCACCCGGTGATGCAGCCCCTCCATACGGTGCGAAACTGAGAATTACCTCGCCTCCTTTGCCCCTCTGTACCCTGCTTTCATTAGGGTTTTAGAAGAATTCATGGAGCGACAGACACTGCCAGGATAGAATGGCAGTCAAATAGTGGCTGTGTCCACGTATGTGATATGGAAGTTGCAACCAGTCAATTGTTGTCCTTGTCATGATCGTGGATGGCCGGGGCAGCACCATGGAGCAAGCTGCAGGGGAAGGTGGTGCTCATGAGGGACCCTTCTTCGGCATCGATATTGAGTTCTACCTTGACCTGGCCCGTGCCGGCGACCATGTCATCGCTGCACCGATCGTCTCCTTTGCTCCTTCTGTGATGATATGAACGCGTTGGCCGTCGAGCTCGATGCCGCCGCTGACAGGTCGGCCGTGTCAGTGGCTTGATCGACAATGCAAGCATGTCGGTGATAATGCATGGGTTAGTAAGATGCCTCTTTTTTGGTAATTGTGATCGATAAAAAATTCAGACTAGATGACATACATAAGAAACTATTTGCCGCACAAGCGCAAACCGCATTTGCCGAGTTTTAGGAACAAGCTTTTAAACATGAGAAGAGTAGCAGGAGTAATTATGAGGCTGATTCAGTAGCGAAGTTTGTACTGTCTCTGTACTGCTGCCGACATGTTTGGTTTGATCCACGACCAGCACACAAGTTTTGTGTACCTACAAGCTGTATTAGTAAGCTACAACCACAAGTACTATGAATGAAGGTGGATTTGATTTTATCAGAAACAGTTAGTATAGGTATATTGAAAATTCAATAGTACCATCGTTGAACTTTTTTGCCATACGCTTAACTGAATTTACAACACTGAATGTTCGACAGTTGCTTAACTGAATGTTCGACAGTGGCTTAACTGAATTTTGGACACTTTTTGACAGAAGTTAATCTTGTCACACTAGCATTTATGTTTAATATTTGATCAGTGCCCATGTGTGAGGGGATGACATGTATGTGTATTTGTTGCCTGGAAACCATCTATGTGGTTGGGTTGTTTACTATAGTTTTTTTTATGAAGTGAATTCTCAAGTTAATTGTTAACTAAAGTTAAGAGCTTCAGAGTTAACTGGATTTTGTTTGTTTACTAAACTGTGTGTTGTAAGCTAAAGTAAGAGTGAACTAAGTACTTATTATTTGCATTGCAGGTGCTTTTGATGGTCTTTTCTCAGTTGAGATTCACCACAAAGGCTTATTTTGTGGAACTAAAAGCAATAGCACATACATGGATTATGAAGTTGCTTGGTTTGACAATTGTGATAGTGACACTTGGTCCATTTTATGGATCAATGATTTACTGCAGCAGCTCGGGTACGACAGAGTGAGTGTGAAGCTTGATGTGTTTTGGTGTCAGTCGGGAAATACATTGGGTGATGGATTGAGAGAGATAAAGTGTGATGCAGACATCCTTGCAATGATAGCAACAACTACAGAGCACAAGAATTTGCTGCTGATTGTAGACCATGGAGACACACCTGATGAAAGCAGTGGCAAAGATATGGCATGATGCTGAACACAGGTTTTGTGTGAGGCATATGTACCAGAATTTTCACAAGATCCACAAAGGTGAACAACTGAAGAACAACTTGTGGGCAATTGCTAGGGCCACCAATATTCCTATTTTCTTATTAATGTAATGAACATTTGGAATGTGATGTTACGTACCTTAAATTTTAAGTATTTGGCTGTAATGTTATGTATCAGACTTGTTCATAGTGTTGCTGTAAAAAAATTGGTACCGAATATCACTTTGTTGCTGTCAAAATTTGTATCTCTTCTTAATGTGCATGCCAAGATTTGGCTGTAATATTCAGTGTTGCTGTGAAGTTAATTATCATGTACTACTGTCAAGGTTACAGTTCATTATCATGCATATCTGAACGCACATGAATTATTCAATTCAAATCATCTTTGTTGTCAACATTGCTTTCATTTGTATTAATTTCTCAATTTTTGCTATATACTCTCAGTTTGGTTTGCTGCAAGATGTATTGTGTTTGAGATGCATCATGTTTTACAGTCATGTCAAAATGAAAATATTGTGTTAGCTAAACATCTCAGTTTGTGATTATACCATTCCAGTACAGGAAACAAAACATCTCAAATTGCTATTTCCAGTCAGTACACAGACCAAGCAATTCAGTAGTACATCTCATTGAATTTTGTATCAACTAAACCAAAATACATTTATACAAAATACATCAGGACCTGCCAGCCATTCCAAACATTACTGCGACTAAATCAAAATACAATACAACAAACATTCTCATCCTATATCTCTGTATAGCAACTGATTTCTTCTCCATTCTCTGCTTCTCCTTTAGAGCTTCTATGTCACCATCTTTGTCCTTCAGCTTCTTCTCATCCTGTTAATCAACAATTCACATAGTAATAAGAGGCTCCAATTATAGTTGATGTGATGTACTCACATTATGTACAAATCGCCCTTGGGATCTAGCCCACTGAAATGCACATCTAGCTACTGATGTGGCATGCAACCGAGCACACCCGTTAGCTCATGGTCCTAGGTTCCAATCACAATCATGAAACGACCCATTTTTTATGAACCAGAGTACTAGAGAGGGGATACAGATTGAAAACCTGATTTTTGCCCCAATATAGACAGAACAATCTTCACCCATTGCTCCTCGTCTTCCTCCATCTTCGCCCGACATCGACCATTCGCGGTACGCCGGTGCCCCCCATATGTACATGGACAACAAATGAAACATGGGAGAGAGGGAGTCAGATATGGGTGACAGAAGGGATGAGAGAGGTGGCCGGCGTCGCTAACCTCGGCTCTAGGGGATCGCAGCCGCCGTCCAGCTCTAGGGATCGCCGCCGTCGTCCAGCTCTAGAGCTCGCAGCCGCCGTCCATCTCTAGGGGCTTGCCGCCACCGACCAGATCAAGGGCTCGCCGCCGCCGACCAGATCAAGGGCTCGCCGCTTCCAACAAGCTCAAAGGCTTGTCGACGACGACCGGCTCCAGGGCTCCCCGCCGCCATGCTACTTGTGCTGCTTTTTTTAGACACGCTACTTGTGCTCCTGCGGCCGAAAGGGGAACGGGGTTAGGGCATCTCCAGTCGCGCCCCCAGGAAGGCCTCCCCAGGCGATTTTTTCGCGCCGGCGCCGAAAAAACGGCCCAGTCGCGCCCCCAGGAGCCCGATTTTCGCCGGCCTGGGCCGAAAACAGCGCCGGCGAACCCAGGACGAACCCGGCGCGCTGGGGGCGCCCGGGGGCGCCGTGGCGAACTGTTTTGGCGCGAAAAAGCCACGAGCCAGCCGCGTCAGCGACACGGCGGCTCGTCTTCCCCCAACTGCCTCGGTTCCCGCGGGGAATCAATGGCAAGGCTGCCGCCGGTCAGCCTTGCCATTGATTCCTCACGGGCGCCGCGTCACGGGACGGCGCGCCGACGCCTCCCCTCCCTCGCACGCGTACACACGGGCGCGGAGCGGCTATAAAGCCGGCGGTCTCACTCGCTTGTGCCCACACCAGACTCGCCCCTCGCCGCCGCCCAGCCCCTCTCTCTTTTCGTCTCCGTCTACCTCTCCCGAGCGCCGCCGTCCAGCCCCTCTCTCTCCCTCTCTACCTCTCCCGATCCCGTCGCCATGGCAGAACGCTTCCCCGGAGACGAGGCGGCGGCCAACGGCTTCGGCCGCCGTTCGCTCCACGAACAGGAGTCCTGGCTCCTGTTCCAGGCGAACATCCCGGCGCCGCCGGACATGCGCGCCGGGCCGACGGGGTGGCGTCTCAGCGACGGGGGAGTGCCCGTTCCCCCGTTGCCCGACGCCATGGCAAAGCCCAGGTACTTCGCTGAGGAGGTAGAGGTCGTGCGCGCCTCCCTGACCGACGCCGAGCGCTCCCTCCCCCAGTACGCCGCCGACAACCACGCGGCATGGGCGGCGTACTTCCAGCGCCGCCAGCAGCAGCGCCTGGCGTCCACCAACGGCGCGTCGGTGGTCGGCGGCGTGAAGAACAGCGTGGGGTGCCACCTGTGGTGGGGCGTCCCCGGGCGCACGCTGGAGGGCGTGCTGACGTACCTCGACGGCAGCAACAACCACCCGTTGACGTACCCGGCGACGGGGGCCGCCCCGTCGCAACACCGACGCGCATGGACGCCAAGGAGGTTCGGCTCCTCCTCGTCTTCCTCCTCGCGCTCTTCTTCTCACTCCTCCGGCACTCCGGCGCTTCTCGGCGTCAAGGCCAAGCCCGCGGCGGAGATGCCGCTCGGCCGTCGCACTCGCAGCGCCGACATCGTCATCAACGAGGGCGGCCGGCGCACCTCCTCGTCGACTCCTCCGCGCTTCGTCAAGCCAAAGACGGAGCCGGGGCTGGCGCCTGTTAAGATGGAGTTCGACGACGACGACGCGGCCCTGGAATGGACGTGCCTTGACTCCATTGCGATGGAGAAGGAGCGGCGGGAGAAGGAGAAAGAGCGCCAGCGCGCCGCCCTGCGCCGCTTCGAGGAGCGCCGACGCGGCCGCGATGAAGGCAGAGTCGTCGTCATATGCGACAGCGACAGCGACGACGACGACGCGCCGCCACCGGTCCGCCATGGCGATGCCGGGCAGGGGTCCAGCAGGGGCGCCCGCGTCAAGGAGGAGAAGGCCGACGACGACGATGGCGGCGACGACTTCAGCCAGTTTTTTTAGATTAGTTTAATGTAATGAAAATTCGCGAATTTCGCCGAAACTGAACGTGTTTTTAGCAGAACTTCGCCGAACAGTGCTATTTTTTTATTTAATACGCGCCTGGGGGCGGCTCTGGGGACCAACTCTCCCCCAGGCCCAAGTTTTGCGCCGGCTCACCCCCAGGCGGCGCTTTTAGGCGCCCCCTGGGGGGCCAACGGCTGGAGATGATCTTAGGGATTTGGGGGGCTGGGCCGAAGCGTTGGTGTTGTGTCCCACCGGCTCAGGGGCTTCTGTGCAAAAATAAAAACATGGAGTTTTTTTTCGTAACATTCCAACCACACGCCCCTGTGCGCGTTTGCAATGGCTGACAACAGGTCCCGCAGACACGCTGTCATCCTAGTCAGCAGCCCGGATCTATGAAAACGTGAATTGAACCGTATTTGAACCAAATAGCCAAGTTGTAGCACCAGTTCGGTGTATTTTTCAACTTCATGCACCAAAATGAACATTGACGGCAAGTTGAGGCACCACTGATGTAATTACCTCTTAGTTTTTTGGCCGGCATAACCCTAACGGTCCCGTCTGCATGCATGCGAGATCACAGGTTCCTCAGCATGCACGGACAGGTTGCTCTCCCAAGTGGTACATGGACCGGTACCGGGCCTGGTTCATGGGATGTGCAACGTAGGCCGACGAAGAAGAGGATCCGCCCCATTAAGCACGACGGACTGAGGAATCGGTCGGCGGCGTTCGCCTGTTCGTATGCCACCGCCACACGCGGCCGGCGGCGAGCGTCCAACGGCCAGTGTGAGCTCGACCTCGACCTGCCTGCATGCGCATGTTCCTAATCGATCCTAAAGACGGCCAAAACTAAAAAGCCGAATCTACTGTGCGCCCATGATGCATGGAGCAGCTCGCTAGCTAACTTTCAGAGGAAGATGCCATGCCCGGCCCATGCGTACGATGGACGGATGGATGGGCCGACGCCGGCCACAAAGCGAAACGTCAGATCCGGCGCTCCATCAATCGCCTCCCTTCTGCCGCCCGTACGGTCGTCCGTGCTAGCTAGCCAATCAAGCTGGAGCGGCTAGCGAGGGCGAGATTCGACCGTGGCCTCGTCGTTTTCTCGGGGACGGGGGCAGGCCGGCCGGCGGGGGGCCATGGACGACGACGACGGAGAGCAGGTTCGCTGTTCAGGGAGGTGCGGCGTGCCCGTTTCAAGGCCGGGCCGACGTACTGTCGCAGGTGACGGACGCCGTACATGGCTACATGCGCATGCCTGCTTTGTAGGGTCTGCGTTAGCTTGTTGGGTTCCCGGTCACAGCAAACTGAGATCGATTCGTGACCCGGCCCCCATAGGCGATGATAGGTCGCCCCGGATCCGGCGGACATGCATATCATTGTTGGAGCTTCGAGGAAGAGTCCCCCTCGACATGCTGGCAATGAGGATTACCCACAGGGCGCAGGTAAAGGCTAACCATTGCCAGATTATTGATTACTGCACATTTATATTATAAAGAAAATTATCTACATACAATACCAAACATATACAATATGCAAATATATGTCATGATGTATTTAATGATATGCAAATATATGTCACTTTTATAAGAAATGGGAATGAAAGTGTTTGGTAAGGAAATTAATACTGTGGCGGTGAGCTGTACAAAAAATTGTACGTCTAGCGTGGGAACGATGTTTCATAGTTGATGAAATTGTTGTTGTAAAATAACTTTGGAAGGAATCATATGCCTTTTCATTAGGAAAAATCATCTACATTCGCAAGAAATATTGACACACTCATGTTGGAAATGTTTCGTGTCAAGAGATTTTTATTAATACTGAAAATAAAATGTAGCAATGGTCAAGGAAAACATGTACTCCTACTTGGGTAGAAAACATTTCACTAGTCTGAAAAAAATACTCCCTCTGTAAACTAATATAAGAGTGTTTAGATCACTATTTTAGCATTCTAAATGCTCTTTTATTAGTTTACGGAGGGAGTATTATTTTTTCTAGATTCTAAATTAAGGAATGAGTGGTCAAAAAACAAACATAAACGAAGAACTACACACAATCGCACAATCGAATCAACGGCCTAGTTAGCAAGCTAGTAGGCAGCCAGAAAACACGCTAGACAACCCAGCAGCTGAGAGGCGCTCACTCACGTGAACTCATAGGCGTCTACGTGTTGCCAGGCCAGCTCAACACCATACCTCGCGCCATGAACCTTAACGCTAACGCGCCATGTCGTTTTTCACTTCTAGGATTGTCTTGTCTCTCTAACATGTTATTGACGTTGATTGTTTCATTTTGATTTTCTCTGTGTTGGCATTGGTTTTAATTATGTTATCATTATGTCATGGTGATGTTTTTTCGTGTATATTGTGTTGGAGTGTTGTTAGAGACCCTATTTGTTATCACTGGCTTTTTTTTCTTGGTTTTCTTTTTTTTGTTTTCTTTCTTTTTACTCGGTTTTGTTTGTTTGCTTCCCCTTTTTCATCGGTTTTCTTTGTTTCCATCTCGTTTTTCATCAGTTTTGGTTTTCTTTTATTCTTTGTTGATTTTTCGCGGTTTTTATTTTCCCCTAGTTTCTTTGGTATTTTCATGTTGGCTTTCTTTGTTTTTCTTAGGTTTATTTGTTTGTTTTCATAGGTTTATTTATCAGTTTTTACTGTTTTCATTTTTTTGCACTTGTTTCTTCAGTTTTCATTTTCGTTTTTATTTGGTTTCCCTTTTTCGGTCTCCATTTGTTTTTTTCCTTTGTTTCTTTAGATTTGTATTCTATATTTTCTTGTACATCATGAACATTTTTCGGACACACGTTTAGTATTTGTCAAATACAGGCTTAACATTTTTGGAATACATTCAATGGTTTTTCTAACAACATTTTTGATATGCTTGATTTAAAATGCAAATACAAGATTCCATTTTTAAATACAAGGTCAACATGTTTTCTATAAACATTATTAATGCTTGATAATTACTTTTCAGTACAAGACTAACATTTTATAATACATGGTCAACATTTTTGCATACATATTTGACATTTTTAAATGCTTGATTAAAAAAATTAATGAATGATGAACATTTTTTTTATACATGTTCAACATTTTGTCCATACACATTTGAAATATTTTAAATGCTTGATTAACTTTTTTTAAATGTATGGTTAACATTTTATGAATACATGTTCAACATTTTTCTTACTATACATTTTATACATTTTCAAATGTTTGATTAACATTTATTAAATGCTTGTTTTTAACAGTAATTTTTTCCACACAAATTGTATGTTTCTAACATTAACTTTCATTTTATTGATGAAGCAGATAGAAACCAACGAGCCAAATCCCGGCAAAAGCCCTTACAACGTGATCAACTACTCGTAACCAGCACAGATCAAACCTGAGCACTACAAACATATTGCAATAAAAATGGAAAAAAATTGTAGAAAAAGTTAACACTTTCTCTATTCACATTTAACATTTTACAAACACTTGGTTAACATTTTTTCAATGTTTGTTTTATGTAAAACAAATTTTAATATATTCTATTTCGAAAATTTAGAAGTATATAGAAAAAATATAAAGAAAAAAAAACGAGGTTGTGCCCACTAGCGCACCTAGGCCGGCCCATCTTGCGATACCTTTGACGCGAGTTTTCCTAGGTCTGAAAAGGCTATATATCGCTTATAGCGAGTGTTCCATTGGTCTCGCCTGAAACGTCTACAGTTTCGGGCCGGTCCATTCTCGCATACTTCAAAGAAATTGACTAGGGGAAATTGAACATGTTCAAGCGTAGCGCTGCTAGTCACTGGGCCACCAAACGGTTCGTGTTAAATTTGTTGGTCGCGACCTTGTTAAAGAAAACGAGCCGGTTTTCCACTGTTTTCGGTTTTTTTTTTTGCTTTTCACCTTTTTTTCTTCGTTTCTTTCTCCGTTTTTACTGGTTTTTTATTTTTCTTTTGTTTTCTGTGTTTCTTTATCGTTTTCACTATCTTTTTTATTTTCTTTCTTTTTTCTTCAGGTTTTATCATTTCCATTGGTTTTATTTTGTTTTCTCTCAGATTTTTATCGTTTTCTATACACATTTTTGGTGTATATCTAATACACCTTTATTATTTTTCCAATAAAAGATTACCATTTCTTGAATACATGTTCAACATTTTATCTATATACATTTAACATTTTTCAAATGCTTGATTAACACTTTTGAAATACTAGACTAGCATTTTCTTAGTACATGGTCAACATTTTTAGTATACACGTTTTACAAAAAAAAAATCGTTGATTAATGCTTTTCAATTAAAAGTTTAACATTTTTCAATACAAGATCAAAAACCTTGCCTGTTTTGAAAAAGGTCGTTATGCATTCTACTGGAATACTGGTGATAGCAAAATGTATGGGCTGGTTAAGTAAAAATATATGTGCAGACCAAAAAATCTTGGGGGTTTGGGGATCATTAATACTGAAGTATCATGAACAAATGAGTAGTCATCAGGTGGTCATGGCATATGTACTCCAGGATTGAGGATTCCATTTGGATTCAGATTTTAAAAGCTAAATATTTCCTGAACTATTCATCATTCATGTCTTCTGCCCGCAATGTCTCCCAATTCTGAAAATCTCAAACCGAAGTCCGAGATGAATTCAAATGCCTTCTGAAATTTGTTGTGGGATTTGGGTCTTCCACACGCTTCTGGCTGGACTGATGGCATGGAGATGGCCCCCCTTGCCAGTCTTTCCCCACCATTTTTCATATGTTTTCAATTAGTCCATATCCATTTCAGAGTTCGTTGCTTACAATTGGGACCCCGAGTCTCCGTTCCTGGTGCTCTCAGAGCAGTGGCGGAGACAGGGGGACCACCAGGGGCCCTCCCCCC
>LR738713.1:690288181-690306004 GCA_902687465.1 Secale cereale
AATCCAAGTTTCCTGGCTCCACCACTGTCTTAGAGGGTCTGGTGAGCTACTTTGGCATCATTCCCCCATGGGCAAGTTCTTGATTAAATCTCTGTATGGCAAGCTCATCTCTGGGAGGCAGGATCCTAGATACAAGGCTATTTGGCGGAACATCTCTATGGGGCCACGGTAAACTAGAGTAGAAACCACTCTTTAGGAAAATAGAAAAGTTGAACATGAACCATCTGATCTATGGTGGATGCCCCAGATTCAGCGCGCCAGAGTTTTATATATGGTTGTTAGTCAGGGATTTATTGTGAAATGAACATGGAGCTCCACCAAGTCCCACATGCTGAATAAGGGGCATCCATCCTAAATCTGATGGCCCATGTTTATTTTTTCTAAAAAAAATTACACCGGAAGAGCTGCTTCGATTGTAGTCTTCTCCCATGAGGCTGGTTTTCCTCCGGTTTTGTTTTGTTTTTTTTACTTATTTATATTTTGGTGTTTCTAATATTTAAAAAAACAATATCTTTGTAAATATAGAAAACAAGGACAATGCATTAGGGAGATTTTCTTCATTGGGTGCGTAGATGCTGTGAAAAAATGTTCAAGCGGCTTTGGTTTTGAGATCCAAGAACATGAGGGTTTATTTATAATTATATGCTTATCACATTATTTCGGTCAACAAACTATTGTAGATATCGAGTTCATAAATAAGCATTGCAAGAAACAAAAGATGATTCACAAACATTAGAAGGTGGATTAACTAATCATGAAGCATGCTTGGTGTGTTACATTCAAATGGTCAACACTCTTCGGTGCCACATATTTGGACCAGCCAAGCTGTTGTCGATCTCGAGTTCATGAATAAACCTAGCATATTATATTAGCACTGAACTGAAGATGCTCATCAGAAGATTTTATCGTTAAGCATGCTCCATGTGATACATTAAAAGTGCCACCTGTCGTTGGTGTTCAACCATGACATGAGATACTTGTTTATACTAACAGTGTTTGAATCAGCCAAGCTATTGACCATCTCGAGAGTTCGTGACTAAACATAGCGACGCGCGGAAGATGGTTCACAGATATGAGAGCGCTAACTGAAAAGTTAAGATTAACCATGCATGCCTCGTGCTCTGCATAAAAAATGGCAACCATTTCCCTTTGATGAGATCCAAATTGGTATTATTGTTTTATGGTTGCTACCCCATGAGTAGATCCAGGGGTTGCATTGATTTTTATGTATTGCTTCTAGTAATATCGTTCATTGAAAATCAAAACTAGAGCTAAATACTCCCTCCGTAAACTAATATAAGAGCGTTTAGAATACTAAAGTAGTGATCTAAACGCTCTTATATTAGTTTACAGAGGGAGTACATCGAAGCTGGATCGATCGGATGATGGGAAGCAAAGAGTTATTTCTTCATCTTCTTTTTTTGAATTTCGAACGAGTTATTTCTGCACCAAGCAAGGCAGACAAATCCGCGCTACGCTCGGAAATCTTGGAACAAGTTGAGCAAGTTCAGTTTGCTCACCAGTCCAGTCTAGTAGAGCTACGTAGAAATCATGGATGAAGAACAAAGAGAGAGCGGGATGCCCAACAGCTCTTAATTACCCGCTAGAGTTAATCCCTTTTTTTAGAAAATAGGCTGTTACAGCCCTGCTCGTTTTAAACAAATCCCAGCTAGTAGTACAAATTCAGGTTCAGCACCAGGTACACAATCACATGGCAGACGATTCATCAGAGACTTAGAAGGCTGCAACCAAATTATTCAAACCAGAATACCTAAAGTATCATCCACACAGGAGAGAGGACACATTCACGTTGGCATATTTTCAGTTTTCACCACTCTGCATTCCCCCGAGAGATTCTTCGATGGCACGCAGCTCCTTGATTATAACTCCGGTCGGCATTCTGCTTGATGGCAGTTCCTGGGAACAAGACACTCCGAGTTTAAGCAGTTGAATAAGGCACTCCTCCGTTCTGGTGTATGAAGAAGCATCCGCAATGCGAAGTTTACTCTCAAGGTCCAAACAAAGCTGCGTGTCAACAACATCCATAGCTCTGCCATGCAGACCGAGCTCGACATACTCACGGAGGGTCAACCCTTGTCCGAAGCTATCGGTCGGCCTCTTCCCGGTGATTGTCTCTAACACAAGAATGCCATAGCTGTATATATCGCCATATGTCGACACCGTGTTCCCAGCACCATACTCTGTTGCATTGAAGAATTTTCCCAGGAATATTAGGCTACTAATTAGTTCTGGAGTTAAATAAGTTCAAAAACAACAAAGAGAAACAAGTCAAAAACATAATGAGAAAGCATATCAAGCTAACCTGGGGCGGCGTAACCGATCGTCCCTCTAAATCCCATTGAGCCCGTCGACTGTTGAGGCACTGAGCTACCTTCAACAAGAATCTTAGCCAGTCCGAAATCTCCAACATGGGCCACCATTTCAGCATCTAGGAGCACATTACTTGACTTCACATCACAATGCACAGTAGGTGCAGGGCCATGGCAGTGCAGATAGTCCAACGCATAAGCCACATCAAGTAGTACGGTCACTCTTTGATGCAAATTCAAGTGCTTATGCTCTTCTTGGCTACTAGTGGCATGATGCAGCCAACCTTCCAAACTACCATGAGGCATGAAGTCATATACGATGGCTCTGAAGTCATCCCCTTTGGTATCAATGCTTGAGCAAGCTGTAACTATCTTGAGAAGGTTTCGGTGTCGCAGGTTCCGTAGTGCTTCGCATTCGGCTGTGAAACTCTTGAGTGCTCCACGGGTTTGAAGCTTCAGTACCTTCACGGCAACATGGTTTGTTCTTTCACCAGCTTCACCATCTAACTCTCCTTTGTAAACAGACCCAAAGGCCCCGGAGCCCAACAAATTGGTCGTCGAGAAATCATCGGTCGCTTTTACCAACTGCGAATAAGTGACCATTGGGTGGCCCTGTATGGGTGTTGTTGAAGGGATTGCTTCTTTGCTTTTCATGTGCCTATTGAGAAGCTTATATAGCAACACAAGGATGGCCAGTGTGACAACACAAGTAGAACTAGCCACAAGAATGACCAATAGTTTACGCCTTCTCTGTGGCGATTGCAGAGCACATGGAGGTAAATGTAGATCAGATATTCCTCCACAAAGTTTGTTGTTGCCTTGGATTGCGACCATAGTCACATTTGAGAAAACACCAGTAGTTGGAACTTCTCCAACGAAGTTATTGAATGAAAGGTTTAGATAATGGAGCATGGTAAGGTTCCCTAAGGACTTTGGTATCTGGCCAGAAAATTTGTTGCTTGACAGGTCAAGAGTTTCTAGACCTTTCAGATCACTCAGGACTAATGGGATGCTACCGTTTAAAATGTTATTTTGGAGAGAGAGGAACCGGAGAAGCTGGCATCCAATAATGGTGGTTGGGATTTCACCTGATAATTTGTTCGACTCTGCACGGAACTCTACAAGATTTTTCAGGTTCCCTATTTCTTGAGGTATTGATCCCACCAAATTATTATTTGATAGATAAAAATATCCAGAGAGGGTTGGTATGTTGAATAATCCACTAGGAATTGGCCCTGTAAGGTTGTTACTTGAAAGATTTAGTCCGAGCAACTGTGTGAGGTTTCCAAGTGTGATTGGTACTCCACCACTGAAGCTATTCATGTTTAGGTCCAAATATTTCAGTTCGGTGAGATTTCCAATGGTCCATGGAATTGGCCCGCTAATTTTATTTTCAGCCACAGTGAGCCCTCCCAAGTTCTTAAGCCTACCCAAGGAAGAGGGAAGAGTGCCAGTGAAAGAGTTTTGCATGAGGAGGATACGTTGTAGATTAACGAGATTACCGATACCTTCGGGGATGCTTCCTTTGATTCGGTTGGCTCTGAGTTCAAGGTGTATCAGCGAAGTGGAAAGGTTGGAAATGGAAAGAGGGAGAGCTCCCTCAAGATTATTATAGTTCAGTCCCAAAACTTCCAGTTGGGAGCAATTTGTCAATGCTGTTATGAATTCCCAATCTTTGGGCCCTTTAGCTTGCAACAAATTATTCATCAACTGCAACCAATAAAGATCTCTCAACATCCCAAGCTCTGGAGGAACATGGCCGCTGAAAAAATTATAGTTGAGTTGAATCTCGGAGATACGAGACGCGTTAGCTATGGAAGGTGGGATGGGGCCATGGAACTGGTTTATGTCCATCCGTATCATTTCGAGATGGGGAAGATTGTTGAATGCATTTGGAAGTATTGTTCCACTTAGCATATTTTGCCGAACAACAAGCAGTTTTAAAGTGGAAATGTTCCAAAAGGTAGCCGGGATTGATCCACTTAAATTGTTGCTGCCTAACGTGATCACAGATAAGCTGGACAACATGCCAAATGATGAAGGGATAACTCCGGATAGCGCGTTGAAGCTAAGGGCAAGATACCAGAGGTTGGAGAGGTTGGCCAGACCAGGTGGTATCTCACCAGATAGACTGTTGCGAGCCAAGCTCATGTATTCCATCGATGTCAAGTCAGCCAGCCGAGGTGGGATCCCTCCTGTCAAGTGACAAAGTATTAGAGAGAGGTGAGATGGCTCCCGACTTTCCGGAGTGAGTGTGCACTCTCGGGACAGTGAATACGTTGAAAAATACTCCCTCCGTAAAGAAATATAAGCGTTTAGATCACTACTTTAGTGATCTAAACGCTCTTATAGTATTTGTGTACAGAGGGAGTATATATTAAAGTGTTACTCCATAGCACAGAAACATAGGTGAATTGCCATGAGGATCTCACCTTGGAGCTTGTTGTTGTGCAGGTCAAGGCTAGTGAGACGGGTGCATCGTCCAAGAGCCGGGGGGATGCTTCCTTGGAGAGAATTGTCGCTGAGGTTCAGCACCCGGAGCCTAACGAGGCGACCGAGCTCCGGAGGGATCTGCCCAGCCAGTTGGTTACCGCTGAAGTCCAGCTCCCGGAGGAAGGACAGGTTCCCCAGGGACGGCGAGAGGCGGCCCGTCAGGTTTTGGGCGTGCAAGCGCAGCGCCACCACCCTCTCCGGATGACGCCGGCCGCCGCAGACGACTCCCGGCCAGCGGCAGTAGCTGCCGGCCGGGGACGCGCTCCATGAGGCCAGGGAGCCTCCGGGCAACGTGGACTTGAAGGAGAGGAGCGCGAGCTCGTCGCCGGTGGTCGCGAGGGAAGGGAGGATGCACAGAAGCAAGGAAAAGACGAGCAGCGCCATTAAGGAAAAATGTACGTTGGCTAGCTCGAGTATACGGTCAGTGAGCAGAGCGCACAAGCTATATCAATGGACTCCGTGACATGCGGGTCTCTGCAGTTTATTTTTTCATGATAGTCGCCAGTACGCCATTTCTGCTAATCTTTCGTAACTACGTACGTGGCGGCAATTCTCCCGGTCTCGTTTTCGTTGAGATCAAAGCAGATGGCGCCTCCGCAACGGCCGCGTCTCGCCTCTCCAGAATATTCAGAGTAATGCATGCGAAGGGCAGTAAAGAGCATCTACAGTTGGAGTGGCAAATTCGGTCCTCTAATCTATACGCACGCGGACGGGTCCGGACACGCCCGTGAATATTGACCGGGTACTCACTAAATCCGGGCCACCAAACCTATCTCATATTTCAAACCATATATCAATATAAATTCATGCAACTAGCGTGTAGACATGAAACGGTCAAAATCGACAGGAAACGGACATACAAACTAGTACCAAACATGCATAATTCACGCAAACATCACCAAAAAAGATAAAATGGACAAGTCATACAGTTTAACGATCTGGCACACAGTTCAACGATCCGTCCACAGAAATTAGATACTACAATTAGATTATAAACAAGAGAAGGCGAGTTTCACCACTTCTTTGCCGGCCCTTTGCCCTTCCGATCGCCAGCGCAGCTGTAGGAGTCCGCGACAGGAGGTGGGTCCACATCGGAGTCACCATACCCGCCGGAGGAGGAGGAATCGGAGATGACGATGTAGCCTTGCAAGCGCCGAACGACGCGGTCTTGCTTGCACTTGAGCTTGGCCATCATCGCCGCCTCTGCCGCTGCCTTCGCCGCCTCCTGCTCGGGTTGCTCCATGCCGAGCCGGTGCTGCTTGGCGTTTCTTCTCTGGAGCCGTCGGGCCTTCGTCTCCACCTCAGTCAGTGAGCGGCGACACAACCACTCGAGGAGACAGTCGTCCTTGTCGGACACCCGATGGCGGCGGGCGGACTGCGCAGACGCGTCAGACCCGCCCGCCACCTTTCTTGCCCCTGCCTCTCGCGGCGGGTGGCACATGCCTCCGACCCCGGAGTCCGCATCCGCGGCGTCGGCGGAGAGGGCACTAGAACCCAGCGTTGCTCGCGCGGAGCAGCGGCCGGAGGTGGAGGAGGCTGTCGGGCGGGAGGAGTAGATCGGGCAGGCCTCGTAGATCCGCGTGCGGGACGGGAAGGGACGGCACCGACGTCGACGCTACAGCGATGGGCGACAGGTGGCGTCGCACCGGACCCAGAGTTGTCGCCCGTATTGACCCGCTAGCGCTCGAGCGCGATACGGGGCACCAGCTCCTCGTCGTCTCTGGAGTGGCTGGCAGTGCTGGACATGCTCGCCGCGCTAGGGATTTGACGGATTGGGGAAATGAGAGCGTCGGGAGGAGAGCGGAGCGAAGCGGATTGAGCTAGGGTTTCTGCCGGATGGTTTTTTTCTAAGGTCGAGGTGAGCTAGCTGTGGGCCGGGCTGATTGCCCGAGCAGCCTCATATTCACCGTATATATGGAACGAATATGAAGGGTGCGGGTCAGTCTGAATATTTAAAGCTCGTTTGAGAGCTTCGGTTAGGTCGAATTTTTGTGATCGGTTAATGCCGAACGGCCTGTTCAGATGTATGAGATGGATATAGACGGATATAGAATACCCGACTGTAGATGCTAAAACGCTGTATTGCCTCGCCCACTACTCGCGTGTAGATTGTCAAGTCATTTGTCAATGTTCACCTGATATAAATAAGTTTCTATATAAGCTCCAATGTTGACTTCTGATGCGTATGGACTTGATATAAATAAGTTTCTATATAAGCTCCAATGTTGACTTCTGATGCGTATGGACTTTCGTTGATGAGCTTATCTGCAAGCGAGTTTTTTTTTTCTTTTGAAACAAGATTTGCAAGCGAGTGAACCGTTGAAGGCTTGGAGCGTGCTGTCGTTGTGTCCACTCTCAGATGAACGTGGCCTTCATATGTTTTCATTTTCCATTTATATCATAAGGATCATAATACACGTCATACATCACGTACAATCGATCTCATAAAACTGAAAAAGACAACCTAACACTAGCCTTTGCATAAAGAAATACCAACCAAAAAGTAAAATTACAAATAAGATCGAAAAATCCTCTGAACTTGACATTAACACCCGTCATCTGCTTCTGACACCACGACAGCAGCCACCAAAAAGAAATGATGGATCTGCTCCACAACCGAGATCGACACGTCCTCATTGCTGATATGCAGCTTTGTGGACCTTCAAGGTGGCTCGTCAAAGGCAAAACCATTAACGTTGAACGAATCTGACTAGGGCAACCTCCGGACATGCCATCTAACTCTAGATCTGGCACTCCCACATGACTAGAACGTCGAAGGAGGAAATCATACCTCCCATTCACGAACCACAAACTCAGCACACCATCCACCATCTTTCAAATGCCCCCAATGTAGACCACAATCTGCATTTGCTTCTGGACTACCTCTCAAGCTGCACGCCAGCACTGGAGCAAACATCGTCGCAACAACGGAGCTCGAGGACACAAGTCCACCACAAGGATGCCACCGCCGCACCATCCTTGCTTGAACACACTGATTTACAAATCCATCCCAAACCATAGGACGGATCGCCTCATCGAGGTAGGATTTGAAGAATCTTTATTCAGCGCCACTATCACCGCTGTCGAAGCCAATGAATAGCCCAAAACCTAAGCTATTAAGGCCTTCATATGTTGATTTTTGTGTTAGGTGCAAGAACATCATAGCCACGCATAAGACGACTTGGTTCACCTCACGCACCAGATATGCCGTCTCCATCAAATAAGAGTGAGGCAGAGTGGCCAACAAAAACCAGTAACACTGATGTAATTTATTTAAAAAAAAGTCCAACTCAAGTAAAACATGCAACTAAACAACCAACCCTACGGTCTACGTAAAAAAAGGCTTAAGTCATGACTGAAAGACGGTGCAATAAAGCGCATGTCACCCTCTAGTAACGTCTAAATCACCAAGTCGTTTGTTCCTAGTGATCTTGTATTCTCGCCCCTATCCTCTTACCACAACAGTAAAAAAAGACATAACCAATTTTAGGATAGTTTGTGTTTCCAAATTGCAAATCTAATACATCAACATAAGAATTTTCTTGGCTATACTTATCCTCGCTACCCAAAACAATTTTTTCTTAGGCGATTAAGCCAAAGACATAGAAAATCTTATCCAAAATTTAAATAAAAGAATCGAACTATCAATAACATTGAAATTGATGCTTACATGCCAATGAATATTGGTCAGTTGGTCAACCGTAGTTGGTTGATCAACACGGAGTAGTTTTCTTGCATACATCACGTAAGATTCTTGCACAGGAGACACGATAGGGCTGTATAATATCATAGGATATGGTCAAAGCTGCTACTGTACGCATGTATATCAAAGCTGGTGGTAGTCGTCCTTACTTAGAGCATGCTTAATAATGTAGCATGAAGTTGTTTATAAATTTTTCATGTTTTTATCATTATCACTGGTGAGAGACTGAACCATCAGGGCCATCCAGCACACTAAACATTTTCTATCTCCTCCTTTAGTTAGCAACTGCGTGGAGGTAAGTAATGTTTCTGTCTCCTTCCATAATATTCCTATCTCTGGACCTTTGCCTAATTTTAGTTTCTTCTTTACTTCAAATGTCACCTAGTTTTACTAAGATACTCCCTGGCTCAATTCAAAAATCTCACTAACCATGGTAGATTATGAGTGGTCAAATAATTTTTATAATTTACAAAAGTACTCAATTGATATGCTTGTTTTCCTCAAAATATTTGAGTTTATCAATACATTAATTGCAATGCATGTGTGTGTCAAATAAATAAGGCTAGCCATAGTGGGAGTAACTTAGATAGTAACATAGCACACTTTGAGAATTTTTTGCTTATGTGGCAAGTAGTTAATGAGAAGTGGTAATGATATGTCTTCGTCGTATCTATAATTTTTGATTGTTTCATGTCAATATTCTACAACTTTCATATACTTTTGGGAACTTTTTATATTACTTTTTGGGACTAACATATTGATCCAGTGTCAGTTCATGTTTGTTGCATGTTTTTTGTTTCTCAGAAAATCTATATCAAACGGAGTCCAAACGCGATAAAATTTATGGAGATTTTTTTTTGGAATATATGTGAGTTTTGGAAAAAAAAGAATCAACGCGAGACGATGCCCGAGGGGCCCACAAGCCCTAGGGGCGCGTCACCCTACCCAGGGCACGCCTGGCAGGCTTGTGGCCACCCCGTAAGGCGGTTGGTGCCCTTCTTCATCCGCAAGAAAGCTAATATCCGGATAAAAATCGTGTTAAAATTTTAGCCCAATCGGAGTTACGGATCTCCGGGAATTTAAGAAACGGTGAAATGCCAGAAACAGGGGTCGCGAAACAGAAGAGAAACAGAAAGACAGATCCAATCTCGGAGGGACTCTCGACCCTCCGCCGCCATGGTGGCCATGGACCAGAGGGGAAACCCTCTTCCCATCTAGGGGGAGAGGTCAAGGAAGAAGAAGAAGGAGGGGGGCTCTCTCCCCCTATCTCCCAGTGGCACCGGAACATCGCCGAGGCCATCATCGTGTGACGACGATCTACACCAACACCTCTGTTATCTTCACCAACATCTTCATCACCTTCCCCATCTATCTACAGCGGTCCACTCTCCCGCAACCCTCTGTACCCTCTACTTGAACATGGTGCTTGATGCTTCATATTATTATCCAATGATGTGTTGCCATTCTATGATGCTTGAGTAGATTTTTGTTGCCCTATCGGTGATTGGTGAATTGCTATGATTGGTTTAATTTTCTTGTGGTTATGTTGTTGTCCTTTGGTGCCCATCATATGAGCGCGCGCGTGGATCACACCATAGGGTTAGTTGTATGTTGATAGGACTATGTATTGGAGGGCAAGGGTGATCAGCAGCTTCAGCCTGGCATAGAAATTGATGCATACGGGATTGAAGGGGGGCCAATATATCTTAATACTATGGTTGGGTTTTACCTTGATGAACATTGGTAGTTGCGGATGCTTGCTAATAGTTCCAATCATAAATGCATAGAATTCCAAGTAAGGGTTGACATGCTAGCAGTGGCCTCTCCCACATAAAACTTGTTATCGGTCTAGTAACGTAGTCAATTGCTTAGGGACAATTCCACAACTCCTACCATCACTTTTCCACACTCGCTATACTAATTTAATTGTACTTTTATCTAAACAGCCCATAGTTTTTATTACGTGCTCTTTATTTTCTTACAAACCTATCCCACAACACCTAGAAAGTACTTCTAGTTTCATACTTGTTCTAGGTAAAGCGAACGTTAAGCGTGCATGGAGTTGTATTGGTGGTCGATAGAACTTGAGGGGATATTTGTTGTACCTTTAGCTCCTCGTTGGATTCGACACTCTTACTTATCGAAAAAGGCTACAACTGATCCCTTATACTTGTGGGTTATCAAGACCTTTTTCTAGCGCCGTTGCTGGGGAGCAATAGTGTGGGGTGAATATTATCGTGTGTGCTTGTTTGCTTTATGACTAAGTATATTTTATTTTTGTGATCCTGTTTTCTATCTTCAATTATGGGTAGGAAACACAAAATACCAAAAAAATTGTTGTACCTACTACACCAATGTTAAAGAACCACTCAAAATATGTTACACTGTTGAAGCTTTTTTACTTGGATCATCTTTGATCCATTTGTGCTTTTGCTGAAACCCCAACTAGCTTAGTTGATGGCAAATCATTAAATGAGCATGCTTATTATGTAGACATTGCTTATCTCAAAAAGGGAAACTTTTATGGCATCATATTAATACTATGCTTTCATATGCTTGGAATTTATGAGAATTACATGATTTTACTTGGTGTTCTGAAGGCCCTAAGAAACACCTTCCCTACCAATGTGAGTTTAGTGATAATGGAGTTCTATCTTGTTATGCAAAAGGTGTTTACAATTACTATGAGGTTGAACAAATTTAAGAATTTGTTGCTTTTATGGGTGCTTATGAAATTGCTTCTTTGATTGAAAAGTGTGATACTACTCTTTACGAATCTGATTTTTTTTCATACTTAAATATTGCTATAAAAAATATGCTTCTAATGCTTATGTTAAACCATACGTTGAACACTTCTCTACTGTCCAAGAAGGGACTAATATTTTGCAGGAATATATGAAAGAAGAAATTGACGACACTATGAACTCATTAGATGAAAAAGATGAGGAGGAGAGCGAAGAACAAAAGGAGGAAGAGCAGATTAGCTACCCGTGCCCACCTTATAATGATAGTAACTCTTCAACTCATACATTGTTTAATTTCCCTTCGTGCTTACTGAAGGATGCTTGCTATGATCCCTTGAATTTGTTTGAAATATCTCTTTTTGATGAACTTGATGCTTGCTATGCTTGTGGCCATGATGCCAATATGCATTATGCTTGTGGGGATGAACTTGATATAGTTCCTTATGTTAAACATGATATTGTTGCTATTGCACCCCCACATGATAGCCATATAATATTTTTGAATTCTCCCAACTACACTATATCGGAGAAGTTTGCGCTTATTAAGGACTACTGATGGGTTGCGTTCTACTATTGCACATGATGATTTTGATAAATATAATATGAACTCTTTTATGCATGATTAAGATAGCTTTGTATTTCTCTTCGATCTATCAATTTGGTTTGGCCAACTAGATTGGTTTTTCTTGCAATGAGAGGGGTGCTTTGTGATGGGTTCAATCTTGCGATGTCCTCACTCAGTGACAGAAGGGGTAGCGAGGCATGTATTGTATTGTTGCGATTAAGGATAAAAATATGGGGTTTATATCATATTGCATGAGTTCATCCCTCTACATCATGTCATCTTGGTTAAGGTGTTACTCTTTTTTTATAATTTAATACTCTAGATGCATGTTGGATAGCTGCCGATGAGTGGAGTATTAGTAGTAGATGCAGGCAGGAGTCGGTCTACTTGTCACGGACGTGATGCCTATATTCATAATCATTGCCTTGGATGTCGTCATAACTTTGCGCTTTTTTATCAATTGCCTAACAGTAATTTTTTTACCAACCGTATGTTTTCTTCAAGAGAGAAGCCTCTAGTGAAACCTATGCCCCCCGGGTCTATTTCCATTATATATTTTCATATCTATAAAATCAAAAACACAAAATTACCTCGTTGAGTGATGTATACTACACAACCTTCTTCTTGTAGACGTTGTTGGGCCTCCAAGTGTAGAGGTTTGTAGGATAGTAGCAAATTTCCCTCAAGTGGATGACCTAATGCTTATCAATCTGTGGGAGGCATAGGATGAAGATGGTCTCTCTCAAACAACCCTGCAACCAAATAACAAAGAGTCTCTTGTGTCCCCAACACACCCAATACAATGGTAAATTGTATAGGTGCACTAGTTCGGCGAAGAGATGGTGATACAAATGCAATATGGATGGTATATATAGATTTTTGTAATCTGAAAATATAAAAATAGCAATGTAACTAATGATAAAAGTGAGCATAAGTGGTGTTACAATGCTTTGAAACAAGGCCCAGGGTTCATACTTTCACTAGTGCAATTTCTCTCAACAATAATAACATAACTGGATCATATAACTATCCCTCAACATGCAACAACGAGTCACTCCAAAGTCACTAATAGCGGAGAACAAACGAAGAGATCATGGTAGGGTACGAAACCACCTCAAAGTTATTCTTTCTGATCAATCTATTCAAGAGTCCGTAGTAAAATAACACGAAGCTATTCTTTCCGTTCGATCTATCATAGAGTTCATACTAGAATGACACCTTAAGATACAAATCAACCAAAACCCTAATGTCACCTAGATACTCCATTGTCACCTCAAGTATCCTTGGGCATGATTATACGATATGCATCACACAATCTCAGATTCATCTATTCAACCAACACAAAGTACTTCAAAGAGTGCCCTAAAGTTTCTACCGGAGAGTCAAGACGAAAACGTGTGCCAACCCCTATGCATAAGTTCACAAGGTCACTGAACCCGCAAGTTGATCACCAAAACATACATCAAGTAGATCACGTGATATCCCATTGTCACCACAGATAAGCACATGCAAGACATACATCAAGTGTTCTCAGATCCTTAAAGACTCAATCCGATAAGATAACTTCAAAGGGAAAAACTCAATTCATCACAAGAGAGTAGAGGGGGAGAAACATCATAAGATCCAACTATAATAGCAAAGCTCGCGATACATCAAGATCGTGCCATCTCAAGAACACGAGAGAGAGAGATCAAACACATAACTACTGGTACATACCCTCAGCCCCGAGGGTGAACCACTCCTTCCTCGTCACGGAGAGCATCGTGATGATGAAGATGGCCACCGGAGAGGGATTCCCCCCTCCGGCAGGGTGCCAGAACGGGTCTAGATTGGTTTTCGGTGGCAACAGAGGCTTTCGGCGGTGGAACTCCCGATCTAGGTTATTTTCCGGAGGTTTCAGTATATATAGGAGGTGTTGGAGTCGGGGGCAAGTAAAGGGGGTCTCCGGGCTATCCACGAGGCAGGAGGCGCGTCCAGGGGGGCGCCCCCACCCTCGTGGGCAGCCCGTGGACCTTCCGGCCTTCCTCCGGTACTCTCTGGTCTTCTTCTGGTCCAAAAAATAAGCTCCGGTGAGTTTCATGTCAATTGGGTTCCGTTTGATATTCCTTTTCTGCGATACTCTAAAACAAGAGAAAAACAGAAACTGGCACTGGGCTCTGGGTTAATAGGTTAGTCCCAAAAATCATTTAAAAGTGTATATAAAAGCCCATAAAACATCCTAGAAGGATAATATAATAGCATGGAACAATAAAAAATTATAGATACGTTGGAGACGTATCATTGAGTTTTATTTACTTTTATTTGTTTTATATCTCTCTATCAGATCTCACCTTTGCAAGTGACCATGAAGGGATTAACAACCCCTTTTCCGCGTTGTGTGCAAGTGTTTGTTAGTTTGTGCAGTTGCATAGATTGGAGACTTGCTTGTGCCTCCTACTAGATTGACACATTGGTTCTTAACTGAGGGAAATACTTATCTCTACTTTACTGCATCACCCTTTCCTCTTCAAGGGGAAAATCAACGCAAGCTCAAGAAGTAGCACTCATTTTTTTATTGATGGTTGATGTCTACTACGCAACCTTCTTCTTGTAGACGTTGTTGGGCCTCCAAGTGCAGAGGTTTATAGGACAATAGCAAATTTCCTCAAGTGGATGACCTAAGGTTTATCAATCCGTGGGAGGCGTAGGATGAAGATGGTATCTCTCAAACAACCCTGCAACCAAATAACAAAGAGTCTCTTGTGTCCCCAACACACCCAATACAATGGTAAATTGTATAGGTCCACTAGTTCGGCGAAGAGATGGTGATACAAGTGCAATATGGATGATAGATATAGGTTTTTGTAATCTGAAAATATAAAAACAACAAGGTAACTAAAGATAAAAGTGAGCATAAACGGTGTTGCAATGATAGGAAACAAGGCCTAGGGTTCATACTTTCACTAGTGTAAGTTCTCTCAACAATAATAACATAACTGGATCATATAACTATCCCTCAACATGCAACAAAGAGTCACTCCAAAGTAACTAATAGCGGAGAACAAACGAAGAGATTATTGTAGGGTACGAAACCACCTCAAAGTTATTCTTTCTGATCGATCCATTCAAGAGCCCGTAGTAAAATAACACGAAGCTATTCTTTCCGTTCGATCTATCATAGAGTTCGTACTATAATAACACCTTAATATACAAATCAACCAAAACCCTAATGTCACCTAGATACTCCATTGTCACCTCAAGTATCCGTGGGCATGATTATACGATATGCATCACATAATCTCATATTCATCTATTCAACCAACACAAAGTATTTCAAAGAGTGCCCCAAAGTTTCTACCGGAGAGTCAAAACGAAAACGTGTGCCAACCCCTATGCATAGATTCCCAAGGTCACGGAACCCGCAAGTTGATCACCAAAACATACATCAAGTGAATCAATAGAATACCCCATTGTCACCACATGTATCCCACGCAAGACATACATCAAGTGTTCTCAAATCCTTACAGGCTCAATCTGAAAAGATAACTTCAAAGGGAAAACTCAATTCATCACAAGAGAGTAGAGGGGGAGAAACATCATAAGATCCAACTATAATAGCAAAGCTCGCGATACATCAAGATCGTGCCATATCAAGAACACGAGAGAGAGAGAGAGAGAGAGATCAAACACATAGCTACTAGTACATACCCTCAGCCCCGAGGGTGGACTACTCCCTCCTTGTCATGGAGAGCGCCGGGATGATGAAGATGGCCACCGGAGAGGGGTTCCCCCTCCGGCAGGGTGCCGGAACGGGGTCTAGATTGGCTTTCGGTGGCAACAGATTCTTTCGGCGGCGGAATCCCCGATCTAGGTTACTTTCCGGAGGTTTTAGTATATATAGGAGGGGTTGGAGTCGGGGGCAAGTAAAGGGGGTCTCCGGGTTGTCCATGAGGCAGAGGGGCGTGCCCAGTAGGGGGGCGCCCCCACCCTCGTGGGCAGCCCATGGATCTTCTCATCCCCCTACGGCACTTACAGGGCTTCATCTGGTCCAAAAATAACCTCCGTTGAGTTTCAGGTCAATTGGGCTCCGTCTGATATTCCTTTTCTGCGATACCCTAAAACAGGAGAAAAACAGAAACTTGTAAGGGCATATTTATCCCTACGGTGTTTTGGTGATTAATGACAATGCTTTTGCGGACTAATCATGTGCACTAAGTTTTTCAGAGATTCATTCTTCGGCACGAGACGATTATCTCCCCTCGGTGTTCGATTCAAGACGGTGTAGCTCTTTTTCGTTTCTTTGTTGGTGGACTAGTTTCGTAGGAGTCACCGTACTATCAAGAGGGGATCCACTTTGGTAAGGTTTGGGTGGAATCAACACTTACACTTCCTTATCGCACCCACCATACCCTTCCGCCTCAATGGAGATTTCCTTCCCTCCCATCTTTGCCTTTTCCTGGTCCCAGCGGTAGTACCACCGAAGTGCATCAAGCGACAGTACCGCTCCACAGAGCGGTAGTACCACTTGGAGCACTCAGCCGTAGTACCGATGCGGCTCCGTGTTCCTAACGCCTCGACTCGAGTGCGCGCTTTCTCGTGTCAGGTTTTGCGGCACTGGCTGCGGTAGTAGTGGCGGTAGTACCGCTTCCCAGCGGTAGTACCGCCCTGCCTCCACGGTAGTACCGCTCTGGGTCCCAGCCCTCGGCTCCTATCCCTTGTGCGGCAGTACCGCTAGGGTGGAACGGCAGTACTGCTTGCTCAGCGGTAGTACCGCCCACCCAAGCGGTAGTACCGCTCTCTGCGGGGCTGAGTGGGGGGTAACGGTTGGATTGTTCCCCCCACTATATAAAGGTGTCTTCTTCCCCAATGTTGACTTAACTCTTCCCCCAAATACTCCATTGTTGCTCCAAGCTCCATTTTCGCCCGATCTCTCTCCCTAGCCTATCAAACTTGTTGATTTGCTCGAGATTGGTTGAGAAGGCCTCGATCTACACTTCCACCAAGAGAAATTTGATTCCCCCCACTAATCCCTAGCGGATCTTGTTACTCTTGGGTGTTTGAACACCCTAGACGGTTGAGGTCACCGTGAAGCCATAGTCCATTGTGGTGAAGCTTCGTGGTGTCGTTGGGAGACTCCAATTAAGTTGTGGAGATTGCCCCAACCTTGTTTGTAAAGGTTCGGTTGCCGCCTTCAAGGGCACCAATAGTGGAATCACGACATCTCGCATTGTGTGAGGGCGTGCGGAGAATACGGTGGCCCTAGTGGCTTTTGGGGGAGCATTGTGCCTCCACACCGCTCTAACGGAGACGTACTTCCCCTCAAAAGGAAGGAACTTCGGTAACACATCCTCGTCTTCACCAGCTCCACTCTTGGTTATCTCATCCCTTTACTTGTGCAAGCTTATTTGTGTTATATTCATTGCTTGCTTGTGTGCTTGTGATTGTTGCATCATATAGGTGGTTCACCTAGTTGCATATCTAGACAACTACTTTGATGCAAAGTTTAATTTAGCAAAAGGAAAGCTAAAAATTGTTAGTTTCCTATTCACCTCCCCCTCTAGTCAACTATATCGATCCTTTCAATTGGTATCAGAGCCTCGTTTCTTTATTAAGGACTTTGTCGTCCGAAGAGTATGGTTGACACCGTAGACGGAGCGGAGGAGCACTTCGATGTGAATCCAATCTCGTCTACGGGCGATGGGGAAACCTCTATCTCTCGTGAGGAATTCAATGTGGCTTTGGACACATTGAAGACCTCCATGACGACAGAGGTTGAAAGCATGTTTAATAAATTCGTAGAAGGGCTTAGACTTTCCACCGCACCATTGAAAGTGGGTGATCCCGCTAACAAGGTGACGGACGCTAACCCCAACAAGGGGGAAGCTACTAGTGAGAAAGCTCCTTCTTCTAGTGGTAAGAATGGCACCGGCATCTTTGCCCATGTGGAACCTCCACATGTCTATGGTGGACCGATTCCTTCTACTCATTTGAATCATGCCGGTCCTCCCC
>LR738713.1:690314647-690369897 GCA_902687465.1 Secale cereale
CCCCCCGGCTGCCCTTCGGACGCCTGGTAGTTTCCGAAACGCTGATTTTTTATATAATTTTTCTGGATTTTTCCTGGCAGTTCTCGTAACGTGAAAACCTGAAATACAAAAACAGCCGAAAACAGAAACTGGTACTGGGGTGGACTGGATTAGTAAGTTAGTCCAAATATGATCAAAAGTGTCTGGAAGTGTATGAATATCATAGCAATATCACCCAAAAGTGGCATGGAGCAAGCAGAAATTGTAGATACGTTTTGGACGTATCAGGTGCTAAGGTCAAGCAACGTGTGAGAACTTGCTACAATTGTGGCAATGTGAGTAATTTTGTTGCGGAGTGTCCTTATGAAAAGAGGGAAGACAATGGTGGCAAGCTCATCCGAAAGGACATGGCCAAGTCTTTCCCCAACAAGAGCAACTTCACCAAGAAGACTCCTCACAAGGCGTTGGTGGTACAAGAAGAATACAATGAGGGTGATGATGATGATGAAGATGGTGGGTCGGTTGCCATGGCCTCCGTTGCCATTACGGAGACTCCATGGGTGTCTCTCTTCGACTCTCCAAATGAAAGAATCACCGCCAAGTGCCTCATGGCTAAAGCTAACAACAAGGTAACCCCCAACATCAAAACTACCTTCATTGATCATCCGTCCCCGACGGATTGCATTGATGAACATGAGGAATCTAATGTGGAGGAGAACGAGTTTGAGTCCTTTATGGGTAAACTCAAGGGTAAATCCAAGAAGCACTTTGTTGCTCTCTTGGAACAACTTGGTGAAGCCAATGACATGATAGAGGCTCATGAAGATACCATCTCTAAGATGGAGGGGCATAGTCGAGACTATGCCGATGAGATTTCAGATCTTTCCAATGCTCTTGAGGAAGAGCGTGGTCTTCGTTTGGCTCTTGAGGAGTCACACAACGATGATCATGCTAAGTTAAATAAAGATCTTGATCGTGCACTTGTTGCTTCTCATTTGCTAAACTCCGAGAAGGCCAAACTTGGGGTTGATCTTGCTAGACTCAAGGAGGAGTTTGATATACTACTTGACAAGGCTCACAAGGCCTTGAAAGGTATTCATGCTAACCTCAAGGAGTCTCATGATCAACTTCAAGTGAAGCTAACTAAGGAGAAAGACACTTTTGCTCATATGGTTTTAATTGATAATGCAAATGCCACTAACCCATGTTGTGAGCATGTGCATCTTGTTGAGGAAAACGCTAAGTTGAAGGAGCAACTTGAGAAAGGCCTTGTGTCCTGCATACAAGGCGAGAAGAACCTCAACGACCTTTTGAGCAATCAAAAGGAAGTTGTGGACAAGGAGGGGATTGGGTTTGCACCCAAGACCAAGAACAAGAAGAAGAATGACAAGACCAAACGACCTCCTCCCCTTAAGCAAACTTTTGTGAAGGAGGGGGAGGGTGCTTCCAAGGAGAAGAAGAACAATGCGAAGGGTGGTGGTGCCAAGAAGGGCAATGCCACCCTTCTCAACAAAGCCGGCGACTTTAACCCTTCTTATGTGTTATGCCGTGCTAGTGATGGGCATGTTTATGCCAAATTTGTTGGTTCTCCTTATGAGTACATTGAATGGTCTATTTGGGTTCCTAAGACCCTTGTTACTAACATCAAAGGACCCATTACAAAATGGGTACCTAAAACCAAGCATTGATCTCTTGTAGGTATTTGCTTCCGGTGGAGGATCATGGTTGCTCGATAGTGGAGCTACAAATCATATGACTGGAAGCAAGGACTTGGTGGTGGACGTACTCAAGACTCCATCTATGCCCACCAATGTCGAGTGGGGTGACGCCTCGTCTTCTAAGGTATTGGGACTCGGCAAAGTTGTCATTTCTTATGATCTCACGATCGAGAAGGTCATGCTTGTTGAGTCCCTTGCATACAATTTACTTTCCGTTCGTCAACTTGCAATCATGGGCTTTGCCACATTCTTTGATATTGATATCGTGGCCCTCTTGTGGAGCAAGACTCTTAAAGTAGCCTTCGTTGGGCATGTCGAGAATGGTCTCTATGTGATTAACTTTTTGGAGCGACCCACTAAGATCGCGACATGCCTAATGGCTAAAGTTGATGTGGGGTGGCTTTGGCATCGCCGTCTAGCCCATGTCAATATGAGATCTTTGCAAAGTCTTCTCAAGGGGGACCATGTTTGTGGACTAACAAATGTTAGTTTTGCTAAAGATCGTGCTTGCAGTGCTTGTATGAAGGAAAGCTACATGAGAAGGCTCACCCTCCCACGACTATCATCTACTCGAAGAGGCCTTTGGAGCTCCTTCACTTGGATCTCTTTGGGCCTCCATCCTTTGATAGTCTTGGGGGTAGAAAGTATTGCTTGGTGATTGTGGATGACTATTCAAGATACACTTGGGTATATTTCTTCAAGAGGAAGAGTGAGACCCAACAAACCGTCATCGACTTTGCAAATGAAGCTCAACGTCAACACAATGCAAAGATCTTGACTATAAGAAGTGACAACGGCTCCGAGTTCAAGAACTACACATTGGACGAGTTCTTGAGTGATGAGGGAATGAAGCATCAATATTCCGCACCTTATACCCCTTAACAAAATGGTGTAGCAGAGAGGAAGAACCGGACGTTGATGGATGCGGCAAGGACCATGATGGCGGAGTTCAAGTCTCCCTACAACTTTTGGGCCGAAGCCATCAACACCGCGTGTCATGCATCCAGTCGGCTCTACCTCCATAAGGGCTTGAACAAGACTCCTTATGAGATACTCACCGGTAACAAGCCCAACCTCAAGTACTTTCGGGTGTTCGGGTGTAAGTGGGTTATCCTCAAGAAATGTGTTCGTTTGTCTAAATTTGATGCTAGAGCTTATGAGGGCATATTTGTTTGTTATGCTTCGAACTCCCATGCTTACCGTGTTCTCAATAAGTCCACGGTACTTATTGAGGAAACGTGTAACGTGGAGTTTGATGAAAATAACGGCTCCCAAGTGGAGCAAAGTGGTACTTGTGATGTAGGTGATGAAATTCCTCCCCAAGCCATAAGAAGAATGGGTGTTGGTCTTATCCTACCCATCGAGGAACCCCTTGTGGCTGAAGGAGAAGGACAATGTTCCACTCAAGTGGAACCATCACCAACTCAAGACCCACACACTTCCGAAGAACATAATGAAGGCCCTCAACCAAATGAACAAAACCAAGGGCAAGATCACTCTCAAGATGGTGGTGAACCACCACATGATGCTCAAGGTCAAGTTCTCACCACCGAGCAAGTTCAGGATTAAGAGCAAGCTCAAGATCAAGAACTAGCTCATGACGGCGCTCAAGATGATCAAGTTTCCTCTCCTCATCTCACTACTGAGGAGGAATTGGAGCGTCGTGCCGCCAAGATTGCGTCCAAGCTCACCACCAAAGGGCACATCATGGAGAATGTGCTTGGAAGCTTAACTAAGGGGGTAAGCACACGTAGACAATTAGCAAACTATTGTGAACATCATGCGTTTGTCTCCTGTGTGGAACCCCAAAAGGTTTTTGAAGCTCTTGAGGATCCAGATTGGCTCAATGCAATGCATGAAGAACTCAACAACTTCGAGCACAACAAGGTGTGGAGATTGGTGCCAAGGCCAACGGAGGACCATAATGTCATTGGAACCAAGTGGATATTCAAGAACAAGCAAGATGTTCATGGAACCATCATTCGCAACAAGGCTCGTTTAGTGGCACAAGGCTACTCCCAAGTTGAGGGTATCGACTATGGTGAAACCTTTGCTCCCATTGCTCGCCTTGAGTCCATTCGCATGCTAAATGCCTATGCTTCTCATCATAACTTTAAGTTGCAACAAATGGATGTGAAGAGTGCTTTTCTTAATGGTCCCATTAATGAGTTGGTCTACGTCAAACAACCCCCCGGGTTCGAGGATCCCTACTTTCCCGATCATGTGTATCAACTCGATAAGGCACTCTATGGCCTTAAACAAGCCCCGCGTGCGTGGTATGACCACCTCACCGAGTTGTTACAAGATCGTGGATTTGAAGTTGGGCTAATCAACCCCACTCTTTTTAATAAGAAGGTCGAAGGGGAGTTGTTTGTGTGCCAACTATATGTTGATGATATTATCTTTGGTTCTCCTAACAAAGCTTTCAATGAGGAATTTGCCAATCTCATGACTTCAAAGTTCAAGATGTCATCCATGGGAGAGTTGAAGTTCTTTCTCGGATTCGAAGTGAAGCAAATAAGAGAAGGTACCTTCATCAACCAAGCCAAATACACTCAATACATGCTCAAGAGATTCAAGCTAAGTGATGTCAAGCCGGCTTCCACTCCAATGCCCACCAAGTGCCAACTTGACACTGATCCCAATGGTAAAGCGGTGGATCAAAAGGCATATCGCTCCATGATTGGCTCCTTGCTTTACCTTTGTGCATCTAGACCGGATATCATGTTGAGTGTGGGGATTTGTGCATGGTTTCAAGCCGCACCAAAGGAAAGCCACTATGTGGCGGTCAAGCGAATCTTTCGATATTTGGCTCATTCCCCAAACTTTGGCTTATGGTACCCAAGAGAAGCAAACTTCAAGCTTGTCGGGTATTCGGATTCCGATTGGGCGGGAGACAAAGTGGATATGAAGTCCACTTCCGGAGGGTGCCAATTTCTTGGTTGCTCTTTGGTAAGTTGGTCTTCCAAGAAATAAAGTTGTGTGTCTCTCTCGTCCACCGAAGCGGAGTATGTGGCGGCCGGTAGTTGTTGTGCACAACTCTTATGGATGAGGCAAACTTTAAAGGATTACGGTGTCAATTGTGACAAAGTGCCTCGTTGGTGTGACAATGAAAGTGCCATCAAGATTTCTCTCAACCCGGTGCAACACTTCAAGACGAAGCATATTGAGATTCGGTATCACTTCATCCGGGATCACATTAGGCGAGGAGAGATCGAGCTCAACTATGTCAACACTCATGATAACCTTGCAGATATTTTTCACGAAGCCCTTGGATGAAGCAAGATTTCGCGAGTTAAGGCATGAGCTAAATATCATTGATTCGAGCAATGTGACTTGAACCCTTGCACACCCCACCACACTCAACTTGTTGTCTAGTTTAGATGTAGGCATGGACATAGGGGGAGTGTTGTTCTCTCAATGAACTCTCCCTCCCCCCATTATGCATAAATTGATCAAGTCTTTCACATTAACCATCTTTGATGGTACTTGTGCTTCAAGGACGAGTTTTGGTCATGGGCCCAAGGTTAAAATCTTCGCGGTGCCATACCTCTTGACTCAAACATAGGTGGCTTCGGCCATCACCCTCTCTTGAAGAGGGGTTTCTTGGCCTCTTGCTGGTGTGTTCCTTTTGTCTTTCTTTTTCTTGCCTTTGTGCCTTCTTTTTGAGCTAAGCCATGTGGTCTAGTTGTCGTGGCGTGCTGGGCAGTACTACCGCTGGTGGTGCATGGTACTACCGCTGATAAGCGGTACTACCGCCCCCAGCGTGGTACTACCGCTGCGGGGCAGGACCAGGGGGTTATACCGGGGCAGGGGGAGGTTTCTTCTCCCCCATACCCATTCGCTTCGCCCCCTCGTTCCTCTTCCTCTCTCCAGCAACGCATCGCCGTGGGAGGGCTCCGGCGGATCTCCTTCTCCGGGGCGTTCCTCTCCATTTCCTTCGGTGGAGTCGATCCCCACCTCGTTCTCTTGCCATGGATGTCGGTATTGCCCCCGTTCCTTCTCTCCTTTTGTCTCTTTTTCAGATCTTGTGTTTTAGGGGCAATAGTGGTTGCATCTCTAGATTTTTGGCTAAATATTGGCTTGAGTAGGTTGGAGAAGGCAACTAGACTGTCTAGATTAGAGTTTGGTAGGAATATTTTTGAATTTGACAGGCCGGTAGTGCCGGATCTGACCACGGTAGTAGGGAACTGTTGTTCCCCCGCCTCGAGCGGTACTACCACTCTCTTTGGAGCGGTACTACCACTTGGGCGGTACTACCGCTTGCAGGTCACGGTACCATCGTTGCCTGCCAAGTTCAATCATTTTCCTTCCATTCCTTGATCCCTTTTGTTGTGCTTGTTGGCTTATGCTCGTTCTTTCTGGTTGTTTCGCGTGTTCCTGTGTTTGGTTCCAGGTGATGAACATCCTGAGCCTCTAGCTCGCCGTATCAACCCCAATCGTGCCACCTCGAAGCGCTACTGCACGTCTGAGTCAGCAGGAGGTTCATCTAGTGCTCCACCTCCACCTCAACTCAAGAAGAAGTCTATGTCGAAGCCAAAGGGCAAAATTGTGCCCCAAATGAGTGCCAAGGAGTTCTGGGCAAGGCGTCGCCGCAATCCCTATGGAGAAGATCAAGAACCCAATTTAGTCAACCGTTCATTCTGGAACCGCTTTCAGTTTGCCATCTTCTTTTATGTGCTCAAGGCCAAGAAGAATATCTATGTTAATGTGCGCTCCATCGACACAGATTACATGGAGAAGGATCCTGAGTACTTTGGCGAGGCTCTTCAGATGTGCTCTCAGCTCAACATTCTCTGGATCATCCAGTTCAACAAGTACTTTGATGCAGATATCGTGGCTCAATTCTATGCCACTGTCCATCTAGGGACTGATGAGGACAGGACTCCGACATGGATGACCAATGGCAAGTTGCTTTCTGTCAAGTGGAAGGCTTTCATGGATTTACTTGGGGTGGAAGATCATGGGCTTGAGAATCATGTTGGCTTTCGTCCTCATCGCAACACTACCTCCACCCACAAGCAAGCTCTCTGGACCTACTGCACTGTGAAGGTCAACCCTGAAACTAAGAAGGAAGCATATGAGCTGTCTGCCTTTCTGGATATTCTTCACCGCATCTTCCGTGAGACCCTCTTCCCTCGCATTGGGAATCTAGATATGGTTCACTCCTATCTTGTGGACATGCTTCTCTTCTGCCAGCATGAGAAGGAAAAGAACACTGACGAGTCCCTGGACATTTCTCATGTGATGTGATCTAAGCTCTTATCTGCTATCTCTAAGCGCAAGTGCCTGATCTATGGACCATTCATCATGCTGCTAATTGAGAAGGCTTGGGATCATGTCTATCCCAACGTTATGCTTGGGATTGGAGAGTTGGTGTCTCATGAGATCAAGCGTCTAAGGAAGAAGGACAACTGGGGCACTCAGGCACCTAAATCTAGGGGTACATCCTCTTCTGCTGCTACGGAGACCGAGGAGACTGAGGCTGAGGCTGATGATGACGATGATTATGAGCCGTCTGGTGCAGAGCCCTCGTGGGCAAAGAAGCTCAAGCTAAAGATGAAGAAGTTGTTTTGCATGGAGTCTCACGGTCAGTACATGACTCATGTGGCAGAGAAGAAGGCCAGGGGACGTCACAAGGAGCTCATGCGTCAGTTGGGTGCGACTGTGGCCAGTGGTTCTGAGGGCCAGATCACCGAGGAGGAGGAGTGGATTCAGCAGCACTGCCAGTGGACAGATTCTGACGCCGAGCAGTTTCCGACCGACGACGGCGGTGCAGATGACCCCGCTGGGGTTTGATGTTTGAGACCCTCACTTCCTCTCACCTGGAGCCGTAGCTTAGCTCTCTGCCCTTTTTGGTGTCTCGATGCCGAAGGGGGAGAGAGTTTAGGGATTTGTGTCGTTGTCGTTGTGCTTTCGTCGGTGTGCTTTCTCGTCTTTTGCTTTGTTTGGTTTTGTGCCAGTGAGACCTAAGTTCCTGACATATGGTGTGAGACATATGCTACCTTACCTATCTTACCTATGTCCATCTTGTACTTTGGTACCCTATAGCTTGCATGCTTATCCTGTTATACACTATGCTCTCATATATCTTGCTTAGGTTGTTGGTCTCTAAAATATAGGGGGAGTGTTGATCCTAGTATGTGTGCCGTGCAGTCCAAAGAACTTATCTAGATAGCACACATCTAGGGGGAGCCCGTCTATATTTTAGAGGTGTGGGTTTTGCGCTTATTCTATGCCATTACTCATTTTGTGCAAATCCCGTATTGTCATCAATCCACCAAAAAGGGGGAGATTGTAAGGGCATATTTATCCCTACGGTGTTTTGGTGATTGATGACAATGCTTTTGTGGACTAATCGTGTGCACTAAGTTTTTCAGAGATTCATTCTTCGGCACGAGACGATTATCTTCCCTCGGTGTTCGATTCAAGACGGTGTAGCTCTTTTTCGTTTCTTTGTTGGTGGACTAGTTTCGTAGGAGTCATCGTACTATCAAGAGGGGATCCGCTTTGGTAAGGTTAGGGTGGAATTAACACGTACACTTCCTTATCGCACCCACCATACCCTTCCGCCTCAATGGAGATTTCCTTCCCTCCCATCTCTGCATTTTCCTGGTTTCAGCGGTAGTACCGCGGGCCACAGCGGTAGTACCGCCGAAGTGCATCAAGCGGCAGTACCGCTCCATAGAGCGGTAGTACCGCTTGGAGTACTCAGCCGTAGTACAGCTGCGGCTCCGTGTTCCTACCACCTTTTCCTGGTCCTAGCGGTAGTACCGCGGGCCACAACGGTAGTACCGCCGAAGTGCATCATGTGGCAGTACCGCTCCACAGAGCGGTAGTACCGCTTGGAGCACTCAGCCATAGTATCGCTGCGGCTCCGTGTTCCTACCGCCTCGACTCGGGTGCGCGCTTTCTCGTGTCGGGTTTTGCGGCACTGGCTGCGGTAGTAGTGGCAGTAGTACCGCTTCCCAGCGGTAGTACCGCCCTGCCTCCACAGTAGTACCGCTCTGGGTCCCAGCCCTCGGCTCCTATCCCTTGCGCGGCAGTACCGCTAGGGCGGAACGGCAGTATCGCTAGGGTGGAACGGCAGTACCGCTTGCTCAGTGGTAGTATGATGTCCATGCATGCTTCTACTCCTGTAGACTATGTTGGGCCTCCAAGCGCAGAGGTTTGTAGGACAGCAGCAATTTCCCTCAAGTGGATGACCTAAGGTTTATCGAACTCAGGGAAGTAGAGGTTGAAGATGGTCTCTCTCAAGCAACCCTGCAACTAAGATACAAGAAGTCTCTTGTGTCCCCAACACACCTAATACACTTGTTACATGTATAGGTGCACTAGTTCGGCGAAGAGATGTTAAATGGCAAGTGATATTGATGGCAAACCAAAGTAATATAAATCTGTAATAAAAAGTGCAGCAAGCAAACAAGTGGTAAACGTGAACACAAATGGTATTGCAATGGTGGAAACAAGGCCTAGGGATCATACTTTCACTAGTGGCAACTCCCAACAACATTAACATAATCGAATCACATGATATTTCCCATAAAACATGCAATGGAGACGCACCCGGAGGTCATTCCTTCGTGGTCAAGAGAGGACGAGAATTATGTAGGGCTACAAAAGCACACCTCAAAGTTCGTAGTTCTCAATCTAAGGATTTCCCAATGTCACCGCGGCCATCCAAAGAGAGTCCCACAATCACCACAACATATCTAAAGGATAGTCAAAGACAAGCACCAAGAGACTCTCAATCTTCAATCAACACACAAGAGAGGAAATCACTCATGAAAATATTTTTCTAATCCATGTCCAATAGACCGCTGTCACCTTGGTCTCGGGGATTATACTAGATAAAGACAAGTGAGTACATCAATCCAATACATAGAGGAAGGGGAAACATCATGGGATCACCCTAGATTAACATAGCCTATGATCACAACGAAGATCACATCATGGGAGAGAGAGATAACCACATAGCTACACGTACGAGCCCTCGGCCCCGGAGAAGACTACTCACGCATGAACATGGTGAGGAGGAGGTTGATGATGGTGTTGATGGAGAGGTGCAGCCCCGCGAGGAGTAGATGGCCGGCGGCGGCCATAGGGGCGCGGCGGCGGCGGCGGCCCTAGGGGGCGGCAGCGGCCCTCGGGGCGGCGGCTCCTTGGCCCCCCTTCTTCCTTGTGGATGGTGCTGCAATGGTGCTGGTCCTCCCCTCCAAGACGGCGGCTCGGGAGGAGGAAAATTCGTGGCCCTTGGTGACCTAGGTTTTCTCTCTTTATATAGACTCTCGGATTCCCGTCATCAGATTTTGGGCCTCAGTAAAACGGGCTTAACTCGGCCGTCCGGACTCCGAATTGGACGAATTTTATATCCAGAAGCATCGCCTTGAAATTCCCCACAACTTTCGCAACTAGACTTTTTCCGTTTGATGTCGTCTTCGGGCGGGAACGTGACCATCTTTAAAAAACGTTCTCACACAGATTTCAGGAAAGTCAGAGTCCTACTCCAATACGACTCCTTTTGCGTTTTTGTCAATTTTCAAGTAATTCCTACACAATAAAGTGTAAAACAAGAACATTGTGCACTTTTGCAACCATTAGTAGGTTAGTCCAAATATGATCAAAAGTGTATGGAAGTGCATAAATATCATAGCAATATCACACAAAAAGGCATGGAGCAAGCAGAAATTATAGATACGTTTTGGACGTATCAACATCCCCAAGCTTAATTCCTGCTCGTCCTCGAGTAGGTAAATGATAACAAGCATAATTTCTGTGGTGACATGCTATTAACCATATAAGGACTTTCATAGTCATATGACAAAAGCTTACTGAGACAATGAATCTGTAGTAATTAAGTTGCCTCATGAGAAAATCACAAAGAACTGAAAGTTTTACAATATGATACTGAAACATCAAATAGATTTGTAGTGAGCATGGTGTGCAAATATGATAAAGTGGTACCTCGCTTGCCCCCTTTAGTGAAACAAAACATAAATGCAGGGGCACCTCCAAGGTTTAAGTGACGACTAGATACAATGATTTCAGAATAAACGATATCATAATCATGCAAAAGACAATGGTACTTTGGGACAATGCACATTACACTCAGAATGACAATCATGCTCTCAATAGTTGGTGCTTTGAAGAAAGAAGGTGGAGACTCTCGAACCGTGGCTTTTGTTGGCAAGGTTGAAAACCCGTAGTCGGAAACAAAGACAAAGCATGTACCAGAGCTCTTGGTTTTAAAAAACTGAGTTAATAATATATTTTTAGATTATGCATGTTTTGTCAACGAATGCTAGCAGACAACTCAATCACTTCTTGAGATGGACAAGTTTCGAGGAACGGCTCCCGAATGAGGACGATCACATCCTCTTAATCTCCTTTGTTTATCACTGCCAAAGTTTTATGATTTCTCATGAACAAAGCGTGAAGGAGGGTTTGTTTGTTATATTATTATTTAATGAGTCGGGCGCACTCTATGTCAGTTCCTTCTCGTATTATGGGTTTGCACATTAGACATGCAATCCCGGGGTGAAGCTTGTCCAACTTAAAAAGATCATGAATTAACTACTACTTCCCATGAACTAAAACAGAGGCACAAAATAGGAATGCTTTTTTTTGAATAATTTCGAGATGGTACATGAAAGTCTTCGTTAGGAATGGCAGGTAAATACCATTTATAGGAAGGTATGGTGGACTCATATGGCATAACTGGTTTAAAGGATTTTGGATGCACAAGCAGTCAGTCCGCTTAGTACAGGCGAAGGTTAGCAAATGACTGGGAGCGACCAACTAAGAGAGCAATGACGGTCATAATCATGCAGAGCGACAAAGCAACATTGAATCAGGCATGGAAGTTATATCGCTACTCAGAAACTAAAGATCATCAAGGCTTGACAGACTTTCTTTACAGTCTTAAATATGCGTGAGCATACGCCAAGTCAATCAAAATAAATTCTCGAAGGAAGATATTACTAAACCATACCACATCATAGGCAAACAAATCATGTTGGTACTCCAATAACACTTTGGGAACCTCCCAGCTATTTGAGACTAACCATAAGAAAACATGAACTACTAAGCACCATTATGCACGTAGCATTTTTATCATAGACATATCAACCAATACAACAGAAGCAAACTCTCTTAATAAGATAAGCATGATAACTAAAGAGAGTTCAAGCAACCAACTAAACAAAAGCTCTTTAAAAAGATGAGCATGAAAACTAAGAGCTAAGCATGACAGTAGCTATTGAAAGACCAAGAACATACACAGCAAAGATAAACATGAAAATTCTATGTTGTGTTCTAGGTTGAAGTGGAGCGTGTTTCTCTCCCACACAAAGAAAGCTGAGTTCCGACTCGTTATGAAAATCTAAAGAAAACTAAAAAGGAAACTAAAAGCAAGACGCTCCAAGCATAGCACATAACACATGAAGTGATAAAAATATAGCGGAACAAAAGACGAACTGATAATGTTGATGGAGAAGGGGATGCACGGGGGCATCCCCAAGCTTAGACGCTTGAGTCTCCTTGAATATTTCTTGGGGGTGCATGGGGGCATCCCCAAGCTTGAGCGTTTGACACTCCTGGATCTTTTTATCATCTTCCCTCGCACACTTGAAAACTCCCTTCATACATAACTCATCATAATCTGATTAGCGAGGTTAGTACCCATAATAATATAATTGTTCCTTGCTGGAAATAAGGATATTCTTGAAGGTCTACTGTTTCTCAAGATTGCCAAAATGTTTTTGCAAAGAAAAAGCAAGCTCAAGGTTTGCAAAATGAGGGAAAGGCAAAACAGGACAGAATCTGTGAAAAACAGAACAGCAGGTAGTAAATGATTTTTTCGTGGCAGTTCTGCAACTCTAATCAAAAAACTCAGAACAGACGCCCGAAAGACAATTGTATAGAGCACGCTGTCGAAAAAATTCAGACCAAAAAGATGATCTGGTGATTTTATACGAATTTTTCTATCCAAGGACAGAATCTGTTTCCTGGACAGCACGTCACAACTTTTGAACTTTCTTGCAATCAGAGGCTAAACTTGGCACAAAGCTGAAAAATAAAGATACAATGATGATGCTACTGTAGTAACAAACATCAAGACCACTAAAAACTGAAAGAACAAACTGAAAGTAAAGATAACAAGGGTTGTCTCCCTAGAGCTCTTTCTTGATAGCCATAAAGATAGGCTTAAGACTTTAATGATGCTCTCGTAGGAATAAGAGTTGAAGAACAAAAGAGAGCATCAAGAAGCAAATACCAAATATATTTAAGCCTAACATGCTTCCTATGCATAGGAATATTGCAATGGAATAATTCATTGAAGCACAAAGCAATAAGCATAGGAAGACAAAACAAGTGCAGCTTCAAAACCTTCAACATAAAGAGAGGGAACTTAATATTATTGAAATATCTATAAGCATATGTTCCCTTCTCATAATAATTTTCAGTGGGATCACGAATAAACTCAACAATATAAGCATCACATAAAGCATTGTTACCATGATCCACATGCAAATAGGTACTCTTACTCTCCACATAAGCATCTTTGGGGAGCCCATGGTTAGGACTTTTTAGCATTAACGTTTTCAGTCTCCCCCAAGCTTGAGCAATGCTTTCTCCGTCACGAGACCTAAAGTTATAGATATAGTTCCTGTCTCGATGAATTTCATGAAGAGGATAAAACTTAGTATAAAAGAGAGACATAAGCTCTTGCCAATCAAGCAAGTGCGAGTTATCGAGAAGCTTATACCAATCTGAAGCTTTATCTATAAGTGATACGGCGAACAATTTCCTCATGACAAACTCCCTTGATACACCTGCAAGCTTAAATAATGAACATAATTGTGACAGATATAGCAAGTGTTCACCGGGATGTCTGTCTCCTGCGTAACGATTAGCCAAAACATAATCGATAATACCAGCTGGTATTTTATAGGGCACAATTTCAGTAGGGGGAGGAGCAACCACCACAGGTGTGGGGCGTCTTCCCGCAAGCAACGATCCAATAGCAAGGTTGTCCATAAGCATAACTAGTGAAATAAAAACAAGAAACAAAAAGATTTAATTGCAAGATCTAAAGATATACCTTCAAGCACTCACTTCCCCGGCAACGGCGCCAGAAATAGCTTGATGTCCATGCACGCTTCTACTCTTGTAGACTATGTTGGGCCTCCAAGCGCAGAGGTTTGTAGGACAGCAGCAATTTCCCTCAAGTGGATGACCTAAGGTTTATCGAACTCAGGGAAGTAGAGGTTGAAGATGGTCTCTCTAAAGCAACCATGCAACTAAGATACAAGAAGTCTCTTGTGTCCCCAACACACCTAATACACTTGTTAGATGTATAGGTGCACTAATTCGGCGAAGAGATGTTAAATGGCAAGTGATATGGATGGCAAACCAAAGTAATATAAATCTGTAATAAAAAGTGCAGCAAGCAAACAAGTGGTAAACGTGAGCACAAATGGTATTGCAATGGTGGAAACAAGGCCTAGGGATCATACTTTCACTAGTGGCAACTCCCAACAACATTAACATAATCGAATCACATGATATTTCCCATAAAACATGCAATGGAGACGCACCCGGAGGTCATTCCTTCGTGGTCAAGAGAGGACGAGAATTATGTAGGGCTACAAAAGCACACCTCAAAGTTCGTAGTTCTCAATCTAAGGATTTCCCAATGTCACCGCGGCCATCCAAAGAGAGTCCCACAATCACCACAACATATCTAAAGGATAGTCAAAGACAAGCACCAAGAGACTCTCAATCTTCAATCAACACACAAGAGAGGAAATCACTCATGAAAATATTTTTCTAATCCATGTCCAATAGACCGCTGTCACCTTGGTCTCGGGGATTATACTAGATAAAGACAAGTGAGTACATCAATCCAATACATAGAGGAAGGGGAGACATCATGGGATCACCCTAGATTAACATAGCCTATGATCACAACGAAGATCACATCATGGGAGAGAGAGATAACCACATAGCTACACGTACGAGCCCTCGGCCCCGAAGAAGACTACTCATGCATGAACATGGTGAGGAGGAGGTTGATGATGGTGTTGATGGAGAGGTGCAGCCCCGCGAGGAGGAGATGGCCGGCGGCGGCCCTAGGGGGCGGCAGCAGCCCTCGGGGCGGCGGCGGCCCTAGGGGGCAGCGTCTCCTTGGCCCCCTTTCTTCCTTGTGGATGGTGCTGCAATGGTGCTGGTCCTCCCCTCCAAGACGGCGGCTCGGGAGGAGGAAAATTCGTGGCCCTTGGTGACCTAGGTTTTCTCTCTTTATATAGACTCTCGGATTCCCGTCATCAGATTTTGGGCCTCAGTAAAACGGGCTTAACTCGGCCGTCCGGACTCCGATTTGGACGTATTTTATATCCAGAAGCATCGCCTCGAAATTCCCCACAACTTTCGCAACTAGACTTTTTCCGTTTGACGTCGTCTTCGGGCGGGAACGTGACCATCTTTAAAAAACGTTCTCAGACAGATTTCAGGAAAGTCAGAGTCCTACTCCAATACGACTCCTTTTGCGTTTTTGTCAATTTCCAAGTAATTCCTATACAATAAAGTGTAAAACAAGAACATTGTGCACTTTTGCAACCATTAGTAGGTTAGTCCAAATATGATCAAAACTATATGGAAGTGCATAAATATCATAGCAATATCACACAAAAAGGCATGGAGCAAGCAGAAATTATAGATACGTTTTGGACGTATCATAGTACCGCCCACCCAAGCGGTAGTACCGCTCTCTACGGGGCTGAGTGGGGGGTAACGATTGGATTGTTCCCCCCACTATATAAAGGTGTCTTCTTCCCCAATGTTGACTTACCTCTTCCCCCAAATACTCCATTGTTGCTCCAAGCTCCATTTTCGCCCGATCTCTCTCCCTAGCCTATCAAACTTGTTGATTTGCTCGGGATTGGTTAAGAAGGCCTCGATCTACACTTTCACCAAGAGAAATTTGATTCCCCCCACTAATCCCTAGCGGATCTTGTTACTCTTGGGTGTTTGAGCACCCTAGATGGTTGAGGTCACCGTGAAGCCATGGTCCATTGTGGTGAAGCTTCGTGGTGTCGTTGGGAGCCTCCAATTAAGTTGTGGAGATTGCCCCAACCTTGTTTGTAAAGGTTCGGTTGCCGCCTTCAAGGGCACCAATAGTGGAATCACGGCATCTCGCATTGTGTGAGGGCGTGAGGAGAATACGGTGGCCCTAATGGCTTTTTGGGGAGCATTGTGCCTCCACACCGCTCTAACGGAGACGTACTTCCCCTCAAAAGGAAGGAACTTCGGTAACACATCCTCGTCTTCACCGGCTCCACTCTTGGTTATCTCATCCCTTTACTTGTGCAAGCTTATTTGTGTTATATTCATTGCTTGCTTGTGTGCTTGTGATTGTTGCATCATATAGGTGGTCCACCTAGTTGCATATCTAGACAACCTACTTTGATGCAAAGTTTAATTTGGCAAAAGAAAAGCTAAAAATTGTTAGTTGCCTATTCACCCCCCCCCCTCTAGTCAACTATATCCACGGAACCCGCAAGTTGATCACCAAAACATACATCAAGTGACTCAATAGAATACCCCATTGTCACCACATGTATCCCACGCAAGACATACATCAAGTGTTCTCAAATCCTTAAAGACTCAATCCGATAAGATAACTTCAAAGGGAAAACTCAATTCATCACAAGAGAGTAGAGGGGGAGAAACATCATAAGATCCAACTATAATAGCAAAGCTCGCGATACATCAAGATCGTGCCATATCAAGAACACGAGAGAGAGAGAGAGAGAGAGAGAGAGAGAGAGAGAGAGAGAGATCAAACACATAGCTACTGGTACATACCCTCAGCCCCGAGGGTGGACTAATCCCTCCTTGTCATGGAGAGCGCCGGGATGATGAAGATGGCCACCGGAGAGGGATTCCCCCTCCGATAGGGTGCCGGAACGGGGTATAGATTGGCTTTCGGTGGCAACAGAGGCTTTCGGCGACGGAATTCCCGATCTAGGTTACTTTCCGGAGGTTTCAGTATATATAGGAGGTGTTGGAGTCGGGGGCAAGTAAAGGGGGTCTCCGGGCTGTCCATGAGGCAGAGGGGCGCCCCCCACCCTCGTGGGCAGCCCGTGGATCTTCTCGTCCCCCTCTGACACTTCATGGGCTTCTTCTGGTCCAAAAATAACCTCCGTTGAGTTTCAGGTCAATTGGGCTCCGTCTGATATTCCTTTTCTGCGATACCCTAAAACAGGAGAAAAACAGAAATTGGCACTGGGCTCTGGGTTAATAGGTTAGTCCCAAAAATCATATAAAAGTGTATAATAAAGCCCATAAAACATCCTAGAAGGATAATATCATAGCATGGAACAATCAAAAATTATAGATACGTTGGAGACGTATCTATGGTGGGCGTGCTGGTCATGGAGACGGTGGAGGTCACAACCAGGGTCGCGGAGCCCCGATGGTGTTGCACACTGTCCAGATGCCGCCATGGCCGGTGGATTACAAGGTTTTGCACTACTACGCCACCAAGCAGCTTAGTAGACAGTCCACCCGCTGCCGGGCAAGTGCCTTACATCATCTACGTAAATGTGATACCGCTGCTCTTCTTGGAGGCTTCTTTGCCATAACTAGTTCGTGCGCAAACGACAGACGGGGAGCACGTGGGTGCCCGCATGCTGTTTGCTGCTATGCCTAAAGCAGGGGAGAAGGCGTACGATGACGGGGGAAGGAGATGTTCGACATCACCCACGATGGAGGCGCAGGAGGAGGTGGTTATGAGGATGAGCAGGTGGAAGGCTCAGATACCACCTAGTACGGCAACTACACCCATAGGAAACAATGCTACACCCAGACCGACACACAGTTCTACACCCATACCGACATGGGCACACAACAACAGGATTAGGCCGCCGGACAGGCGGAGGAGGAGGAAGATGGCGACAAGGAGTTAATCCGGATGATGTTGCCGGCGATCTGAAGAAGAAGGGTAGAAGGGAAAGCTTCAACTTATGAGAGGATGAACTATAGTGTGATGCATGGTTGGCCGCTAGTCTCGATCCAATCCATGGCACAAAGCATAAGGGCTCAACTTTTGAGGCCAACATTCACACATGCTTCCACAAACACAATCATTTGGCACCCTACTCCGACGTGGTCATCCACAACAGTGAATCAAAGTCCCTCAACTATCGATGACACACTATCCAAAAGGCCGTGTCGAAATACTGCGACCAATTGGCCCATCTCATCGCACAATGGCCTAGTGGTGCGCAAATCACCGAGCAGGTAAGTTCATTTGAAGCTGTCCTTTACTGACGGACATATACATCTCGAAATAGGTTTTCGCCCTGCTTTATAAATAAATCAACGGTCCAAACAATCCAAGTTCGAACAACACCCGATAGATAACGGATGGGGCCACAACACAATCAAGCCCAAGAAAGCATAAAAGAAATAGAAAAAGGAGCCACCTAGTGGCAACCGCGAAGCGGTACTACGGGGATGATAGTCGACCCACCGAAGCCAAAAGCGCATCCATCATCAGGCCAAGGCGATCACGATCACGCTTGTGACGCCCGAAGACCGACGTCCCAGAAGATTCCAGAAGATTCCCGAAGTTCCAGACGTTCCGGGCTGCCCGTGTGTTCTTTTGTGCTTGTGTTATTTATTTTTTGCATTGCATCATGTCATCATGCCATCATGTCATATTTATCTTGCATCTCAACTTAAATAAATTGTGTGGACCTTCGGTCCATTTAAATCGAGGGGAGGTGACTTCTCTTTATAACATATCCTCCCGATATTTAGGGAGCTATATAAAAATATCCCATTGTTTCGAATTACCCGCAACACACGTGCATAATTTCCCCATGCTTTTCCTACTTCGAGTTTCCTTCAAAAACCTTGCCAATAATTCTTTTCCGTTGTTTCGAGGTTCCTCCAAAAATTCGAACATTTTTGGACACTTCTATAATCAAGTCTTAGTTCAAACCAATTTGAATTAAATTCAAATATGTTTGAATTATTTTCCGATCTGGCCTTTTATATTTTTTCTCCGGTCGTGCTCATTTTTACGAGCCCGAGAAAATTAACATTTGTCCTCATTCTTGCCCTAACCCCCCTCCTCTTTTTCTTTTCCCTTCTCTTTCGTTTTTCTGCTAAAAGAATCGTTAAAAGAAGAGGCCTCCCTCTCCTCTTTCCAGCCGCAGCTGGCCAGCCAGCCGCCTAGGCCCACCATCCCAGCCGGCCCAAGGCCTCCCTAGCGCTAACCCTAGCCCGAGCTTTCCCCTCGCTCCTCTCCCTCTGGATCCCTCCGCCGCCAGGATGCCCGAACCCCTCGTCCCGATTTCCTCGTCCCCTTGCCCGCACTTTTCCCCCTCGCTCGCCAGAACCATCGAGCCTCATCTCGATCTCCCTCCTCGACCCCAGGACGCAGCCGAGCTGCGCCGTCCCAAGCTCGCCGCGGCCAGGCTCCCTCCTCCTCCTCCAAGCCGAGCCGCCGGCCACCTCGACGCGCCGCGCCCTCGCCTCCATTCCTGCCTGGTGCCCCGCGCAGGCCTCCTCTAGCGCTCGGGCCCCTTCCCTCCGGCCTCCTCCGTCGCCAAGGCCGAGGCCTCGTTCGCCGGCCGGCCAGGACCGCCTCGCCTGGTCCTCCTCGCCTCTCCGTCAGCTCCCTGCGCCGTTCCGGCCGCGACCTCGGGCCCTTCCCTCCGCTGGACCTCCCTCCGGTCCTCCAGCCTCGTCAGCAGCAAGGCCAGAGCCCCCTGGCCGAGCCCCGCAGCGCCGAGGTCGAGGCCCCGCCTCCGTGCGCCTTCAGCACCACAGCTAGATCCCTCCGCCGTCCCGTCCTCAAGGCCGGACGCCGCAGCTCCTTGCTCGCCATGGCCCGAGCAACCTGGACCCGCAAGCCCTCCGTGCTCAACGTCCGCGCCCGAGGCCTGCTGCCTCCTCTTCGCCGGCCGCCCCAGCCACCGCACCTCTGCCTCGTCCGTGCAGTGCCAGCGCCGCTCCGTTTTGGTTGGGCATTTTTGCCTTCTGTCATGTGCCAAGTTTGCTGCTGTTTTTGTTTTCGCCAAGCACCAGGATGACGAGGACTGTCAAGTTCATCTACCGTGTTCCCGGATGCGCCAAGTACCTCTACGCAAGAACCGAACGTCTACGACCGAGCACGACTACCGTCGCCGAGAACAAGTACCACTACCGACGCCCGGAAACACCAAGTACCCCTCCGATGACAAGTACGTCTTCGAACGGGAACGCCTACACGACGACTCAAGACAACGCGACAAGTACCTCTTCAGACACGTGTACGACTCCGAGACGAGAACGACTACACGTGACGACGAACGCCAAGTACCTCTCCGAACGGGATGTGAACGACTTCACGTGTACCTCTACGGAACAACTACTTCCTCTTCGGGAAACGTGAACCACTACTTCCCACGACGACCACGAGAACAACTACGTCCCTCTACGATCTCGAACTGCCCCGAAACGTTGGTTCCGAAGGTATAACCCTGAGACGATGACCCGTGGATGAATGTTGTGTTGTATGAGTTGTGCTCCACTTGTGCTCCGTGCCGTTTCATCTTTGTCGTGTTCCTCGGTTGCCTCGTCGCCGACCCGTGGGAACCCGGCAACGGGATCGCCCCACCTTTCATCTCGTTTGACTCGCTCACGCCATCTTTCCTTTTGCACCGGACTCTCAACGAGTTACCGGCACCGATATGATGCCGTTGCATCATTTTCGGATCGTTGCCGTGGCACCCTTTCTTTCCACCACGGTGACAATACTTCATATCATCTTCTTGTCAACCTTTTAATAAATTGCATAAACTTGATCATGTCATCTGCATCATGTTAACAACATTATATGTTTAATTGTTGTTTGCTTATAATTACTAAACATGCTCATGGGGATTTTCCGGATATGTTGTTGTTATTTTCCGGCCCCATTTAAAATGTCTTAATAGTGTAGTTTTATTATGCTTCACCTCTTGCCATGTTAAAAACATTTAATCTTGTCTTGTAATAACGAGAGTCAATTAAATAATAAATGTGGTGTTTCGTCAATATGCAACTCGTTGCATATTGAGCTCCACTTAACTTGTAGTACTTGTTTGTGCACTTTGCCATGCCATGCATAATTAAACCGGTCATGCATCATACTTGTTTGTGCATCGTATGCCATGTTTATGCTTTGTGTGTTTACCGCGTTGTTTATTCTTTCCGGTTGCTTCTCTTGATAGCTTCGGTTTCGTTCCGGAGTTGTGAGGATTCGCTCGACTGTTGCTCCGTCTTCTTCATGGATCCGTTCTTCTCCCTTGTGGAATCCCAGGCAAGATGATCATACCCTTGGATACCTTTACTACCATTGCCATGCTTAGTTGTCTCGATGCTATCGTTACATGTCGCGCTACCCATCTTTTTGTCAGCCTCTCCTTGTTGCCATGAAACCTCTAACCTTGAAACCTTCCTAGCAAAACCACTGTTTGGCTATGTTACCCGCTTGCTCAGCCCCTCTTATAGCGTTGTTAGTTGCAGGTGAAGATGAAGATCGTTCCAGGTGGGAACTTGTTGTTGGATATATCACAATATTTATAATTATTATTAACACACATATATACTGTGCATGGGTGGAAGGCTTGGCCTTTTGCTCGGTGTTTTGTTCCACTCATGCCACCTTAGGCGCCGATAAACCGGCATTATGTTCCTTGATTTTGCGTTCCTTACACGATGGGTGAAATGGGGACCCCTTGACAGTTCGACTTTGAATAAAACTCCTCCAGCAAGGCCCAACATTTGTTTTAATTTGCTCATAATAACAACTTAATTAAATAATTAAATTTGCATAGGGGGTCGCGTCCCCGAGGATTCTTAATTCTACATAGCAGGGGGGGGCAGTGCTGATGGTGTTGGTCCCAAACGGGGAGACTGCGGGGCCGCCTTGGGGAAACCCGAGGTATCTGGTATAACTTGTAGGATCACCCATCCGGTTGTGGCCTGAGACGAGATACGCGCGGCTACTATCAGGGTGTCGGCACGCCGGGAGGTCTTGCTGGACTTGTTTTACCATTGTCGAAATGACTTGTGCTACCGGGATGCCGAGCCTGATCGGATTTTCCCTAAGACAAGGGGTGATGATATTATATTTATCACTTCAGCTAATCGTGAGAGCTTGTGATGGGCTAAGTTGGGACACCCCTGCAGGGTTATGATCTTTCGAAAGCCGTGCCCGCGGTTATGTGGCAGATTGGAATTTGTTAATGTCCGGTTGTAGAAAACTTGACAGAGGATCCGAAGTAAAACACACAACTGTGTCAGTAACCGTGACTGTCTCTTTTCACTTTGAGAAGAGAACACGGTGGGGTTATGTTTGATTCGTATGTAGTTCAGGATCTTTAGCGATCACTACTTTTGCGACCGTTTGCGTAGATTCTCATCTTATTGTGGTACTCGTAAGTTAGCCACCATATTATGCTTAGCCGCTGCTGCAGCCTCACCACTTTACCTCCTCCTACCCACAAAGCTTTGCTAGTCTTGTTACCCATGGTTATGGGATTGCTGAGTCCTCGTGGCTCACAGATACTACAACACCAGATGCAGGTTCAGCCGAGTTTGAAGCAGGAGCAGAATCAGTACTTCACTGGGAGCTCGATGAAGAGTTTGGCCGTATGCTTGTTACGTTTCGACGATTAGTAGTGGTTTCTACTAGGATTCGATCATGACATGTGGCTTTATGTTGTTTTGGTATCTTTCTTTTGGATCTTCACCCGTAGTCGGGTTGTGATGTTTTGAATGATGTCTTGCTTATGTAATGTATTGTGTGAAGTGGCGAGTGTAAGCCAACTATCTCCTTTTGCATTTTAATCCCTATTTTACATGAGTCGTGCAAAGATACCAAACTTGAGATCATTCTAGGATGGGCTTATACCTTTACGTCGTGCCTCGACACGTAGGAGGTATAGTCCCATCCTGGGCATTAAAAGTTGGTATTCAGAGCCTTCTCTGACCTAGAAGCCCCCACTGATTGATCGAATCGTTGACGGTTGAGTCTAGGCACACACTTAAAATGTTTTGAGTCCTATATATATCGGAGAGTAGGATTTCTGTTTGCTTCTCATCTCTTTTCACTCTGGTGAGGACTCCTGACGATTACTCTTGTCTCTTCTACTTTCGAAAATTGCACCAAATTTTTTTTTAGGATCTCGCAAGTATTGTTTGGATTGTTTCGATGTCTTTGTGACGAGAACATTGTTCTCGATGCCTCCTGTCATTTAGGGGTTGTGGCAGTGTCCCGGGGAGTTGAGCTCCGAGGTGTTGTCGTCACAAATCCATCGCGGCAGTACTAGAATACTTAAGACGGCCGACATCGAAAACTCTCCTATACGGTTAGTGGCAAGATAACCCCGACATCACCCAGTACTAGGGAGGTAGTTCGAGAGTATTGCCATAGCTTGTATAGTGGATGCGTTTCGAAGGTCCGAGGTAAACGGTTTCCGAGAACAACTGGTTATGTGTTAAAGGATGGATACACCTGGATGTAGGTTTAGAGTTGATTGCGCGGTGCTTCCCGTGTATCCCCAACACCTGATTGCATAACTGGAAACTTTCGGAAATTAATAGGTGGGTTCATCCAGTAGTTCTAGGCATTCTTCCAACGGATGCACGATATGAAGTTCGGGGTTCTACATTGAGTGAAGTGGTTTTATGGACTTGTTCTGATCGGGAATTGCATCTTAAAGGTCCTTGGCTATGCTGATCCGAGGATTGCAAAACCCTTTTGTAACACGTTCCATGAGCTTTCAGCACGAATATGTCGGAACGAAGCTTCTATCTTGTATTTGTTCTATCTGTTCCTTGTTCCTTTTTATTTAACTTTTCTTCTTCCAAGTGGCTTCTCGACAAGTTGAGGTACCTGCGGAATTCATTCGTTCAATCCTCTGTTCGGATGATGTTGTGAAGATCATGTTGCATATCTATCCTTTGTTCTTGTCTTGATTCTGGCATTCGAGTTGCTTCGATGTCAAATGTTGATTCCATACCTTTCCTAATCGGTGTTCTCATATTTCTATGGGAGTGCTAATTCTTATTGACCATCGAGATTTTCATGTTAATTCTTTTCAACTGGTGTCCATTTTGTTCATCCCAAGTTGTTTTTGTTTCCCCACCCTCCCTCCCTTCTTTTCTTGGAGCCAGAATTCTTAATGAAGTATCCATTTTATTCATGTGATGTTTTCTTCATCCTTTTCCTTCAATGTTCTTATCCGGTGATTATCGTGAAGATGCTCAAGAAGCTTCAAGTTCATCATTCTTCATTCTCGTTTCTTCTCTGGTGGATGTAATTCAAGATTTCGGTGTTGATCTTATCCTTTTCCTCTCTTCACAATGCTTTCTTATTCCGATGCACCAATTAATCATTCTCCTCTTGTTATTCATAACCGGAGTGCTGAAGATTCATAATTCCATTCTTAATCCGTTCAAATTATTTTGAGCATTGTTATCTTATTCAAGCCATTTAATTCAACAAGTGCTATATCTCTTAAGCAATCTTTTTCAACGGTGATTTTCTTTTGAGTGGGCCCTAACCCATAGGTCTTTTCCCAGGATCTTACCTGACTCTTCTTTTTCCGGAGAATTCTTTTAAAGTGTGACGTAAGAATGATTTCCATCAGTCACATGCCTTCTCCAGGACCGCTTTCAAATTCTTGTTCATCATTGGTTCAACCTTTTTAATTCTTCATTCCGGAGTGCTCAACAATTCTTATGGCATTTCTCGTGGTCATTCTCAACATTTGGAGACCGGAGAAGAGTTCTCTTAAATCTTGGCCCGTTCTCTCAAGATTCGTGGTTTCTAGCTTCATGCCATCCTCATTATTGTTCCGTTTGTGAGGAATTCTTTTTATACCCATTAGAAGCATTCATAAATTATTTATTTGTGATCCTCCGAAGGCCATCATTTCAGAATATTTCTTCGTTCTCAGTTTTCAACTTCGTCCTCCAAATATTCTTCATTGATGTCTCTTCGTTCGTCTCCATATTTTTACGGTGGTTCTTTCAAGTTTACTCTTCCTTGTTATCGTTTTAATTCATTTGTTCTTTCACAATCCTACCGGTGGTTCCTTGAAGATTTACCCAAGCTTGTGCTAGATCTCTCTTTAATTCTTTTCCAACGAGAATAAGTAGTATGCCAAATCCGTTGCTTGTCATCAATTTAATTTGATGAAGGATAAGCATACAATAAATCTTATTCTTTTCCCCCGAAGTAATTAATCTCTGTTTTCCGGAGCTTGTTCATCATATCATATCCTTGGGTTCAAGTTGTTCATCTTGTTTTCCGGAACTTCAAGTTATTTTTATTATATCATTTCAAAGCTCCATCTAATTCATAGCAGGCCTTGAATCTTATTCTTTTCATCTTTCGCATCTCATGTTTTCATTACCGGAGTTCTTGATGGTGGTTCATCATCATTTAATTCATCCTCGAAGTCTTCATCAAGATTCTTGTTGGAGCTCAAGCATTCTTCATCATGCTTTCCAATTGCAATTCTTTCTACCTTATTTTTTCAGATGGTGTTATGTCATTCTTGACAAGTCCTTCATGAATTACGATTCACGAGTTATCAAATATGAGATATTTAAACCCATCATTTTTCCTTGTTCAGGAGATCCTTTCAACCCTTCAATTTATTCATTGGAGTTATCTTGGGTTATAATTCACTTAAAAGCTTTCCCTAAGAATTGTTGCTATTATGGTGCTTATAAATGACCCAAGTTCTTCATTTTTCATTCCGGTGAATAAGTTTATCGTCTCCTTGTTGATCTAAATCAAATCAATTGTTTAAGTTAGTGGTTGGTTGTCACCTCTTAATTTTGAGATGTTTTCCATAAGCCCACATCAAGCTTATTCTTTCGTTGTTGATTTTCCAACAACTCTATTCAATCCATCTTGGTCAGGATGCTCTTTCAATTCAATTTTGGGAGAGATTGTCATTTTCTTCTCCGTTCTTTCTTGCCAACGATCTTGCATCTATTCTTTCGTTCCGGAGGCATTGTGATGTTGCTCTCTCCAAACCATCATAGCGTTTTATCGAGATCGTGTTCTTTCCCTTGCTTATCATTTAACCAGAGTGTTGTATTCTTCATTCTAGTTCTGTCATCTTATCGAGTTTTGCCTGTCTTTTAACCGGAGTGCTATCTGAATCTTTCTTACCCTTGTGCCATTCTGTCAATGTTCCGGAGGCTGTGTGTTGTTGTTTTCATCAAGTATCATCCCAACTTGGCAAGTTCTTGTTCAATTACTTCCATTTTCAGTCGGAGTGCTGTCCAAATTTTTTGTCATTCTTATTCCTTGGCTATACCGTTGCGGTTTCATATTCTTTTGGTTCGTAAGCTCTCGTCTAATGTCTTTCAACCTTCAAGGTTCTCGTAATGTTCCTTGTTCCTTTTTCTAACGGAGTTTTCATATTCGTTCATCTTCGTTGTATTCTTCTTTCTTTTGTTCAACCTCTCAAGGTTCTTTGGTTTCACTCGTCTGTCAAAGAAGCAACTTTGTTTTACCTCTTCTTTTTCGTTTCTACCCGGTGCTATCTCTAGGATCTCGGGTCGAGATCCTCTGTTAGTGTGGAAGAGTTGTGACGCCCGAAGACCGACGTCCCAGAAGATTCCAGAAGATTCCCGAAGTTCCAGACGTTTTGGGCTGCCCGTGTGTTCTTTTGTGCTTGTGTTATTTATTTTTTGCATTGCATCATGTCATCATGCCATCATGTCATATTTATCTTGCATCTCAACTTAAATAAATTGTGTGGACCTTCGGTCCATTTAAATCGAGGGGAGGTGACTTCTCTTTATAACATATCCTCCCGATATTTAGGGAGCTATATAAAAATATTCCATTGTTTGGATTACCCGCAACACACGTGCATAATTTCCCCATGCTTTTCCTACTTCGAGTTTCCTTCAAAAACCTTGCCAATAATTCTTTTCCGTTGTTTCGAGGTTCCTCCAAAAATTCGAACATTTTTGGACACTTCTATAATCAAGTATTAGTTCAAACCCATTTGAATTAAATTCAAATATGTTTGAATTATTTTCCGATCTGGCCTTTTATATTTTTTCTCCGGTCGTGCTCATTTTTACGAGCCCGAGAAAATTAACCTTTGTCATAATTCTTGCCCTAACCCCCCTCCTCTTTTTCTTTTCCCTTCTCTTTCATTTTTCTACTAAAAGAATCGTTAAAAGAAGAGGCCTCCCTCTCCTCTTTCCAGCCGCAGCTGGCCAGCCAGCCGCCTAGGCCCACCATCCCAGCCAGCCCAAGGCCTCCCTAGCGCTAACCCTAGCCCGAGCTTTCCCCTCGCTCCTCTCCCTCTGGATCCCTCCGCCGCCAGGATGCCCGAACCCCTCGTCCCGATTTCCTCGTCCCCTTGCCCGCACTTTTCCCCCTCGCTCGCCCGAACCATCGAGCCTCATCTCGATCTCCCTCCTCGACCCCAGGACGCAGCCGAGCTGCGCCGTCCCAAGCTCGCCGCGGCCAGGCTCCCTCCTCCTCCTCCAAGCCGAGCCGCCGGCCACCTCGATGCGCCGCGCCCTCGCCTCCATTCCTGTCAGGGATATGGTTAGTAGGTATAAACCGGATATTGTAAACCGGCTTAGTTATACCAAACTTGGTTATTTTAGTAGAGATTACGGCCCATGAGATTTCAAGGCCCATGTATAGAAATACGGTTTGTAATCCGCCAAAGAGATGTAACTTGAGAGATAAGAAAGAAAGGGCAGAGACCGAGGCGGACACGATTATGAGCCGGCCTCGGGACTCTGTAAACCGGACCAGGCGTCACCTCTATATAAAGGGATGACCCGGTACCGGTTCAGGGACAAGAAACAATCGATCCGTCGAGACGCAGGCAAGCGATTACGCTCCCTGTAAACCGACGCCCAAGCAATACCAAACCAACTAGACGTAGGCTTTTACCTTCTCAAAGGGGCCGAACTAGTATAAAACCCTTTGTGTCCTTTGTGTGCCATGAACCCTTTCAAGATAACCCGTGCGATGGTTCCATCATCAAGTCCGCTAAACCGGACATCTGCCGTGTTAATTCCACGACAGTTGGCGCCCACCGTGGGGCCTGCGCACGATGGTTTCGAGTTCTTGGAAGGCGGCTTCGAAGGGTTAAAGGGTTACGCAGTCGGCCGGATGACCAAGAGTGGTCGTGGCCGGCTCTACATCGACGACGCAGGTTGGGGACCGGAGGCCGATTCGATTGAATATGGGTACCGGGTCCCCTTCGGCAGCATCCAAGTCTTCATCGGCAAAATTGGAGAACCGGGACCTGAGTCGGACACCTTCCCCAACATCGTCGAGCCGGCTCAGCGTGCGAGATCGACCCGGATTCAGCCTGCCATGAAGCATGTGTTCGTTGGAGCGATTCACGGAGGCCAAGCCGAGGACGGATCGGAGTCTGATGGTGCAACCGTCGTCTATTCAGATGACGAGTCTTTGTCCGGGGAAACTGAATCTCTGTATCAGTTGCGGGACGGTCGGTCTGAGGGTGAGTCCGATGGAAACAGTATTCCGGACCCCTCCGGCCCGCCAAACCGGGTGGCGGTCTTCATGGCCGGTTCACAACCCCCGACGAACGGAACAACAGCGGAGGCTGGTGCAGGGGGAAGCGGTTCAAATCCCCCCATTACTGCAGTTCTATCCACCTTGATCGAGGAGTTCACAGCTAAGGCGATGGAGGTCGTAGCTCCAGCAGACAAGGCGCAACATGATGCAGTGCTTCTTCAGTTGAAGGCCCGGATCGATCAGTTAAAGGAGGATTTAAAGGCAGAAGGAGAGATGTTAGCCATAAGACAAGCAGAGTTGGATGATCAAGCTTTTCACTTAAGGATGGAGCAGGCTTCTATGGAAGGAGTAAGAGGGCGAAAATATCGATCCCGCCTACCGTGTAATGCCCCGGATGTAATACTTTCCCTTTTGGGCTTATAATAAATCTCCGGCTTCATCTATTTCATTTCGGGTTCTTTGTCTTTCGGGCTTTCGTCGTTTTGTTGTGTGAGTGTGTGGCATTCATTCATATCATGTAGACATGTGCATTGCATTTTGTTTGTGTTGTGGGTTGCATCCGGTTCGTGGCGTTTCTTCCCGTTGTCCGTTTCGTGTTCCGGAGCTCCCTCACGTGTCCGCGACGTCCCGTAGGCCTTCTTTGTTGTTCGGGCGTTTTTCGTTACCGGTGTGCCGCGAGGTTGTGTTGTGTGTTGTTGTTTTGTTGTGTGCAACCCGCCTCTCAAATCCCGTCTCGTTTGGGCTCCGTTGACTTTTCCCTCCGTTGTCCGTGTGGGTCCGAAGTGCCCTTACTTCGTGTCCCGAAAACACCCTCGTTGCTTTCTTTTATCTCCGTCTGGTCCTTTTAAATTCATCCCCGCGATCGGATCCGTTGGATCCAGATCGGAGGGCTCCTAAACACCCCTATCTCCAAACCCTAGTCTAAATCTGCTACATATAGACCCCTAGTCTATTTGGAGCAGCCCCTCTTTCTTCCTCCTCTCTCCCCTTCTTTTTTTTTTCTTTTCTACTCAGATCCAATCCAGTTTCCTGCCGGATCCCGAGGGGATCCAGCGTTTCCTTCGAGCCGATCCGCCGCCGCAACGTTCGGCAGCCTCCCGCGAGCCCACCGCTTCCTCCACCCCGATCCGATCTGGCAGTCCGCATCGCCACCGGTCGCTCGACCGCGCCAGCGCCTGGGCTCGACCAGGCCGGTTCCCGATCTGGAGGGGACCAGATCGCCGACTCCAGCCGAGCCAGGCCTCGGCTCCACCGGGCCCGTACCCCTTCGTCCGACGCCAGCAATCGCCGCCGACCGGGCCCCTCCGCGCCTCGCTGGGCCGTCCAGGCAGCCGGCCCGTACGCCGTTGCCCCTCCGCGCGACCGGGCGTGCCGCCCCGCGGGCCACCGAGCCAGCAGGCCCGACCACCGCTCCACCGGGCCCAAGCCAGGCGGGCCGCCGCCGCGCCGCGCCGGGCCCTCCCTCCAATCGCCGCGCGCCGCCGCGCGTCGCCAGTGGGCCGAGGCCCATCCCGCCTCGCCAGCCACTGTTCATCGGGCCGCGCCACTGTTCATCCGCCGCCCGGCCCGCTACTGTTTCCTCCAGATCCAGATCTGGAGAGGTACCCGTTTTTCCCTAAGTCCTTTAAATCCTGACCTGAGATGCTATCTTCCAACGTGCGTAACTTTTTGTCTGTAGATCCGTTTTGCGCGTGTAGCATGTCCAGTTGTTCGTGGAGTTGTCCTCTACGTTTTACCTGTTGTAGTCATGCATGTTAGATGTCATCTAGGGCTTTGTTTTGCTGTTGCAAGAGTGTATGATGATATAAACTGCTGCTATGTGTTATTTTTTGTGCCACCTTTGACATGTGATATCTTTTAGCTCGTTTGTCCAAACGAAGCAAATGACATGTCCACGTGTTCGTCTTGCCACGAACTACGTGTTGGGTGTGATAGGTTGCATGGTAGATGTATTGTTTTCCTTGTTATCATCGTTGCAAGATGCCATGTTCAAATGTTGTGTTTTCACTTGTTATGAAATGCCATCTTGTTGAGCTCGTTGCAATCGGTGTGTTCACCACATTGATGCATGCTTGTGTGTTTCGGGATCACCTTCATATGTATTTTGATGAGGTGCTTACCCTTTGCCATGTTTAAGTTTCGAGGTGTCTTAAACATGCTCTTTTTGTTGCTATGATGATGTTGCTGTTTTGGGACTTAGTGAAATTTCACTAAGTCTGAAATCTGTAACGTTCCGATGCCATGTTCGTGTGATGTTGTAGGACAAAGCATGATAGTTTTGGGGTGGATTTTGATTGTTCCATGAAGTATATATTGTTGTCTTTCCATCCATGTCCTCACATGTCCATTTGAGGTGCTGTAGCATGTTTATCTTTTGCTCCAAACTTTCAATAAAATTCTGCTGCCAGAATTTTATTTCAAAGTTCAATATGTCCAAGATCATTGCTAGTGATCCGTGACTCCGTTTGGGGTGCACTTTGGACCTAGTTGCTGTACTTTATATCTAGTTTATGTTCAAGTCCTTTGCCATGCCTTTTGGGTGCTGTAGATTATTTATTTTGAGCTCCCAAGATGCTATGTTGCTGTAATTTGCAGTTTTCGCTCAAATCTTGTTTCGGGCATAACTTTTAGCCCGTAACTCCGATTTCAGCGATCTTTATATCAAACTTGGGTGATTTTCTGTGTAGATTAATAATATCAGGTTGTTATCTTGTTTTGAGGTGTTTTGCTTGAGTGATGTTTTACGTGCTCCATGTGCATCTCTAGTGCATCCATCATGCATACATGTTTATCGAGTGCGCATTGCATCGTGTTGATTGGTGCTTGGTGTGTTTGTCTTGTTTAGACCCGGAAGTTGAGCACGAGTTTTCCAACGAGGTTGAGCACGAGGTTTCCAACGAGTTTGAGCAAGAGGACCCTTCTTTTGAACCGAACTTCTTCTCTTCAGGCAAGATGACCGAACCCCGATAACTTTACTATCATTGTCTATTGCTAGTAGTCTCGATCTATAGTTTTGCCTCGATGCCCATGTTCTTCTTGTCAGCCTCCTACTTGTAACCAATTGCCATGTTTAACCACCCTACCTATGCAAACCGTTGCTTGGCTAAGCACGCTTCGCTCAGCCCTTCTTATAGCGTTGCTAGTTGCAGGTGAAGTGAAGATGCTTGCTCCATGTTGAAGTTTGGTTGGGTTTTATCACACTATATAAATGCTTTAAATGAAATCACATATATATTGGCAAGGGTGGAAGGCTAAGCCTTTTGCTTGGTGTTTTGTTCCACTCATGCCGTTAGGATCCGTATAAGCCGGTTTTATGTTCCTTGATTATGCGTTCCTAACACGGTTGGGGTGTATGGGACCCCCTCGATAAACCGCTATGTGCTAAGTCTTTTCCAGCAAATCCCAACATTGGTACTATTTGCCTAATAACAAACTAAACTTGCATAAGGGAGTAATTAACCCTCTTTCTTAATCAACAACCCCGGGCCAGTGCTCCACATGAGTGTTGGTCCGAAACGAGCAGACTGCGGGGCCGCCTCGGGGCAACCTGAGGTATCTGGCATACACCTGTAGGATGACTCATCCGGTCGTGTCCTGAGACCTAGATACGCGCGGCTACGATCAGGGTGTCGACACGCCGGGAGGATTTGCTGGATTAGCCTTACCTTAGTTCGGTTTAACTTGAGCACGGGATTCCGAGGATACTCGGGTCTTCCCACTTTGGAGTTGCGCCTCCGCGGATCGTGGGCTTGTAATGGGTCAAGTTGGAACACCCCTGCAGGGTTTGAACTTTCGAAAGCCGTGCCCGCGGTTATGTGGCAGATGGGAGCTTGTTAATTCCGGTTGTAGAAAACTTGACACAATGATACTAATACACTACCAGCGTGTGTTCCGTGACTGTCAATTTCCGAATAGGGATTCGGGAGTTGAACACGGAGGGGTTATGTTTGTGAGCTTGTAGCTAGGATCACTTCGTGATCACTTCTCGCTTTGCCTTCTCTTCTCGCTCTCACTTGCGTAAGCTAGATGCTAGTTGCTGCTGCAGACTCTTTGTTGTTCCTTCACCTCTTTTCTTTCTTCAGCCTTTCCTCACCTAAAGGCTTTGATAGTTCTGTTACCCGGGAACGGGATTGCTGAGTCCTCTGTGGCTCACAGTTACTTCACACACCAGATGCAGGTCCAGCCGTGAGCTATCCAGGTGATGGCACCGAGCTGGATTGGGAGTACGACGAGGAGCGTAGTCGTTACTACGTGCGCTACCCGGACGATCAGTAGTGGAGACTCTTACTAGGATTCGATCCGCCTGTGGTTGTTTTATTTATCTGAGTTTGGTACTTTGACATTTGGATTTTGCCCTTAGAGGGTTGTAGTGATCTTATTGTATGATGTTTGAGACTTGTATTGTTATTCTGTGACGTGGCGATTGTAAGCAAACTATTTTAAGTTTACTATCCCCTCTTTTACATGAGTTGTGCAAAGTTTACCAGACTTGAGATCATTCTAGGATGGAATTATGCCTTTAAGTCGGGCCTCGACCCGTAGGAGGTATAACTCCATCCTGGGCATTACAAGTTGGTATTCAGAGCCTTCTCCGACCTAGGAGCCCCCACTGTTTGATCGAACCGTTGACGGTTGAGTCTAGGCACACACTGAAAACTTTTTGAGTCCTATATTATATCGGAGAGTAGGATTTCTTGCTTCTCATCCCCTTTCTCTCTGGTGAGGACTCCTGACGTCTGCTCTTGTCTCTCCTATCTTCAAAATTTGCACAAAATTTTTTTTAGGATTCCCGCGAGTATTCTGGGATTGTTTCGATGTTCTTGTGACAAGGATATTGTTCTCGATGCCTCCTGTTACCGAGGAGTTGAGCTTCGGGGTATCATTGTAACAAGCATATCGCGACAGTACTAAATACTTAAGACGGCCGACATCGAAAATCTCCCCTATACGGCCAGTGGCAAGATAACCCCGACATCACCCAGTACTGGGGAGGTAGTTCGGGAGTATTGCCATAGCTTGTTATAGTGGATGCTTTTCGAAGGTCCGAGGTACACAGTTTCCGAGAAAGACTGGTTATGTGTTGAAGGATGGATACACCTGGATGTAGGTTAGAGTTGATTGCGCGGTGCTTCCCGTGTATCCCCAACACCTGATTGCATAACTGGAATCTTTCGGAAAGCTATAGGTGGGTTTTATCCAGTAGATCGTAGGCATTCTTCCAACGAATGCAGGTTAGTGAGTTCGGGGTTCGACATTGAGTGAAGGAGTTATATGACCGATGTTACTATCAGGAGTTGCATCTTAAAGGGTCCTTGGCTATGCTGATCCGGGGATTGCAAAACCTTTTCGTAACGCGTTCATATGCTTTCAGCACAAAGATGTTAGAACGAAACTCCTCTCTTGTGTTTGTTCCCTTCCGTACCTTGTTGTTTTTATTATTTATCCTTTTGATCCCTATGTGGCTTCTCGTGAAGACTGATGTTATCATTTAACTAAGAAATTCATTCGTTCCTCTTGTTCGGATGATTTCATTCGTTCTTATTGTTCGAATGATTATTGTGAAGACTTGTTGCAATTCATTCCATTGATTCAGCTTATTCCTTTTGTCAATCAATTGCTGATTCGTGGTCATCTCTTACAGGATGGCTCCGAAAAGGGTTCCGAATGCCAACCCAGAGGGTGAAGAGGTTCCAGAACGTCCTCCTTCACCTCCTCCTCCGCCTGAGGCTTGGAGAGCAATTATGCAGACTACTGCTCAGAACACTCAGTTGATGATGCAGATGATGCAGATGATGCAAGCTAATCAAGCTAATCAAGCTAATCAGGGCATTCCAATGAACCAAGGCAACTTCTTCCAGCAGCACCATGCTACCCTCAATCAGTTCCTGGCCAACAATCCTAAAGCTTTCAGTTACTGTGTCGACCCTCTTGATGCTGAGGATTGGCTGACCGATATCAAGAAGCATTTTGAGTGCAGTAACGTGAAAGAAGATGACTATGTGAAGTTTGCAGCCTTCCAACTGAAAGATCAAGCAGCTGATTGGTGGCAGCAGTATAAAGACTCAAGGCCGGGTCAAGTGATCTCGTGGGAGAACTTCTGCAGGGATTTCCGCTCGCATCACATTCCTACAAGTGTTATTGAGGGTATGCGTGAGCAATTCCGCAACCTCAAGCAGGGCTCCATGTCAGTCTATCAGTATAATGTCAAGTTCCAAAACCTCGCTCGCTATGCAAAGCAAGACATACCTGATGCAAAGAGCAAAATCTACCAGTTCCGTGGAGGTCTCAAAGATGAACTTCAGCTTGCTCTCACTTTGTTCGAGCCAGACGAATTCGATAAGTTCTATAATATGGCTTTGAAACAAGAAGCAGCTCAGCTTAAGATGGAGGCTTCTAAGAAGAGAATTCGAGATGCTGTTCACTCTACCTCATCGTCTCAGTTGGCTGCGAAACAACAGAAATTCTGGCTTCCTCCTCCTCCAATGATTCGAGCTCCATACAACAACTCCAGCAACTTCAACAACTCCAACAACAAGAACTCTAGTGGTCGTGGTTTCTCCCACCCACCCAACCCAAGCAACCAGTCGAAGAAGCAGTTTCAGGCTCAAGGCTCCAAGTCCAGTGGCTCTCAGTTCCGTCCTCTCTCTGAAGTGGTGTGCAACAAGTGTGGCCAGAAGGGTCACTATGCCAACAGATGTCCGAATCCGAAGCGTCTTCCACCTCCTCCTCCTATGAGTTCAGCTATTGTCAGGCATGATCCAAAGGCTGCAAGGGTAAATCTGATGAATGCAGCACAAGCGGAGGCTTCTTCTGATGTCATTCTGGGTAACCTTCCAGTGAACTCTTTTCCAGCTAAAGTGTTATTTGATTCGGGTGCATCATGCTCTTTCATGTCTCAACCATTTGCATCCAAGCACAGTATTGCCACTTCAAATTTGCCTCAGAAGTTGCAAGTTGTTTCTCCGGGCAAGATTATGACTTCTAGTGTTTATGCTCCGGATGTTTCTATTCGCATGGGAGATTATCGTTTTCTGGCTAAACCGGTGATTCTTGGTCATTCTGACATCGACCTCATTCTCGGAATGGATTGGCTTTCTCAGCACGATGCTCACATTGATTGTGCTCAAAAGGAAGTCAAGTTGACTCATTCTGATGAAGATGTGATTATCTTCGCCTCCAGGGATAATACTATTCGGCTTTTCTCTCTTAATGATAAGGGTGAAATTAATGCCATAGAGCAAATTCCAGTGGTGAATGAATATCAAGACGTCTTTCCAGAAGAACTTCCAGGCATGCCTCCACACCGTCAGGTGGAGTTTGTCATTGAACTCGAGCCGGGCACCGAACCTGTTTGTCGGCGTCCATACAAGCTCTCTTCAGATGAATTGAAAGAATTGAAGAAACAGTTGGATGAACAGGAGCGTATGGGTCTCATCAGACCGAGTACATCTCCGTGGGGCTGTGGTGTCTTATTTGTCAAGAAGAAAGATGGCACGGAGCGTCTCTGTGTTGACTACCGGCCACTGAACAAGAAGACGATTAAGAACAAGTATCCACTCCCCAACATCAATGAACTCTTTGAGCAGCTCAAAGGAGCTAAAGTATTCTCTAAGCTTGACCTCCGCATGGGCTATCATCAAATTCGCATTCGCGAGGAAGACATTCCCAAGACGGCGTTCAGAACGAGCTACGGTTCATATGAGTATACCGTCATGTCCTTCGGCCTCGCCAATGCTCCTCCTACCTTCTCAAGGATGATGCATTACATCTTCAACCCCTATACAGGCGAGTTTGTGCTAGTGTATCTGGATGATATTTTGGTGTTTTCCAAGAATGAAGAAGATCACGAAAAGCACTTGCGTCTGGTTCTTGATCGACTCCGAGAGCACAAATTCTATGCCAAGTTCTCAAAGTGCGAGTTTTGGCTCGATAAGGTTCTCTACCTGGGCCACATTATCTCAGCTGACGGTATTGCGGTTAATCCCGAGAAAGTTGAAGCAATTGTCAACTGGGAAGCTCCTCAGAACGTCAAGCAGCTCCGCAGTTTTCTGGGTCTTGCCAGCTATTGCAGAAGGTTTGTGGAGAACTTCTCCAAGATTGCCAAGCCTCTTTCCAACCTCCTCCAGAAGAATGTCAAATACTTTTGGTCTCCCGAGTGTGAAGTGGCTTTCAAAACCCTCAAAGAGAAGCTGGTCTCAGCTCCAGTTCTGATTCCTCCAGATGAATCCAAGCCCTATGAAGTGTTCTGTGACGCTTCTCTTCAAGGCCTTGGTGGTGTGCTTATGCAAGAGAAGAGAATTGTGGCATACACTTCACGTCAGCTCAAGCCAGCTGAGAAGAACTATCCCACACATGATCTCGAGCTAGCAGCTGTGGTACATGCTCTGATTACGTGGAGACATCTGTTGTTGGGCAGAAAGGTCGACATCTTCACTGATCACAAGAGCTTGAAGTACATCTTCACGCAGCCGCATCTGAACCTCCGCCAGACTCGTTGGGTCGAGATGATCCAAGAGTACAACCCCAGCATTGAGTACACTCCAGGCAAGGCGAATGTGATTGCAGATGCTTTGAGCAGAAAGGCATATTGCAACAGCCTTCTTATCAAGCCACACCAGCCTGAGCTTTGTGAAGCTTTCAGGAAGCTAAACCTTCAGGTTGTTCCGCAGGGTTTTCTTGCAAATCTCCAAATTGCTCCTACCTTGGAAGATCAAGTCCGTGAGGCTCAGCTCAGTGATACCATGGTGAAGAAGGTGAAACATGGGATTGCAAAGGGCACTCCTAAATATAAGTGCTTCCGTGTTGATGAGAGAGATACCTTGTTCTTCGAGGACAGACTCGTTGTTCCCAAAGGTGATCTCAGGAAGCTCATAATGGAAGAAGCTCATGACTCTCTCCTTTCCATTCATCCTGGCAGTTCCAAGATGTATCAAGACCTCAAGCAATCTTACTGGTGGACACGCATGAAAAGGGAAATTGCCCAATTCGTGAATGAATGTGATGTATGCAGAAGAGTGAAAGCAGAACATCAACGTCCAGCTGGTCTTCTCCAACCTCTTCCTATTCCTGAGTGGAAGTTCGACCACATTGAAATGGACTTCGTCACTGGTTTTCCTAAATCCAAGCGAGGCAATGATGCTATTTTTGTGGTGATTGACAAGCTTACCAAAGTCGCTCACTTTCTTCCAGTCAAAGAATCAATCAATGCAGCTCAACTTGCAGAGCTGTACACTTCCAGAATTGTGTCCCTACATGGCATTCCTCAAGTGATATCCTCAGACCGTGGCAGCTTGTTCACATCAAAGTTCTGGGACTCCTTTCAGTCAGCCATGGGCACGAAGATCAGATTCAGCACTGCCTTTCACCCTCAGACTAGTGGTAGTCGAGCGTGTGAATCAGATCCTTGAAGATATGCTCAGAGCCTGTGTCATCTCCTTCGGCATGAAATGGGAAGACTGTCTTCCATTTGCAGAATTCTCTTACAACAACAGCTTCCAAGCAAGTGCAGGCAAAGCACCGTTTGAAATCCTCTATGGCAGGAAGTGCCGTACCCCTCTCAACTGGTCTGAAACAGGTGAACGCCAACTTCTTGGCAATGATTTGATCTCTGAAGCCGAAGAAATGTGCAAAGTCATACGTGAGAATCTCAAGGCCGCTCAGTCGCGTCAGAAGAGTTACTATGACGGAAAGCATCGTGATCTGGCTTTCGACATCGGTGATCATGTCTATCTCCGAGTTTCTCCGATGAAAGGAACCCAAAGGTTCGGTATCAAAGGAAAGCTTGCTCCTAGATACGTCGGTCCTTTCAAAATTCTTGGCAAAAGAGGCGATCTAGCCTATCAGCTCGAGCTCCCTTCCAACTTTGCAAATGTTCATGATGTCTTCCATGTGTCTCAGCTTCGCAAATGCTTCAAGGCACCTGAGCGCATGATTCCGTTTGAGGAGATTGATCTTCAACAAGACCTTTCCTACCGAGAGCATCCAGTTGCAATTCTCGAAGAAACTGAACGCAAGACTCGCAACAAGTCCATCAAGTTTCTGAAAGTCAAGTGGTCACATCACACAGACCGAGAAGCTACCTGGGAACGAGAAGATCATCTTCGTTCCGAGTACCCTTCCTTTTTCCAGTCCTAGATCTCGGGGACGAGATCTTTTTGTAGTAGAGGAGAGTTTGTAATGCCCCGGATGTAATACTTTCCCTTTTGGGCTTATAATAAATCTCCGGCTTCATCTATTTCATTTCGGGTTCTTTGTCTTTCGGGCTTTCGTCGTTTTGTTGTGTGAGTGTGTGGCATTCATTCATATCATGTAGACATGTGCATTGCATTTTGTTTGTGTTGTGGGTTGCATCCGGTTCGTGGCGTTTCTTCCCGTTGTCCGTTTCGTGTTCCGGAGCTCCCTCACGTGTCCGCGACGTCCCGTAGGCCTTCTTTGTTGTTCGGGCGTTTTTCGTTACCGGTGTGCCGCGAGGTTGTGTTGTGTGTTGTTGTTTTGTTGTGTGCAACCCGCCTCTCAAATCCCGTCTCGTTTGGGCTCCGTTGACTTTTCCCTCCGTTGTCCGTGTGGGTCCGAAGTGCCCTTACTTCGTGTCCCGAAAACACCCTCGTTGCTTTCTTTTATCTCCGTCTGGTCCTTTTAAATTCATCCCCGCGATCGGATCCGTTGGATCCAGATCGGAGGGCTCCTAAACACCCCTATCTCCAAACCCTAGTCTAAATCTGCTACATATAGACCCCTAGTCTATTTGGAGCAGCCCCTCTTTCTTCCTCCTCTCTCCCCTTCTTTTTTTTTTCTTTTCTACTCAGATCCAATCCAGTTTCCTGCCGGATCCCGAGGGGATCCAGCGTTTCCTTCGAGCCGATCCGCCGCCGCAACGTTCGGCAGCCTCCCGCGAGCCCACCGCTTCCTCCACCCCGATCCGATCTGGCAGTCCGCATCGCCACCGGTCGCTCGACCGCGCCAGCGCCTGGGCTCGACCAGGCCGGTTCCCGATCTGGAGGGGACCAGATCGCCGACTCCAGCCGAGCCAGGCCTCGGCTCCACCGGGCCCGTACCCCTTCGTCCGACGCCAGCAATCGCCGCCGACCGGGCCCCTCCGCGCCTCGCTGGGCCGTCCAGGCAGCCGGCCCGTACGCCGTTGCCCCTCCGCGCGACCGGGCGTGCCGCCCCGCGGGCCACCGAGCCAGCAGGCCCGACCACCGCTCCACCGGGCCCAAGCCAGGCGGGCCGCCGCCGCGCCGCGCCGGGCCCTCCCTCCAATCGCCGCGCGCCGCCGCGCGTCGCCAGTGGGCCGAGGCCCATCCCGCCTCGCCAGCCACTGTTCATCGGGCCGCGCCACTGTTCATCCGCCGCCCGGCCCGCTACTGTTTCCTCCAGATCCAGATCTGGAGAGGTACCCGTTTTTCCCTAAGTCCTTTAAATCCTGACCTGAGATGCTATCTTCCAACGTGCGTAACTTTTTGTCTGTAGATCCGTTTTGCGCGTGTAGCATGTCCAGTTGTTCGTGGAGTTGTCCTCTACGTTTTACCTGTTGTAGTCATGCATGTTAGATGTCATCTAGGGCTTTGTTTTGCTGTTGCAAGAGTGTATGATGATATAAACTGCTGCTATGTGTTATTTTTTGTGCCACCTTTGACATGTGATATCTTTTAGCTCGTTTGTCCAAACGAAGCAAATGACATGTCCACGTGTTCGTCTTGCCACGAACTACGTGTTGGGTGTGATAGGTTGCATGGTAGATGTATTGTTTTCCTTGTTATCATCGTTGCAAGATGCCATGTTCAAATGTTGTGTTTTCACTTGTTATGAAATGCCATCTTGTTGAGCTCGTTGCAATCGGTGTGTTCACCACATTGATGCATGCTTGTGTGTTTCGGGATCACCTTCATATGTATTTTGATGAGGTGCTTACCCTTTGCCATGTTTAAGTTTCGAGGTGTCTTAAACATGCTCTTTTTGTTGCTATGATGATGTTGCTGTTTTGGGACTTAGTGAAATTTCACTAAGTCTGAAATCTGTAACGTTCCGATGCCATGTTCGTGTGATGTTGTAGGACAAAGCATGATAGTTTTGGGGTGGATTTTGATTGTTCCATGAAGTATATATTGTTGTCTTTCCATCCATGTCCTCACATGTCCATTTGAGGTGCTGTAGCATGTTTATCTTTTGCTCCAAACTTTCAATAAAATTCTGCTGCCAGAATTTTATTTCAAAGTTCAATATGTCCAAGATCATTGCTAGTGATCCGTGACTCCGTTTGGGGTGCACTTTGGACCTAGTTGCTGTACTTTATATCTAGTTTATGTTCAAGTCCTTTGCCATGCCTTTTGGGTGCTGTAGATTATTTATTTTGAGCTCCCAAGATGCTATGTTGCTGTAATTTGCAGTTTTCGCTCAAATCTTGTTTCGGGCATAACTTTTAGCCCGTAACTCCGATTTCAGCGATCTTTATATCAAACTTGGGTGATTTTCTGTGTAGATTAATAATATCAGGTTGTTATCTTGTTTTGAGGTGTTTTGCTTGAGTGATGTTTTACGTGCTCCATGTGCATCTCTAGTGCATCCATCATGCATACATGTTTATCGAGTGCGCATTGCATCGTGTTGATTGGTGCTTGGTGTGTTTGTCTTGTTTAGACCCGGAAGTTGAGCACGAGTTTTCCAACGAGGTTGAGCACGAGGTTTCCAACGAGTTTGAGCAAGAGGACCCTTCTTTTGAACCGAACTTCTTCTCTTCAGGCAAGATGACCGAACCCCGATAACTTTACTATCATTGTCTATTGCTAGTAGTCTCGATCTATAGTTTTTGCCTCGATGCCCATGTTCTTCTTGTCAGCCTCCTACTTGTAACCAATTGCCATGTTTAACCACCCTACCTATGCAAACCGTTGCTTGGCTAAGCACGCTTCGCTCAGCCCTTCTTATAGCGTTGCTAGTTGCAGGTGAAGTGAAGATGCTTGCTCCATGTTGAAGTTTGGTTGGGTTTTATCACACTATATAAATGCTTTAAATGAAATCACATATATATTGGCAAGGGTGGAAGGCTAAGCCTTTTGCTTGGTGTTTTGTTCCACTCATGCCGTTAGGATCCGTATAAGCCGGTTTTATGTTCCTTGATTATGCGTTCCTAACACGGTTGGGGTGTATGGGACCCCCTCGATAAACCGCTATGTGCTAAGTCTTTTCCAGCAAATCCCAACATTGGTACTATTTGCCTAATAACAAACTAAACTTGCATAAGGGAGTAATTAACCCTCTTTCTTAATCAACAACCCCGGGCCAGTGCTCCACATGAGTGTTGGTCCGAAACGGGGAGTCTGCGGGGCCGCCTTGAGGCAACTCGAGGTATTTGGTATCCACCCGTAGAATCGCCCATCCGGACGTGTCCTGAGACCTAGATACGCGCGGCTACTATCAGGGTGACGACACGCCGGGAGGATTTGCTGGATTAGCCTTACCTTAGTTCGGTTTAACGTGAGCACGGGATTCCGAGGATACTCGGGTCTTCCCACTTTGGAGTTGCGACTCCGCGGATCGTGGGCTTGTAATGGGTCAAGTTGGAACACCCCTGCAGGGTTTGAACTTTCGAAAGCCGTGCCCGCGGTTATGTGGCAGATGGGAGCTTGTTAATTCCGGTTGTAGAAAACTTGACACAATGATACTAATACACTACCAGCGTGTGTTCCGTGACTGTCAATTTCCGAATAGGGATTCGGGAGTTGAACACGGAGGGGTTATGTTTGAGAGCTTGTAGCTAGGATCACTTAGTGGTCACTTCTCGCGTTGCCTTCTCTTCTCGCTCTCTCTTGCGTAAGTTTAGTGCTAGTTGCTGCTGCAGACTCTTTGTTGTTCCTTCACCTCATTTCTTTCTTCAGCCTTTCCCTCACCTAAAGGCTTTGATAGTGCTGTTACCCGGGAACGGGATTGCTGAGTCCTCTGTGGCTCACAGTTACTTCACACCAGATGCAGGTCCAGCCGTGAGCTATCCAGGTGATGGCACCGAGCTGGATTGGGAGTACGACGAGGAGCGTAGTCGTTACTACGTGCGCTACCCGGACGATCAGTAGTGGAGACTCTTACTAGGATTCGATCCGCCTGTGGTTGTTTATTTATCTGAGTTTGGTACTTTGACATTTGGATTTTGCCCTTAGAGGGTTGTAGTGATCTTATTGTATGATGTTTGAGACTTGTACTGTTATTCTGTGACGTGGCGATTGTAAGCCGACTATTTTAAGTTTACCATCCCTCTTTTACATGAGTTGTGCAAAGATTACCAAACTTGAGATCATTCTAGGATGGATTTATGCCTTTAAGTCGGGCCTCGACCCGTAGGAGGTATAACTCCATCCTGGGCATTACATACCGCCGGGTTACGAATCTGCGAATTTGTTCAGAACACCCGGGGCTGGGGCCAGTAATAATCCGATCTTAAACCGGAGAAGCCCACCAGCTCGAGATGAGCCGGTTCAGCAACCCGCCGCAGAGCGGGAGCGACGGATTACATCGGCGCCTTATGTTCCTGTCCCCCCAGGACACTACTCAAACCCTGTGGATAATATCGCTGCAGCAGCAGCGCGGTTGGCCGCTTTACCTGTGGAAGAAACATCCCCGGTGGCGATAGAGGCGCGCAGGGCCCAGAAGCTACTCAATACGGCGCTAATACAGCAGCAAGCGTACTCTCATAGCAGGGAAAGGTTACATTCAACACCACGTCCCAACCGAAGTTACTCTAGACATTGGGAGGAGCCCGAGGTGTCTAGCAGTGAACGGAGGAGACATCAGCACAGGCAAGATAATCCGGCAAGGGCAGAGATGCCAGCCCCGGATCGAAACCGGCCTAGATCGGAGGCCAGGGAGGAAGTTCGTCAGTCGACGCCGGTTCACACAGGCACTACAGGGACAGGAGCGACGGCGAGCGGTTTCGGGATACAATGTCTTGTCCCCGCCCTGCGGAGCGTTAAGTTGCCCAGGGATTTCAAAGGACCTCGCAAGGTACCCAATTACACAGCCGATTTACCGCCCGAAGCTTGGGTGGAAAGTTACGAGATGGCCATGGAGATGCTGGACGTGGATGAATCGGCTTGTGCCAAATATTTCACTATGATGCTTGAAGGCACGGCCCGGACTTGGCTAAAGGCACTACCTCCGAATTCTATCGGATCATGGGGGGAGCTGCGCAATCAGTTCATCAAAAACTTTAAGGATACGTGCAAGCAACCTATGTCGGTGATAGATTTAGCAGCATGCGTGCAAGGAGAGCAGGAGTCTACAGCAGCTTGGGTACGCAGAGTGGCAGAGATCTTGCATTCCTCAAACGGCATTAATCCGAGCACAGCAATTGTAACATTGGAGAACAACTGCCGGTTTGAATCTTTGAAGTTAAAACTTGGACGGCTCAAACGAGAGTGCAATGACATGGGGACTTTAATGAGCGCCTTGGTGAAGTACGGAGACTCAGATAATACCAAGTATCCGGAGCCAGAAGGAGATAAAGCGGGAAAGGCCAGCAAGACTGGCAAACCGGCGCCAGCTAATCCGATTACTTCAAGTCTTTTGGGCAAACGGAAACCCGAAAACAGCTCCGATTTTGTGGCTAATACACAGGTTCAAGGCGGTTTTCAGGGTAGTCAGCAAGGTCCCATTCGCCAAACCGGTGGAGGAAACCCAGGTTGGGAGCAGGATTTGGATCAACCCTGTCTAAAGCATAGCGGAAAAAAGGGGCCTGCACGGCACACTGCAAGAGAATGCCTGTACCCTATGATAGCAGGGAACGGCCGTTTTAATCCTCTTAGCCGGCCCCCAAACGGCGGTTCAGGGCCCGGGTTTTATGGTCCGGGTTACCAAGGGAACAACTCCGGTTCAGGATATAGGGGCAACGGCGGTTATCAAGGGAACAACGGTGGTTATCAATCCCGGCCAGGCGGCCAAGGTAGTCAAGGAAACTACAATGGTCAAGGAAATCAATCACATTATCAAGGTGGTTATCATGGTCAGGGAAATCAGTCGTATCATCAAGGTGGTTACAACAATCAGAATAATCAGCAGCAGGGCCAAGGGAGTCACAATAACCAAGGAAATCAGCAGCAGCAGCGTCCGCAGCAACAACAGCAATCCAGATACCAGAGTAATCCGAAGGAGTTGAGCAGCGGTCAATATCATGTTTTCACCACGAGTTTATGCAAGAGAGACCAGAAGGTTTTAAAGCGGGCTGTTAATGCGGTAGAACCGGCAACGCCACAGTTTCTACGATGGTCAGAGCAGCCCATTGTTTGGAGCAGAGAAGACCACCCGTTACGGGTAGATAATCCGGGACAGTTAGCCTTGGTGGTGGCACCTCAGGTGGGAGGATACAGGTTCACTAAAGTCCTCATGGATGGAGGTAGCAGTATCAATATATTATACTATGAGACTTTTCGCCGTATGGGTCTGACAGATAAACAGCTAAGGACATCAAACACAGTGTTTCACGGGGTGGTTCCAAGTAAGTCAGCTTATCCAGTTGGTAAGATTGACTTAGAGGTTACCTTTGGGGATGAGCGTGATTCCAGATCGGAGATGATCACCTTTGAAGTTGTCAAAATCAAAAGTCCGTATCATGCTTTGTTTGGGAGGACGGTTTATGCTAAATTTATGGCTAGGCCATGTTATGTTTATCTGCAGCTCAAGATGCCGGGTCATAAAGGCACAATTACGGTGCACGGCAGTCGTAAGATAGCAGTGGAATGTGAGGAAGGTGATGCAGCTTATGCAGAAGCGGTATGTGCCACGGAAGAGTTAAAATTTTATAAGGATAATGTTGATCCGGCAGATATGACTCCGCTGAAGAAGCCGACCACCGAGCATGATCCGGCTTTGAAGTTCAAATCAGCGGAAGAGACTAAGCAGGTCGATTTTGTGCCTGGAGATTCGTCTAAGCAATTCACCATCAGTGCTAACCTGGATCCTAAATAGGAAAGCGCGCTCATCGAGTTCATCCGTGAGAACCGGGATATCTTTGCATGGAAACCTTCTGACATGCCAGGTATACCGAGGGAACTCGCTGAGCACAGGTTAAATATTGATCCGAAGTTTAAACCGGTAAAACAGTATCTGCGCCGTTTCAACGAAGAGAGGCGCAAGGCTATAGGAGAAGAAGTGGCCAGGCTTTTGGCGGCAGGGTTTATAGTGGAAGTGTTTCATCCGGAATGGTTGGCTAATCCGGTGCTAGTTCTAAAGAAGAATGGGAAGTGGAGGATGTGTGTGGACTACACAGATCTCAATAAAGCTTGCCCAACTGATCCTTTTGCTCTACCTCGCATTGATCAGATTATTGATGCTACAGCAGGGTGTGAGCGGCTGAGTTTTCTGGATGCGTACTCAGGTTATCACCAGATCAAAATGGCAGTTGAAGATCAAGAGAAGACAGCATTCATAACCCCTTTTGGTGCTTTTTGCTATGTGTCTATGCCTTTTGGGCTCAAGTGTGCGCAGGCAACTTATCAGCGTTGTGTTCAGAATTGTTTGAAGGGGCAAATAGGAAGGAACGTACATGCTTACGTGGATGACATTGTGGTTAAGTCAAAGGAGGAAAGGACAATGATAGAAGATCTCAGAGAAACCTTTGATAATCTTCGGACTTACAGGATGATGCTCAATCCGGAGAAATGTGCCTTTGGTGTCCCGGCGGGTAAGCTTTTGGGATTCCTGGTCTCGAACCGGGGAATAGAAGCCAACCCGGAGAAGATCAAGGCCATCACATCTTTGACGAAACCGGCTTGCATTAATGATGTTCAACGCATAGCTGGCCGGATCACGGCGTTGAGCCGGTTTATCAGTCGCTTAGGAGAAAAGGCGATCCCGCTTTATCAAATGTTGAAGAAAACGGACCGGTTCATTTGGAGTGATGAAGCGAATACAGCGTTTGAGAATCTGAAACAGCAACTAGCGAAGCCGCCGGTTTTAGCTGCTCCTATCGACAAGGAGCCTTTGCTATTATATGTTGCTGCAAACACACGGGCAGTCAGCGTTGCGATTGTGGTTGAGCGCAAGGAAGCAGGGAAGGAACATCCGGTTCAGCGCCCGGTTTACTATGTGAGTGAAGTACTCATCGAGTCCAAGCAAAGATACCCTCATTGGCAGAAATTGGTGTATGTGGTGTTCATGGCAAACCGGAAATTGAAGCATTATTTCCAAGGGCATCCGATAACTGTGGTTAGCTCAGCTCCGTTGGGAGATATAATCCAGAATAGAGAAGCAACAGGCAGAATAGCCAAGTGGGCCATTGAGCTCAGTCCACATGAATTGAAATATGTACCACGTACTGCTATAAAATCTCAGGCACTGGTGGACTTCATCAACGACTGGACAGAATTACAGACTCCGGAGGAGAAGCCGGATCTTACTTATTGGACGATTCACTTCGACGGTTCGAAGCAGTTGGAGGGCTCGGGGGCCGGAGTTGTTTTAACTTCCCCCAGAGGTGATAAATTTTGTTATGTCCTCCGGTTGTTATTTCCTTGTACTAATAATGCAGCAGAATATGAAGCACTACTTCATGGGTTGCGGTTGGCAAAGGAGATGAATTTAAGCCGGGTTAAGTGCCTGGGCGATTCAGACCTAGTGGCACAGCAAGTTTCGGGCAAGTGGGATTCAAGGGATCCCTTCATGGCGGCTTATCGACGAGAGGTTGAAGCGGTCGCAGGTTATTTCAAAGGGTATCAGGTGGAGCATATAGACCGGCGGAAGAACGAAGCAGCTGACGCTTTGAGCCGGCTAGGGTCGCAACGTAAACCGGTACCACCAAACACCTTTTTGGATGAATTACATAATCCCTCGGTTCAAGTACCTTCAGAGGACGATCTAGCTGTTCCGGACCCAGAGGCACAGTTGGTTGCGGCAACCCATATTATTCCGGATTGGACGTTACCTTATTTGGTATATTTAAGCCGAGGAGAGTTACCAGAGGACGAAGATGAAGCACGACAGATAATCCGGCGTTCCAAATCTATGACAATTGCCAACGGGGAGCTGCACCATCGTAGCACCTCTGGAGTATTTCAACGGTGTGTTTCAGCTGAGGAAGGCTGTGAGATTCTAAGGGAGATTCATGAAGGGGATTGTGGTCATCATGCCGAATCAAAATCTTTAGTGGCTAAAGCTTTCCGACATGGCTTTTATTGGTTAACCGCACATGCAGATGCGGCAGACCTGGTCCGCAAGTGTGACGCTTGTCAGAAGTTCTCAAGACGTGCCCTTGTTCCGGCACAAGAACTCCGGATGATACCAATAACTTGGCCTTTTGCAACTTGGGGGCTTGACATGGTTGGTCCTTTCAAGAGATCCCAAGATCAGAAAACTCATCTACTAGTGGCAGTAGACAAGTTTACAAAGTGGGTTGAAGCGGAACCCATAAGCAAGTGTGATGCGGCAACGGCGGTTAAGTTCATCAAAAAAGTAATATTCCGGTTTGGTTTTCCACACAGCATCATCACAGATAACGGCACCAATTTATCTCAGGGTGAGATGGAAGAATTCTGTCAACGAGAGCATATTCGTTTGGACGTATCTTCTGTGGCTCACCCCCAATCCAATGGTCAAGCAGAAAGGGCAAATCAGGAGATTTTGCGAGGAATCAAGCCCCGGCTTATGACACCTTTGCAGAGAACCCCAGGATGTTGGGTTGAGGAATTACCGTCTGTCCTTTGGAGCATCAACACTACACCCAACCGGTCTACAGGTTATACACCTTTCTTCATGGTTTACGGTGCAGAAGCAGTTCTTCCAAGTGACATACGCCATGATTCACCAAGGGTGGCGGCCTATGTAGAAGCCATCAATGAGGAGTCAAGACAAGACGGTTTGGATCGGTTGGATGAAGAGCGTGACATAGCTGCAGCACGGTCGGCGATTTATCAGCAAGATCTGCGCAGATATCACAGCCGCCGGATCAGAACCAGGACATTCCAGGAGGGTGACTTGGTACTCCGGCTTATCCAAGATCAAACAGATATGCATAAGCTATCCCCGCCATGGGAAGGGCCCTTTGTGATCAGCAAAAATTTACACAATGGGTCATATTATTTGGTGGACATTCGAGAGCACAAAGATTCACGGACATCACAAGAGGAGACGAAAAGGCCGTGGAACATTGCTCATCTACGGCCATATTACACTTGAGCCATAGGCTTCCATGTATCCTATGTATATATTATGAATAATGAATAAACCGGCACCCTCGGTAAACCGGGGGCTCAGCCTTTTTTTTTCCACATACATAAATTTTGCGGAAAAATCCATGTCAGTTTGTTATCAAAGAATCATATTTCAATGTTAGCTGGTTTTTAGAAACAAATCTTTGCAGGGTGTGTGAAAGAGCGGTAGAATTCTCGGGAACAAGAGATTACATCCGGTTCAAGAAGAGAAAAACCCCATAAAAAGAAAAACCTGCAGAGTCAGGAGGATCGTCAGAGGCCCCTGGGGACAGTCGGGTTCGCCCACATCCTCTTGAATGGCTATGTTATGAATTTTTGGGCTCCCTGAACAGTGGGTTCGCCCACGTTCAAATGATGACCCGGCCCCTGGGGACAGTCGGGTTCGCCCACATCCTCTTGAATGGCTATGTTATGAATTTTTGGGCTCCCTGAACAGTGGGTTCGCCCACGTTCAAATGATGACCCGGCCCCTGGGGACAGTCGGGTTCGCCCACATCCTCTTGAATGGCTATGTTATGAATTTTTGGGCTCCCTGAACAGTTGGTACGCCCACGTTCAAATGATGACCCGACCCCTGGGGACAGTCGGGTTCGCCCACATTCCCATGAATGGCTAAACCTTGTTTTGAGCGTGGCAGCTCCTTGAAAAAGCCTCGATTACATAGTTTGATTTACAAAAATTGTGTGTTTCTTGATGTTTTTTGTATTTCATAACCTTTTTAATCAAGGGGAACAGCTCCAGAAGTTGACCACCTATCTATAGTGTTACAAGTCTGGGTCATGAACACCAGCGAGAGTTAAACCGGCGCTCATCGTAACCCGGCTCGACTTCATGATGAGCTGGCAGTTGGCAGCACACAATCAGGTACAAGTTACAAATTTCTGAACCGAGAAGAGAAAGATTTATCGACAAGTTGAAATGAAGAGTTTCAAGGGTTAATTAGAATTGATGAAGACTGATTAAGGTGATTTTAAACATCCTGACCGGTTTGAGGTATTTTGGCTACATGCAATTCAGGTATCACAATTATTTGTTAAAGATATGCTTATTAGTTATATCAAGAGAACAAGTTAATCCGTCCAGTGGTAAAGCCACTAGGACATATTTTTGATCTTTTTTATGGACAGAGCAAGGAATCCGCATCAATCAACAAGTCAACGAATGAGTACTTTATAAAGACCAAAAGCCGGATCACAGTGCATTAAGTTTCAGCTAAACCTATTACAAGGCGTAAAGCCAAATAGTTGGAAGCATTGTTTACGGAATAACAATTGTGATTACAGCAGTAACATTCAAGACTGCGCTTCTCCTTGCCGGGATGATTGGCCACCGTCTTGTTCCGGAACATCTTCCTCCTCGTGAAGCGGCGGGAAATCTGGTGCACGCCAATCAATCTTGGCCAAGGCACGGAAATATACTTCATCGTTGATCAGCTCAGCAGGATCAATATCAGGAGCAAAAGTGTGAGGACGAACCGGCGGAGTTAAGTTTGCAACATCGTAAACCGGTCGTTCCACCCGCTCGTTCTGCAGGTTATATGCTGGATGGTATCGAGACAAGTCAGATTCCACCGCAATCTTGCTAGCGAGTGGACGCATTTCCTTTGTCAGAGCGTACAGATCCTTCTCATCAAATGCTGAACCGTCTTCCTTGGTGTCAGGAAATCCGGTTAACACTTCTGCCGGATCAATATCTGGGACCCAAGCTTTAGCCCTTGTAAGGGCCAGAAGAGCACCTCCTCGAGCAGCCGATTTCTTCACCTCTTCAAGACGAGTTGGCAGAATGGACAAACTGTTCAAAGTAGACTTGATGGTTGAAGGAGCCGGTTTACCAAAGGAAGTAGCACTGATAATCCTTTGTGCTCCAGAGTATAATTGTTCAACCAAGGTATAACAGGCCTTCAGCTTCTTCCGTACATCATCCCCAAGATGGGAGACACGGCGTCCTACATACAACAGATGAAAGTTAAACCGGCGTAGGTCACAGGTTGCAAAGATAACAGACAAGAGTTCAGGTTATGCTTACCAAAGATAGCAGAAGTCATCAAATCAATTTGGCACTTTAACCCGGTCAATTCTTCAGTGACCGGGTTAAGTGCTCCTTCGGCATCCTGAACACGTTTTTCAAGATCCTTTTTCTGGACTTCAAAAGTAGTCCGTTCCTCATCAAAGAACTTCTTCAAATCTTCAGCAGTCTTTAAACTCACTTGAAGTTCTTTCTTCGCCTTTGAAGCGGCTGACTCAGTCTCTATAAGCCGGCTTCGAAGTTCACTGATTTCTACAGCATTCCGGTTCAGCTCAGCCTGTAGACAAAAGTTCAAAATCAAGGTTAGAAATTACAAGTCTCAAGCACACAACCAAGTTGTCTACTTGACACTTGGGGGCTAATGGCAGTTGAAGTAATACGGCAACGACAAATTGAAAATACAAGTCTCAAGCACACAACCAAGTTGTATACTTGACACTTGGGGGCTAATGGCAGTTGAAGCAAGGCATCTGAGACAATTTTGAAATTACAAGTATCGACTACATAACCAAGTTATCTACTCGATACTTGGGGGCTAATGTATGGATCAGCAGTTCAAAACTACAAAGTTCCGGATTATCTTCAATAAAGAAGTTAAACCGGAACTTGGGGGCTGTTATAAGATAAAGAGGCGTTGAAAAAGGCAAAGTCAGAAGAAGAAAACTTACTTCATATTTTTCCCTCATCAGGTTTACTAGGCTGGCTTCATAGTCCCGGCTGCTATGGAGCCGGTTCAAGTATCCGGAATAAATATCTTGAGCACTCATACTTGACAGACTGGATATATCAGCGCTCCACTTCCCCTTTTCCCGAGTCATCTTTTCCGCTTTAGCCGTATGTTTCGCTAAAACGGTGGGTTCGGCTGGCGCAACATAAGCAGTGCCAGTAACCACGACATCAGGGGAAGTGGGGGCATTAGGAGGAGTAACTTCAGCTTGAGCCGGATCAGGAGACGCCGGGTTAACTTGAGGAGAGTTAACCCGGGCCGGACTTGGTGGGTCTTGGACATCTTCAGCCGCAGGCGTTTCAAGAGCGGGTTCGTCAACCGGAGCAGCTGGAGTACCTTCAGGAGGAACGGCGGTAGACGGATCAATCGCCGGTTCATCAGTAGAAGGATCAGCAACAGGCTTTTTAGCCTTGGCTCTTTTGCTAGGTTTTGGTTTGCTGGAAAAACAAGCAAAAATAAGTTAGCATTATAAAGGAAAGGGTATCATAAACCGGAAGAAGTAAAGAGAGTTACCCCGGGACGGTCTTCAAAGGAGGAAGCTGTGTAGCGGTTGATTCGCCAGAAGAAGACAGTGGAGTTTCCTGATAATCAGGATCAGTCGGTTTAAGTGGTTTTCGGATAAGACCGGCCTTGGGATGAAGAAGGGTCGGAGAGAGTATCACCTCAGCGCGGCGCTTCCGAACCGGAGTTAACGAAATTCCAGAGGACTCCACTGCCAAGCCACTATGGCGAGTGGTCCGGCGCAAAGCTTCGTGCTGTTGCTTCTTCAAAGTAAAATTGGGATCCAACTTAGCATAAGGATGAGAGAATTGATATTTTCTAACAGTCCGACGGCTCTTTTGAGGAGGAGGTTCTGAATCAGAAGAAATAAGAGTTACCTCAATCTCAGCCGGGTTATCACCTTCAAGTGGATCCTGTGAAAGGATATCATTAGATATGTTAACAAGTGCATAAAAGCAAAACGTAAACCGGAGCAAGGCATACCTCGGAGTCCGGATCGTCATCCTCAGAAGGAGAACCAGCATCAACGGCTGCTTTCCTTTTCTTGTTTGTGGGGGTTTTCCGGCGAGCCTGCTTTATAGTTTTTTCCTGAGGTTTTCTCCTCCAGAAGGGGTCTTCAGCCTGAATGGAAAAAGTAAAAGCAATTGAAAGACGGATCAAAGAGGACGGTTTATAAGGTATAAGTTAAAGACAAAACTTACTTCAGGCAGCTTATTCTTCTTAAAGTATGGGGCCAAGCCAACTTTGGAGCAATCTGTTAAGCGGGGTTGACGATCTTCTTGGCCGACTCTATCACTTCCGATTCAGAAAGCTGCTCCTTAGTAAACCTCTGAGGGTCTTCCGGTTTACCGGAGTACTTACACATCAGCTTAGGGCGCCGGCTTAAGGGAAGGATGCTCCAGGATAACCAGCAACGAAGGAAGTCAGTACCGATCAGGCCATTGGCCATGAAAGCTCTCAGCTTGGAAAGCTGTGGTGAAAACTGGATCCGTTCAGCAGCACTTAACCGTTGTGGCAGGGGGTGATTCGCCGGGATACGAGTTTCACGATAACCCGGCAAAGGATTTTCACCTTCGGGAGATGTATCCACGCAATAAAACCAGGACTTGTTCCAGTCCTTAGGGTGAGTGTGTAAAGAGGCGTGAGGAAAAACTGCATCCCTCCTTTTCTGGATACTAATCCCACCAAGCTCTTGGTGAGGCCCGCTGGTGAACTCAGTGCGCCGGTTTGCATGGAAGAAATCCCGGAATAAATCAACTGAAGGCTGGTGCCCCGCGCAGGCCTCCTCTAGCGCTCAGGCCCCTTCCCTCCGGCCTCCTTCGTCGACAAGGCCGAGGCCTCGTCCGCCGGCCGGCCAGGACCGCCTCGCCTGGTCCTCCTCGCCTCTCCGTCAGCTCCCTGCGCCGTTCCGACCGCGACCTCAGGCCCTCCCCTCCGCTGGACCTCCCTCCGGTCCTCCAGCCTCGTCAGTAGCAAGGCCAGAGCCCCCTGGCCGAGCCCCGCAGCGCCGAGGTCGAGGCCCCGCCTCCGTGCGCCTTCAGCACCACAGCTGGATCCCTCCGCCGTTCCGTCCTCAAGGCCGGACGCCGCAGCTCCTTGATCGCCATGGCCCGAGCCACCTGGACCCGCAAGCCCTCCGTGCTCAATGTCCGCGCCCGAGGCCTGCTGCCTCCTCTTCGCCGGCCGCCCCAGCCACCGCACCTCTGCCTCGTCCGTGCAGCGCCAGCGCCGCTCCGTTTTGGTTGGGCATTTTTGCCTTTTGTCATGTGCCAAGTTTGCTGTTGTTTTTGTTTTCGCCAAGCACCAGGATGACGAGGACCGTCAAGTTCATCTACCGTGTTCCCGGATGCGCCAAGTACCTCAACGCAAGAACCGAATGTCTACGACCGAGCACGACTACCGTCGCCGAGAACAAGTGCCACTACCGACGCCCGGAAACACCAAGTACCCCTCCGATGACAAGTACGTCTTCGAACGGGAACGCCTACACGACGACTCAAGACGACGCGACAAGTACCTCTTCAGACACGTGTACGACTCCGAGACGAGAACGACTACACGTAACGACGAACGCCAAGTACCTCTCCGAACGGGATGTGAACGACTACACGTGTACCTCTACGGAACAACTACTTCCTCTTCGGGAAACGTGAACCACTACTTCCCACGACGACCACGAGAACAACTACGTCCCTCTACGATCTCGAACGGCCCCGAAACGTTGGTTCCGAAGGTATAACCCCGAGACGATGACCCGTGGATGAATGTTGTGTTGTATGAGTTGTGCTCCACTTGTGCTCCGTGCCGTTTCATCTTTGTCGTGTTCCTTGGTTGCCTCGTCGCCGACCCGTGGGAACCCGGCAACGGGATCGCCCCACCTTTCATCTCGTTTGACTCGCTCACGCCATCTTTCCTTTTGCACCGGACTCTCAACGAGTTACCGGCACCGATATGATGCCGTTGCATCATTTTCGGATCGTTGTCGTGGCACCCTTTCTTTCCACCACGGTGACAATACTTCATATCATCTTCTTGTCAACCTTTTAATAAATTGCATAAACTTGATCATGTCATCTGCATCATGTTAACAACATTATATGTTTAATTGTTGTTTGCTTATAATTACTAAACATGCTCATGGGGATTTTCCGGATATGTTGTTGTTATTTTCCGGCCCCATTTAAAATGTCTTAATAGTGTAGTTTTATTATGCTTCACCTCTTGCCATGTTAAAAACATTTAATCTTGTCTTGTAATAACGAGAGTCAATTAAATAATAAATGTGGTGTTTCGTCAATATGCAACTCGTTGCATATTGAGCTCCACTTAACTTGTAGTACTTGTTTGTGCACTTTGCCATGCCATGCATAATTAAACCGGTCATGCATCATACTTGTTTGTGCATCGTATGCCATGTTTATGCTTTGTGTGTTTACCGCGTTGTTTATTCTTTCCGGTTGCTTCTCTTGATAGCTTCGGTTTCGTTCCGGAGTTGTGAGGATTCGCTCGACTGTTGCTCCGTCTTCTTCATGGATCCGTTCTTCTCCCTTGTGGAATCCCAGGCAAGATGATCATACCCTTGGATACCTTTACTACCATTGCCATGCTTAGTTGTCTCGATGCTATCGTTACATGTCGCGCTACCCATCTTTTTGTCAGCCTCTCCTTGTTGCCATGAAACCTCTAACCTTGAAACCTTCCTAGCAAAACCACTGTTTGGCTATGTTACCCGCTTGCTCAGCCCCTCTTATAGCGTTGTTAGTTGCAGGTGAAGATGAAGATCGTTCCAGGTGGGAACTTGTTGTTGGATATATCACAATATTTATAATTATTATTAACACACATATATACTGTGCATGGGTGGAAGGCTTGGCCTTTTGCTCGGTGTTTTGTTCCACTCATGCCACCTTAGGCGCCGATAAACCGGCATTATGTTCCTTGATTTTGCGTTCCTTACACGATGGGTGAAATGGGGACCCCTTGACAGTTCGACTTTGAATAAAACTCCTCCAGCAAGGCCCAACATT